>JAJHZJ010000547.1:291002-660702 GCA_023548195.1 Bettongia penicillata ogilbyi | reverse complement strand
AACAATGCAGAGGGCAATGTCTACCCCAAACCTTCCCTTTCTTAGACTTTCCACAAACCAGCTCCCTTAAACAAATCACAGACAGGCTTCCTTAAACAAAATCATAAAGAAACCCTCTCTCTCTCTCTCTCTCTCTCTCTCTCTCTCTCTCTCTCTCTCTCTCTCACGCACACACACACACACACACACACACACACACACACACACACACGCACACTAGCTATGTGCCTACTTTTCTCTCTCTCCCTTAACTCTGACTGATCTGACCAAATTTTCTCTCAGCTCTGCTCTAGCTCTGCCTCCTCCTTTTCCACCCTTCCTGCTCTACCCACTCAGCAAGTTTCTCCCACCACAAACTCATGTGACTCAGGCTTCCATGTGACCCAGGCAGATTGTATGGGCCTATTAATTAAGGGGTAAGATTTTTTCCATTTAAATTACGATTACATGTGATCCCAAGATCTTTTGCATTCATTGCAGAGTTCGGTCATATCAACAGAACTTTAACAGGGATGACAGAAAACAATCATATAAAACAATATCTTAGGCAACTGGTGTCAATAGATTTTTAGAACAATATAACAGGGATCACACAAAATAAGCACATCAAACATTATCTAAGGCTAGGACTTGAGCATCCGCATTCCATCATTCCCCTCTGAAATGAATAGGGCATAAAATATTGAAGTAAGTGGTGAAAGTCATGTCTTCCAGGGATACTTTCTACTAAAATTGAATATACAGCTGTCCCTGTTCCAAGAGGTCACCTTCTAGAGGTCAGTTCTTTAGCTGGTATCCAGAGCTTGGTTGATGCCAGGTCTAGGTGTAACACATCACAGTTATGGACAAGGGGTAACATTTAGTTTTAGTTGTCAGGCATCTGCAGGTGGAGGATATTGAGCCTTCAGAAAACAAATCTCACAAGCAAGATGAACATATAAATAAGCTGTGTGGGTTGGAGACCACCTACTCAAATAAAAATCAGTCACTTCTCAAGACAGAAACAAAGCAGCAAAATTTTATTACAATCTCAAGAGAAAACACATCTCCTCTCTGGGAAGTAATCAGGAGAGTGAGGCAATTACACAAGGTGAAAATAGAGATTATATAGTGCTAACGCGGATCCCACCCCGCTACTCTCAATGGCTGGGAGGCATGTTCACAATCTAAATGTGACATTCTACCTGTGTATAGGGGACAAGGAAGCAATGGAATAACCAATAGGCATTATGTTGATGTGGATGTTGATGTGGAAACCCAAGGGTGGGGGTGGGGGGTTGTATTATGCTGATATGGCAACCCAAAGGGGCAAGGAAGGGTTATGATATGCTGATATGGCAAGTCAAAGTGGGTTGTGTTATGTTGACGTGGCAAGCCAAGTGGGGGGAGTTTAAGTTTCATATTCCCAAAAGTCACATAACTTCTGGAAAACTGAAACTTAGGCCTAATCATCTACTAAAAGTGTTTTGTTAAGCACTGAGAAGTCTTCACTAACTTCATTCCATTCAAAGTCAAAAAGAAACAAGACAATGAACAGAAGCAGGTACAGTAAGGTTAACCATGCTTTTGAAATTCATGAACTGACTATTATAGCCTAATTCACTGTTTACTGTTTTTTAATGTGCAGTTTGGGGGTCATCATTCTGACTAGAGGCATACTTTCATCTGGACTGACATCTGTCCAATTTCCTATTCTCCCTTCAGGTATGATGAACTTGGATACAATGTTTCAGAAGGTTCTGTAGGAGTAGTTCTTATTACCCTTTTCAATCTAATAACAATTCCCTTTTCTCAGTACATTTTATATAGTTCATTATTTGAAATGTCATTTTCTTCCAAAATATTCCCCTGATCTCAATAGAGCAGTAAATAATTCTTTTCTTGCCAATCTGTCCTGACTTTGAATATATTTACTATTTACTTTTCTCTCTCTCCTGAGGAAATGTGTCTTTTTCACTGATTCTCACCATCCAAGATACCAAGGATTCTCCCATCCATTTGGGGAAAGGATTCAAAAAAATCTGTGACCTCCTGATGAGTAAAATCCTCCCCTACCTCCTCAAACAGTATGTGGCCCCCTTGATTCTCCTATTGTACATCTGCCTGAGAAACTTCCCATGCATCCTTCATTTTCTTTTCTTTCCTTTTTTTTTTAACGTTTTTACTGAATCATTGGCATCTGTGGCAGTTTCCAGACTTCTCAACCAACAAATGTCCAAATGGTAAGGGGGAAAACTGTGTGGGACATAGGTGAAAGAGGAGTATATATTGTTGGACCAGGTCTGGCCTCAGCACCAGGGAGGTGGGAGTAGTCATGATGGAGAAGAGCAGTGGCAGCTACAGGTTCAGCAGAGACTAATTCCAGAGCTATGAGCCTGCAGACAGTGGGGTGATCTAGCAGCTGATACAAATTCCCTGAAGCCTGGGGCAGTACACCCATCCCAATCCCCATCCCCACTGGAAGCAGAGTTCTACCTTGATAAAGACTTAGACAGTCAAGTGATTGAGTGGGAAGATAGGTAAACATCATAAAAAGAATTCAGACTATAAAATCTTACCTTGGAGACAAGATTGGGGCATACAACCAGAGGAGGACAGTAGAGTCAAAAATCCTACATCAAAAGCTTCCAAAAGGGAGGATGGTCAAGGAGAAAATATTGCAAGCAGCCAGAAAGAAATAATCTAAGTATAGGGGAAATAACATAAGATCTAGAAGCTTCTACATTAAGGACTCAAAAGACTTCGATTATGATAATCCAGACATCAAATGAACTAGGATTAAAACCAAGAATCATCTACCCAGCAAAACCTCAGGGGGAAAAAGACCATTCAACGAAATAGAGGACTTTCAAGGATTCTTGATGAAAAGAGCAGAGCTGAATAGAAAATGTTACTTTCAAACACAAGAATCAAGAGAAGCATGAAAATGTAAACAGGAAAGAGAAAATCGTAAGGGAGTTACTAAAGTTGAACTGTTCACATTTCTACATTGAAAGGTAATATTTGTAACTCTTGAAAATTTTCTCAGTATTTGGATAGTTGGTGGGATTGTATACATATATGTATATATACATATATGTATGTATATATACACATATGCATACACAGATATACATGTATACATATGTACAGATATACATGTGTACATGTATGTCTGTATATATGTATATGCATGTGTGTGTGAACAGTGGGCACAAGGTGAGTTGAACAGGAAGGGATGATATGTAAAAATGTAAAATTAAAGGGTGAGAGAGGAATAAATTGAGAGGAGAAAGGGAGAAATGGAAAGGGGCAAATTATCTGTCATAAAAGAGGAAAAACAAAGCTTCCTCAATGAAGGGGAAAAGGGGAGAGGTGAGAGAGAAAAAGTGAAACTTACTCTCATCACATTTGGGGTTAAGGAGGAAATGACATGCACACTCAATTTGGTATGAAAATCTAGGTTAGATTACAGGATAGTAGGGGAGAATGGGACAAGTGTGGTATGGGGGGATGATAGAAAGTAGTGCAAATGGAAGGAGGGAGTAATTAAAAATAAACAATTTTGGGGAGGGACAAAGTCAAAAGGGGGAATAGAATTGGGGGGGCAGGATAGAATGGACTATTATGGAAGTCTTTTGCATAAATACACATATATAGCTTGTATTGAATTGCTTGCCTTCTCAGTGTGGATGGGTGGGGAGGGAAGAAAAGAGAGAAGTTGGAATTCAAAGTTGTAGGAATTAATGTTGAGAACTGTTTTTACATGAAACTGTGAAATAGAAATACAGAAATGGGGTATAGAAATCTATCTTGCCCCACAAGAGAGAGGATGAGGATAAGGGAACAGAGGTACATGACATAAAGGAGGGCAGATTGGGGGAAGGGAAAATTACAATGCAAGGTGTCTTGTTGGGCAGGGACAGGAGAGAAGGGGAGAAAATTTGGAACTTGTAATCTTGTGGAAATGAATGCTGAAAACTAAAAAAAATAAATAAATAAATTTTAAAAATCAAATAAAAGAAAAAAGAATACAAGTCTCCAAGAGAATTATGAATTACTCATAGGACATGGAGGAGTTTGAAATAGGATTTTGAAACCACAAAAAAGAAGTAGAAGAAAAATTATTAAGAGAAATGATCGTAAGGAAAGAAAATCATGATAAACGTTTCACAATGGAGGGCAAGAAAGGGGAGAGGAGAAGGAATGAGTGAACCTTACTCTAATCAGATTTGACTTTAGGAGAGAATAATATACACACTCAGTTGATTATCTTACCCCCCAGGAAAGTGGTGGGGGGAGTATAAAGGGGATTATAGAAGAGAGAGAAGATTAGGGGAGGAGGTCATAAGCAAGCACTTTTGAAAAGGGACAAGGTCAAAGGAAAAAATAAAATAATTGGGGGGTGAGACACGATGGAGGAAAATAGTCTTTCTCAATATGACTATTGTGAGGTGTTTTGTAGAACTACACAAGTTAAACGAATACTGAATTTTTACTGTCCTGTTGAAGGTGGATGGGGAGGTAAAAAGGGAGAGAATTTGGAACTCAAAGTTTTAAAAAAAAAACAAATGCTAAAAATAGCTTGTACATGCAACTGGGAAATAAGATAAACAATCAATGGGGCATAGACATCTATCTTGCACTTCTAGAAAATAAAGGGGAAGGAGATAAAAGGGGGTGATAAAAGGGAGGGCAGATCGATGGAAGGGATAATTGTAATGCATGCCATCTCAGGGTGAGTGGTAGAGGGAAATATGGGGAGAAAATTTGTAAATGAAAATCTTTTTTTAAAAAATTTTTCATTTTTCACTTTTTAACACATTTTATAATAGATAAAACAATTCAAACTTTTGGTCAGGTGATACTTCTTTTTAAAGCATTTACAATATGAACCACAAAAGAATTTTTTTTAAACATTAACCAACTGAGACACAAATAATATTTAAGTTGCTAACTTCACAAGTTCTTGACCTAATTGTCTCCACAATATTACTAAGAATTAAAGGATCCTAACTTACTGTTGTTGGTCTAAAGTCCTAAGCCTAATAGCTTAATTTTAGACTTAACCTTGGATGTTCTCCTACCAATAATCTATAATTGAATAGATCTAGTATTAAGCTTGCAAATCTTTTGACTATAGAAAATTGCCACCAAGAGTAGGAACACTGCAGTGATGCAATATCTCCCCGACTTCATGTCAGTTCCAGGCAGGATTACGTTATCCACTTGTGAATATTCAGTCAGGCTTAAGGTCTGAAAGGTGCCCGTGGGGAAATTGAGTCAGGAGAATTCTACCTCAGCCCAGGCTGAACAGCCACTCTTCCACCCTTCCCATGAGATCACCTTTTGCAGTTCATACTAGTATCTCACCAGTTTACTGACATCATGGGTTGGAGCCTCAGATCAACTTTCTTGCTACCCATACCTGGAGTTAGACTCTGAAGAACAGTCACCTAATAATCCCATAGCATCTAAAACATGGCAAGTTCCAATACCTAGGTTTCAAATATGATTATACTTTTCATTTTGGGCTAAGGAACATCTTTTGAGGCAAATATTAAGAAGCTTGCATGCCTTTCTATACATGTTCTAGTTCCTTATTAAATAGCATTCATAAAATCAAATTTACCATTAAAACTGTAACTTTGAAATCAATGCAAATTTTACATGAGGCTACCTTCCTCTAGGAAATTTAGACTGAAATTCTTTTCCCCAAACTGAAGATGTCATTGATTTAGTCTCAGTAATTAAGTCAGTCAATTGTTTTGATACTAATTGCTTTAACCTCACTTTGTAACATGTCCAATTTTTCTCCCCATCACTTCTCTCCACCCACTTCCTAATACCTTATATTCTGATCACTCCTTCCCTCAATGTACCTCCCTTCTATAACACCCAACCTTCCCTTATCCCCATCCTCTCTCTATTCTTGTAAGGCAAGATCAATTTCTATACCCCATTCCCTGTAGTTCTTATTTCCCGATTATATGCAATAAAATTCTCAACATTCGTTTCTAATACTTTGAATTCCAATTTCTCTCCCTTTCCTGCTCCCTCCCCAGCCCCACTGAGAAGGGAGCCATTTCAATACATACTAAATATGTGTTCTTTTGCAAAAGACTTCCATAATAACCATGTTGTGTAATACTAATTATATTGCCCTCTGTCCTATTTTATTCCCCCTTGTTTTTCCCCCTTCAATTGACCTTGTCCCTTCTCGAAAGTGTTCATTTCTATTGTTAATTTCTCCCATTTGCCCTCCCTTCTAATGATCCCCTCACCCCATTTGTCACCGCTTCTTTCCTGTGATGTGGTATAAATTTTCATATCAAATTTGTGAACATGTTATTCTCTCCTTCAGCCATATGTGGAGAGGGTAGCTTTATTTTCCCCTCTCTCTCCCCTTCTCCCTTAAATCTTCCATTGAATGAGATTTTTTCTTATCTCTTTTATGAGTTATTGCCTGCCCCATTCCATTTCTCCCTTTCTCTTCCCAGAATTTTTCCTCCTTCACCCCTTAATTTTTTATTTTATTTTTTTTTGTGTGTGGATATCATCTCTTCTGATATAACACACCCTGTACTATCTATCTATGTGTATGGGTGTGTGTGTGTGAGAGAGAGAGAGTTTATGTGTGTATGTACTATCTCTCCATCTACCCAAATACTGAGAAAAGATTCAAGAGTTAAAAAATATTTTCTTTCTATGTAGTAATATAAACAGTTCAGCTTTAGAGAGTCTTTTATGATTTTTCTTTCCTGTTCACCATTACATGCTTCTTTTGATTCTTGCCTTGGGAAGTTAGATTTTTCTATACAGATCTGGTCTTTTCCTCAACAAGAATGATTGACAGTTGTATATCTCACTGAATGACCATTTCTTCCCTTGAGCTATTATACCCACATTTCCTGGGTAGGTGATTCTTGTTTCAATCCCAGTTCCTTTGCCTTCTGAAACATCTTATTACAAGACTTTCAATCCCTTAATGTTGAAGCTGCCAGATCCTGTGTTATCCTGATTATATTTCCACAGTACTCAAATTGTTTCTTTCTAGCTGCTTGCAGTATTTTCTCCTTGATCTGGGAACTCTGAAGTTTGGCCACAATGTTTCTAGGAGTTTCTCTGCTTGGGTCTTTTTCAGGAGGAGATTCTGTCCCAGAAGCCTGCTCGGACCTGCTCCTTTCACTGCCACGTGGCCAATGCAGGGCTGTGTTCTCTTCCACGTCTGGTGCATGAGTAACCTTTCCCATCGATCTTTCAAGTCTCTCTGGGACAGAAATTTCCTCCACTCCGTTGTTCTGTGGCTTCTGCTACTCTAGAATTTGTTGAGAGTTCTTCTTTATAGGTATTTTGTGGGCTGTGGAGTAAGAGCTAAGCGTGGTGTGCTTCTTTCTACTTAGCCATCTTGGCTCCTTCCCTCCAAATGTGTTGGAAATGAAAATCTTGTGGAAATGAGTGTTGAAAACTAAAAATACCTGAATAAAAACAGAAAAAGAGGAAACTCCAAATTGTCAGATTTGCCCTTCTGTAATCCTCAAGTTCCTTTCCCTTCCAAAGGCTGAGTTTGCAATATTTCTGTATCTATTTATATGGTTCCTTTTTGTCCTTTTTCTATGGGCTGAAAAAAGAGATAATTTTTACATATGCATTGCTACCTATACAGGTACCTATGCATACTCTTACACATCAGGGGGAATTTAGATACAAAGTTTACTATTTAGTTTTGGAAATCTTGGATTTCAGCTCCAGGTAGGGGAAATAGAAGAAAGAGAAAGAAGAAAAAAAGGAAATAAAAGAAAAATCACTCAGGATTAAAACCAGTTAATATGAGTGCTTTGGGCAACTGTGGTCCCTAGGTTTCAAATATTATTATTATTGTTGTAATGAATAGTATTAACAGTAGTAAAATCATGAAATTACTCTGAGACTTTATGATGATGGGGACATGACTATGGCTTCTTTAAGTCTATATCAGCAAGGCACAAAATCTACCATATAGGAATACTTAGAATATGAATCTGGCAGTCAATTTTGAATCAGTTTCCCAATGACAAGGTAAGCTAATTTTACAAAGGCTCATCAAATCTAATGTATTCCACCTTCCAGGTGATAGATATTTTGGGATGTTTTTCCTTCTTCAGTTCATTAAGATTACTTACTAAGCTATATATGAGTTTTAATCTGTGACAGCAGGGAAAGATTTCATGTGAGTGAAAGCATAGCTTTAATTTTTCTCTTCATTTTTGTTTTTCTGTGGGTTTTTTAGCTTTCAATAGCCCTTGATATCTATTGATTGATTGATATCATTTGATATCATTTGATATCCTTGATATCACTTGAGATAATAATTAAAATTTCCTTTTTCAAAAATAATATTTTATTTTTATAATTACATGTAAAAATAGTTTTCAACATTCATTTTGAAACAAAATTAAGCTCCAAAATTTTTCCTTTCTCCCTCACATCCTCTTATCAAGACATCACATGATCTGATATAGGTTATACATATGCCATCATGTAAACATATTTCTACATTAATCAAACTGTGAAAGAAACACAAGTGAAAAATCACAAAAAAATGAAAAAAGTGAAAATAGTATGCTTTGATCTATATTTAGATTCTATAGTTCTTTCCCTGGATGTGGACAGCATTTTTCATCATGAGGCTTTTGAAATTGTCTTGAATCACAGTATTGATGAGAAGAGCTAGGTGAGTCAATAGCTGATTATCTCACAATATTGCTGCAGCTGCATATGTACAATGTTCTGGTTCTCCTTACTTTATTCCACATAAGTTTATGTTTTTTTGAGGTTTTTATCTGAAATCTTCGTGCTCATCATTTCTTTTAGCACAATAATAGCATTGCATTTGTATGCTACAAAATGTTTAGCCATTTCCCAATTGGTGGGCATTCCCTCAACTTCTCATTCTTTGTCACCAGATGCTACAGATATTTTTGTACATGTAGTTCCTTTTCCCTTTGTTATGATCTTTTTGTGTTACATACATTTTAGGGACATTGCTGGATCAAAGGGTATGCACTGTTTGATGACCCTTGGGCATAGTTCCAAATTGATTAACAGAATGTTTGGATCAGTTCACAATTCTATCAACCACAAATCGGTGTTTGAATTTTCCCACATTTTCTCAGGCATTTCACATTTTCCTATTTTGTCATGTTAGCAAATCTGATAGGTGTGGTGTGACACCTCAGGGTTATTTTGATCTGTATTTCTTTATTCAATAGTGATTTAAAACATTTTTTCATGTGACTAAAGATAATTTTAATTTCTTCTTCTGAAAGCTGCCTGTTCATATCCTTTGTTCATTTATCAACCAAGGAATGACTGGATTCATGAAAGTTTGACTCATTTCTCTAGATATTTGGGAAATGATGCATTTATCAGAAGCACTGGATGTAAATAAAGTTTTCCAGCGTTCTGCTTTCCTTCTCACCTCAAATGAGTTAGTTTTGTTTGTGCAAAATCTTTATTGTGATCAAATTTATCTATTTTGCATTTTATAATGCTGTAGATCTTTTCTTTCTCATATATTCTCTTCTTGTATCTGACAGGTTAACTATTCTTGCTGTACTAATTTGCTTATTGTATCACCCTTTATGACTAAAATAATATACCTCTTTTGGCGTTTTGTTGGTATACAGTGTGAGATATTGGTCTACACCTACAATCTGTTATCTTGTTATCCAGTTTTCCCAGCAGTTCTTTGTGAAAAAGTTTCTTATTCCAGAAACTAGAGTTTTTGGGTTTATCAAACAGTAGATTACTATAGCCATTGACTACTATGTCTTGTGGATTTCAACCTGTTCTACTGTCCCACCCCTCTATTTCTCAGTCATTATCAAATTGTTTTAGTGATTGATTCTTTATATTATAGTTTGAAATCTGTTACAGCCAGGCTTCTTAATTGGCATACTTTTCATTAATTCCTTTGATATTCTTGACCTTTGTTTTCTCAGATTAATTTTGAAATTATTTTTTTCCAGCTCTATTAAATAATTTTTAGTAGTTGGTATAGTACTGAATAAAGAAATCAATTTAGGTAGATTTATCATTTTTATTATATTATCTTGGCCTACTAATAACCAATTTATTTTTTCCCATTGTTTGGGTCTGACATTATTTGTATGAAAAATGTTTTGTAATTGTATTCACAAATTCCTTGGGTTTTTCTTGGCAGGACTCCCAAATAGTTTATGTTGTCTATACTTATTTTAAATGGAATTTCACTTTCTATCCCTTGCTGCTGGGCTTTGTTAGGGAATGCTGATGATTTATGTGAGTTTATTTTATATTGTGCAGCTTTGCTAAAATTTCAAATCATTTTTAGCTGATTGTATAAGTATGCCATCATATAACTGTAAAGTGTAATAGTTTTGTCTCCTCACTGCTTATTCTACTCCCTTCATTTTTTTCTTCTTTTATTTCTAAAGATAACAGTGGTAATAATGGACACCCTTGTTTCACCTCCGATCTTATTGGAAAAGATTTTAATTTCCCATTACTGGTAGTTTTTGCTGATGATTTTAGATAGATTCCACTTGTCATTTTAAGGTAAGCTCCATTTATTCTTTTGCTCTGTGGTGTTTTTAACAGGAAATCAGTGCTGTATTTTGTGAAAAACTTTCTGCATTTATTGAGATAATCATGATTTCTCATGTGATAGTTTATTATTACTATGTTCAATAATGCTAATAATTTTCCTAATATTTGACCAGTCCTATATTCCTGGTATAAATCCCATCAGGTCATAGTGTGTTATGCCAGTGATCAATTGCTGTAATCTGTTTGCTAATCTTTTATTTAAAATTTTTGCATGAATATTCATTAGGGAAATTGTCTTTCTCTCTTTGGGCTTTTTCCAGGTTAGGCATAAGTGCCATATTTATATCATAAAAATAATTTGGTAGGACTCCTTCTTCGTCCATTTTTCCAAAAAAATATACAGTTTTGGAATTAGCTATTCTTTAAATATTTCATAGAATTCAGTTTAAATCCATATGGTCCTGAAAATTTTTTGATATCTTGTCCAATGTATTTTTCTAAAATGAGGTTAAGTATTTATTTCATCTTCTATTAATCTAGAAAATTTATATTTTTTTATATATCCATCCATTTCACTTTGATTGTCAGATTTATTTGTGTGCACTTGGGCAAAATAGTTGCTACATATTGCTTGAATGTCCCTATTCATTGGGAGTGAATCCAATCTTTTAATTTTTTATACTGATAATTTGGTTTTCCAATCTTTTTTTAGTCAAAGTAACCCAATATTTATCTATTTAATTTTATTTTCATATTACCACCTCTTACTTTTATTTACTAGTTTAGTAGTTTTTTTTTTAACTTTCAGTTTGATTAACCTACCCTCTGATTTGATGCTTAATTGGGAATTTTTTAATGCTCTTTTTTCTAGCTTTTTTAATTTCATGCTGAATTTCTTGATCTTATTTTTTCCCCTCTATTTTCTCCATATAAAACATTTAGAGATATAAAAGTTCCTCTAAGAATCACTTTTCCTGTATCCCATATTTGGTATGTTGTCTTTCTGTTGTTAGTCTATTTAATGAATTATTTATTGTTTCGTGATTCGTTGTTTGACTAACTCAGTCTTTATGACGAGATTATTTAGTTTCCAATTAGTTTTTAGCCTGTCTTTCCTTGGCCTTTTTATTATGTGTAATTTTTATTACACTATTACCCAAAGAGGATGCATATAACATTCCTGCCTTTCTGCACTGGAGTTTATTTTAATGCGTCAGGTTTTGTACAAGTGCCGTCTACCATTGAGGAAAATTATACACACACACATACACACACACACAAGTATATATATATATGTATATATGTGTATATATATATATATATACATATATACTTATGTATACATATATATTCCTTTCTATCTTCATGCACTTTTCTCCAGAAACTTTTCTAAATCTCAATCTATTTCCTTAACTTATTTTTTGTTTATTTTGTAGTTAGATTTATCTAGCTCTCTCAGAGGGAAGTTGAGGTCCCTCACTTCCAAATTTTGTTTGTTTCTGTCTGTCTTTCTGTTTGTCTTTCTTTTCTTTCTGTCTTTCCTAAAATCTTAAACACAGTGTACTCTGAAGCCCATATATTGGACAACAATAGGCCCCTGCCCAAGCTCAACTTAATGACAGTTTTCTGGACCCTCCTGGATTACATTAATTATCACTAGTAACAATTTCTGTAGATTTAGTTTTTTTTTTAATTTTGTTCATTAAAAGGGCCATTCCCTGACTACTTCTTAAAGAGGCCTGTTAATTCAATGGGTGTTACCATCCTCCTGAGTGAGTACCTGAAAACACCACCCTAAAAAGGCCAAGGTCTCCTGTTGCATCCTGGGCCATCTACAGTCATCCTGATCAATATTTGGTCACTGGAGGAGGAAAGTGAGGTTGGTAACCTTGTATAGCCCTCCCTCACCGAAAACAAAGTCAAATGCAATTCATGTCATCATTTCTCTGATATCATCGTCTTCTTTGAATAAGAAGGATGAACACAGACAGACAGACAGTTTTGTTTTATATTTCTTCCTGTCATTCACTTAACTTCTCTAAGAATTTGGAGGCTATACCTTTTGGTGCATATATATTTAGTATTTGATATTGCTTCATTGTCTTTGGTACTTTTTTTTTTTAGCAGGTTGTAGTTTCCTTCCTTATCTCTTTCAATTAGATTTCTTTTAGCTTTTGCTTTTTTCTGAAATCAGGGATTGCTACTTCTGCTTTTTTCCCCAATGTCAGCTGAAGTATAATATGCTCTCTCTAGCCTTTTACATTTATTCTGTGTGTATCTCTCTGCTTCAAAAGTGTTTCTTGTAAACAACATATTATAGCATTCTGACTTTGATTCACTCTGCTATCTGCTTCTGCTTTATGGAAGAGTTCATCCCTTTTCACAGTAATGATTACTAGCTGTATCTTTCCTTTCATCCTGTCTTCTCGTTTGTAATTTTCTCTCTGCTTTTTGCCCTGTTACTTCTCATCAATATTTTGTTTCTGACCAATCCACCTCAATCTACCCTTCCCTTCGTTGGCTCTTCTCCTTTTTTCCCTTTACCACTGTATTTTCCTTAAAGGGCAAGATATATTTCTTTATACCACTTTGTGTGTTATTCCCTCTTTTAGTAAAATCTCCTGAAACTAAGGTTCAAGTCATGATTGCCCCTTCTTTTTTACCTGTACTTTAGTTGGTCTTACATGCCTCTTAATTTAATGTAATTTACTCCATTCTGTCTCCCTCTTTCCTCCTCTCCCAGTATAATTCTTTTTTTACCTCTTAATAATTTGTATCACCTCAAAGTAAACTTATCCCCATACCCTCCAAGTATACTCCTTTTAACTGTCTTACTAGAGATATAATTCTTAAGAATTAGAAATACTCATGTAGCCATGTAAACAGTCTCTTCTTCTTGTGTAACACACACAGGAAACACACACACACATTTTTTTCCTTCCTGTTTACCATTCTATGCCTCTCTTATGTCTTGCATTTGAAGATCAGATTTCTGTTCGATCTGATATTTAATTAGCAAAGTTTAAAAGTTCCATATTTCATTGACTGTCCATCTTTTTCCCTGAAAAAAAAAACATATGCTTCATTTTTTCTGTGTGCTTGTCTTCTGGTTGCAGTCGAAGCCACTTTTCATTTTGGAATATCATGTTCCAAGTACTCCTAAGTCTTTTATAACCCTGACTATGGGCTGCTCAATACCTATCTTTTGTCTTTCAAGCTGTTTCAAGTATTTTCTCCTTGACCTGATGGTTCTGAGATTTGGCTACAATATTGTTAAATTTTTAATTTTGGAAGGTCTTTCAGGTGGTGATTGGTAGATCCTTTCAATGACTATTTTACCGTCAGTTTCTAGGATATCAGGGCAATTTTCCTTGATAATTTCTTGAATCATGATATCCAGTCCTTTATTATTTTTATTTTCATTATGACTTTTGCGTACTCTGATAATTCTTAGATCATTTCTTCTGATCTGTTTTCCAGGTCAGTTGTATTTTCCATGAGATATTTTGCATTTTTTTTTATTCTGCTAATTTTGTTTGAATGATTCTTAATGTCTCATAGAGTCATTAGGTTTTACTTGACTAATTCTAAAATTAAAGAAATTATTTTCTTCATTTACCTTTCATACTTCCTTTCCATTTCACCAATTCTACTTTTAACATACTTGTTTTCTTCAGTGAATTCCACCCCCACATTTGATTATTTCTATTTTTAAGAGGTTGTTTTCTTCAGTCATTATTTTCACATTCTTTTTTGTATTTAATAAATTGATTTATTTAACTTTTTAAATTCATTTTCACAAAATTTTGGGTTCCAAATTTTCTACCCATTTGTCCCCTCCCCCCACCCAAATACACTGAGCATTCTAATTTCCCCTATCACCAATTTGCCCTCTCTTTTATCATCCCTCCCTTCCCTTCTCCCCATCTTCTCTTTTGTCCTGTAGGGCCAGATAACTTTCTTTTCCCCATTACCTGTATTTCTTATTTCCTGGTAGCAAGAACAATACTCAACAGTTGTTTCTAAAACTTTGAGTTCCAACTTCTCCCCATTCCTCCCTCCCCACCCATTCCCTTGGGAATGCAGGCAATTCAATACAGGCCATATCTGTGTAGTTTTACAAATGACTTCCATAATGATCATGTTGTATAAGACTAAACATATTTCCCTCCATCCTATCCTGCCCCCCATTTCTTCTATTCTCTCTTTAACCCTGTCCTTCCCCAAGATGGTTGATTTCAAATTGCTCCCTCCTCTGATTGCCTCCCTTCCATCATCCCCCCACCCTGCTTATCCCCTTCTCCCCCACTTTCCTGTATGGTAAGATAAGTTTTCATAGCAAAATGAGTGTACATTTTATTCTTTCCTTTAGTCAAATGTAATGAGAGTAAACTTCATGTTTTTCACCCAGCTCCTCTAAGCCCTCCACTAAAAGTCTCCTGCCTGTCTCTTCTAGCAGAGATAATTTACCCCATTCCATTTCACCCTCTCTCCTCCCAACACATTTCACTGTCACCGTTTACCTCCATTTTTTTTAAGATATGATCCCATCCTATTTAATTCACTCTGTGCTCTCTGTCTCTCTGTCACTCTCTCTCTCTCTCTGTCACTCTCTCTCTCTCTCTCTCTCTCTCTCTCTCTCTCTCTCTCTCTCTCTCTCTCTCTCTCTCTCTCTCTCACTCTGTGTGTGTGTGTGTGTAATCCCACCAACTACCCAGATACTGAAAAGTTTCAAGAGTTACGAATATTGTCTTTCCATGTAGGAATGTAAACAGTTCAACTTTAGTAATTCCCTTATGACTTCTCTTTGCTGTTTACTTTTTCATGCTTCTTCTCATTCTTGTGTTTGAAAGTCAGATTTTCTTTTCAGCTCTGGTCTTTTCATCAATAATGTGTGAAAGTCCTCTATTTCCTTGAAAGACCAGTTTTTCCCCTGAAGTATTATACTCAGTTGTGCTGGGTAGGTGATCTTGGTTTTAGTCCTAGTTCCTTTGACTTCTGGAATATCACATTCCATGCCCTTTGATTGCTTAATGTAGAAGCTGCTAGCTCTTGTGTTATCCTGATTGTTTTTCCCACAATATTGTAATTGTTTCTTTCTGTATGCTTGCAATATTTTCTCCTCGACCTGGGAACTCTGGAATTTAGACACAGTGTTCCTAGGAGTTTCTCTTTTGGGATCTCTTTCAGGCGGTGATTGGTGGATTCCTTGAATACTTATTTTGTCTTCTGGTTCTAGAATATCAGGGTAGTTTTCGTTGAACATTTCATGAAAGATGATGTCTAGGCTCTTTTTTGATCATTGTTTTCAGGCAGTCCCATAATTTTTAAATTATCTCTCCTGGATCTATTTTCCAGGTCAGTTTTTTTTTCCAATGAGATATTTCACATTCTCTTCCATTTTTTAATTCTTTTGGTTTTGTTTGCTGATTTCTTGGTTTCTCATAAAGTCATTAGCCTCCATCTGTTTCCATTCTAATTTTGAGAGAACTCTTTTCTTCAGTGAGCTTTTGAACCTCTTTTTCCATTTGGCTAATTCTGCTTTTAAAAGCATTCTTCTCCTCATTGGCTTTTTGCACCTCTTTTGCCATTTGAGTGAACCTATTTTTCAAGATGTTATTCTCTTCAGCAATTTTTTGGGCCTCCTTTAACAGGGCATTGACCCATTTTTCATGCTTTTCTTGCATCTCTCTCATTTGTCTTCCCAGTTTTTCCTCCACCTGTCTAACTTGGTTTTCAAAATCCTTTTTGAGCTCTTCCATGGTCTGAGCCCATTGGATATCTATTTCGGATGTTTGTGATACAGAGTCCTTGACTTCTCTGTCTTTTCTTGATGGTAAGCCTTGCTCTTCCTCATCAGAAAGGAAAGGAGGAAATATCTGTTCACGAAGAAAGTAACCTGCTATGGTCTTATTTTTTTTCCTTTCTTGGGCATTTTCCCAGCCAGTTGCTTGATTTCTGAGATTCCTCTCCACCCCCTGCCTCACTAGTGTTGGGGTCTGATATTCAAATGCTGCTTCCCAGCCTCAGAGTTTTCAGGGCGGGCAGGGCTGTTATTCACTGTGAGATTAGGATCAGGTGCTGAGGTGGGGGCAGGGTCGCCACATGGGGCTCAGTTCCCTCAGGAGGTTTATGTGGAGACCTTCAACAATGTATCCGAGCTCCTGTCTGCTTTGGGAGCTCCTGTCTGCCACTGCCTCCACTGTTGCTTCCTGAGAGGCCCCGAGTTATGGAGACTCCCCTCTCCCCTCTCAGCCCCACCAAACATTCTCTTTCACTGACCTGTGCGCCTGTGGGTGGAGGGAACTTCGTGGCTGCCGGAGATTCTGTCCCTGAAGCCTGCTCAGATCTGCTTCTCTCCAGTCTGCACAGCAAAGGCAAGGCTGTGCTCTGCTCTGGTCCCTTGTGTGTCAGACCTTTGGTGCCGGTTTTTTCAGGTTTCTCTGGAATAGAAATCTCCACTCCGTTGTTTGTGGCTTCCACTGCTCCATAATTTGTTGGGAGTTCTTCTTTACAGATATTTTATAGGCTGTGGGTTCGGGGCTAAGGTATATGAGTCTTTCTACTCTGCCATCTTGGCTCCTCCTCCCCATTTTTTCATGTTCTTTTCCCAGTTCTTGACTCTTTTTTTCCTGATTCTTTTGCGTATCTCTAATTTCTTTCCCCAAATTTTTTCCAACTCTCTTATTTGATTTTTAAAATTCTTTTGAGTTCTTCCAAGAGGATTTTTGGACTTTGAGACTAATTGATATTTCCCTTTGACACTTCACATCTAGGCATATTGACATTGTTGTCCTCTTCTGAATTTTTGTCTGGATCTTCCCTGTCACCCAGCCACCACAGTAGTTTTCTGTTTCCAGGGCTCTTTTTTAAATTTTTGTTTATTTTTTTAAAGTTGATCTCCTCTCTTAGAGCAGAGAGGACACTGTCATAAACTTTGTGTGTTGAGAGTCAGCACTCTGCTCACTGGTTTTATGTGCTGGGATCTTAGGGGCTGGTGGCATGCTTACTGCACTTTGATAGCCCATTCTAGTTGCACCTGCCTCACTGGGGCTGGAAACCTCACACCTAACCTGCTGTGCCAGATGCATGAGGCCACAATTGCTGATTTGTGCTGTGGCTAAATGCCTTGTCTTGGCTTTTGCAAACACTGGCTATACTGGATTCTGTTCTTGTTTTACCCAAGGGGACAGAGCTTTCCTGAATACCTTCTAAGTTTATTGATCATGCGTTTTTTGCTTTTACTTTATCAAGTATCTCTGATAGAATAATGTGATTAAGGAAGATCTCCCTCACCAATTAATGTGTCTAGGAAGATTTGTACAAAGGCTCATGCCTTTTCTAAATGAGGCAGAGGTTCTCAAGGGTGGTGATGCCCACTGACTCTGAAAAATGTGTAAATACTCTAATGTGATGTTTTACTTTGGGGCTTAGTTTTTTTTTTAAGAAGTGGTGCTCTGGGAAGCCAGCAAGAAGGTTCATGGCTTTGAAAACTCAGATTTTTGAGTGCTTCTCTCTGGTAACTATATGTGTATGGTCAGTCAGTTATCTGTTTATTGATTTGTGATGTATGCATTGCTCACTGTCAGACATTTGAAAACTCTGTCTGTTGATTTTGATTTCTCTGCATTTTCTCTGAAGTTCAGGGTGCTACCTTTTCCCCTGAACTAAATGAATGATATATATGTGCTTGATAAAAGTGAAGGTTGACCCCTCAAAAGTTGCCTTTAATTTTAGAAAAGCAGATTTAAGAAACTGTGATAGCAAGCCCTCCTCTGTATGTTGGGGTACTTGTATTTACATTGTCATCTCAGGCTGGAAAATTGTTTCAGCCTGTCTTTTTGAGCATTCTGTCACTCCAGAATTCTTTTAGAAGTTTAATTTAACATTATTCCCAAGGAAAACTGAGGAGAGTTCAGGCAACTTCTTGGCTTGTCTCCACAATCCTGAGTGCTACAGTCATTTTAAAGCACTAAAGTGAGTCATGTTCATTTATGGCAAGTAATAATATTGACTGAAATTTTCTTTGATATAATTCAATAATAGCAATATGTATAAGAAACTACTGTTTCAAGGTAATATTTCAGCACTGTAGACACAAACTTGTAAAAACAACATGGTTATCATTCTCAAGGAGCTTATTTCAAAAGAAGTGGCAGCAGTAGCAGAAATTATATATGAATGTTCATATAAAATTCCCATTATATATGCATATATAATTGGTACATTTTATAAATGCACACATGCATAATATGTCATTTACATACCTCCCATATACATGCATGTGTACATGATATACCAATAATATATTACAAATATGCATGTAGAATTCACATACAATTGTATAATGTTACACAAACATTTGTTTTTGTTTTTTTACAGATTATCTCATTTGAGCCTCATGATAATAATGGAAAGTGGACAGTATTACCATACTTATTTTAAAAATAAATACATTGAGGTTTATGAAGGTTAAAATTTTTTGCTCAGAGTGTAGCAAATAGGTATCTAAGAATGGATTTGAGGGGCAGAAATATGCTGACAGAGCAGAAGGTTGGACCTTCTTGAGATTCACCCCCATATCCCATAAAATACTTGTAAGAAATGACCTAAACAAATTATAGAGCAGCAGAAGCCACAAAACAACAAAGAGAAAGAGGTTTTCAACCCAAGATAGCCTGGAAGGTCCACAAGAAAGGTCTATTGCATAGATCTCAGAGTGAAGAGCAGCCCAGCCTGGGCCATGCAGCACAGCAGGGGCAGGACTGGAGTAAACTTCAGATTATGGAATCATGGGTAGTAGCTGCATTTCCCAGATTTCTCATCCCACAAACACCAAAGACAGGTTCAAAGTTCAGTAAGAAAGCTCTTTCACATAGGTGAGAAAGAAACTCACTCTGACTCCAGCCCTGACCCCAGGGGGGCAGCAGTGGTATACATTTTTGGAGCCCTCATTGTAAAGACCTCGGGGGAATTGAGCAGCTGGTCTGAGTCTCAGGTCTGAGTGGCAGTCCTGAGGAGAGGAGGAGGGATGGCTGGCGTGATGGCACTGGTAGAGGCTCTGGAGCAGGCATCCTAACCCCCACATCAGAGCTCAGACCAGGAGAGGAGTAAACTCCTATCCCTTGAATGTGTCACCTTGGAGGAAATGAGATCTCACAGGTGCCTAAAGTATGCTCTCCATTTGACAAAGAACTCAAAAGTCAAGTAACTTGTTGGGAAGATGCTGAAAATGGAAAAAAAAATGTAAGACTATAGAGGCTTACTTTCTTGGTGATCAGGTATCTTTCTCCATCCTTTTAGGTGAAGAAAAACAAAGCATAACATCAGAAGAAATTATCAAAGTCAAGGCTTCGACATCCAAGAGCTTCAAAAAATAAGCAATGGTCTCAGGTCATGGAATAACTCAAAAAGGATTTTGAAAATCTAGTAAGAATAGTGGAGGAAAATTGGGAAGAGGAATGAAAGTGATGCAAGAAAATCAACAAAAGCTAGTCAGTAGCTTGCTAACAGAGACCCAAAAAATGCTGAAGAAAATAACACCTTTAAAAATAGAATAACTCAAATGACAAAAGTGGTCTAAAAAGCCAGTGAGGAGAATAATGCTTTAAAAAGCAGAATAGATCAAATGGAGAAGGAGATTCAAAAGCTCACTGAAAAAAAAATAGTTATTTAAAAATATTGAGAGAGAGAGAGAGAGAGAGAGAGAGAGAGAGAGAGAGAGAGAGAGAGAGAGAGAGAGCCCGGTGAGTTCAATATAATGGGAGAATGCCTAAAAACAATAAAATTTACTCTTGAATGGAATGTACTAGGGGTAAGAGAAAGGGAGAGGTAGAATGCAACAAATCATCTCACATAAAAGAGGGAAGAGAGAGCTTTTACACTGGAAGGGAAGAGGGGAGAAATGAGAGGATAATTCAGTCTTACTCTCATGGGATTTAGTTTAAGGCGAGAACAACACACACTCCATTGAATATAGAAATCTATTTCCCCCTGCAAGAACACAAGGGAAAAGGGGATAGGAAAGGGAAGATAATAGAAGGAACAGAAAGTTGGGGAAAGGGATAATCAAAATGCAAACACTGTTGTGGGAAGACAGGTCAAGTGTGTGAACTTGAATAAAAGAAGGTCAGGATAGGAAAGAGTGAAATGTGATTCTTTTTTTTACAATATAACTATACTGGAAGTGCTTTGCATTGTTACACATGTATGACCTCTATTGAATTCCTTGTTTTCTCAATGAGGGTGGGTGGGGAGGGAAGGAGAGAATATGGAACTCAAAGCTTTAACAATTAATGTTAAATTTTGTTTAGCATGCAGCTGGAAATTTAGCTATACAAGCGATGGAGTATAGAAATCTATTCTTCCCTACAGGAAAACAGAGGGGAAGGATGTTGGTAGAAGGGTGGGTAATAGAAGAAAGGACAGACTAGAGGAAGGGGTGCATGGAGTGCATGCTGTGCTAGGGTGGTGGATGGGGAGAGATGGGGAGAAAATTTTGAATTCAAATTCTTGTGGAACTGAATGTAAAGAACTGAAAATAAATTATGTGTATATTTTTAAAAAAGAATGGATGTGAACCCAACTCTTTCAAGTCTGGCACTGACCTTTGCAATGTTCCCTAATATAGTACAAGGAGAAGATATGAACAAATAACTTGTGATAGAATTTTTAAAAATTATTAAATAGAAGATGGAGTAATCATTTTTTCTGATTATCACAGTCTCATAAACTTCTGAAAGAAAATTGTGGCAAAAAAAAGAAATTTCAACTATCTCCCTAGTCTGGAATACCAGAAACTCAAACAAAGGACAAAAATGATAACAAAAAGAAATATGATTTGACACTTACCTGGAACTATTCAGCAACTCTTTCCTACCATCTACCATGCCACTCTCAGCAAGGCTGCACTAGGTCCATAAACTTGCAATGAAATGTAACCCCACACTACAGGGCCCACTGTCTATTTCCATTTCCATGGAGACCTGGGCTCCAGGTTGCAGGTGTTTGCTGGGGCCTTGGTGACCAATGCTCTGGCAGAATTCTGTGCTACAAAGATATCTGCAGGAAAGTGATGAAACAGAAAGAAAGGAACAACACATATGTTTGGGCTTAAAATAGAACTGAAATACCTACCCACCACACCCTTCATCTTGCAGACCCTCAGAGATACAAACTTCAAAAGATAGAAATCAGACTTGGCTCCAGTAGTACCAATTGACAGCAGTCTGAACTTCCTGCTAGTGAACTGAGGAATAGGAAAGAAGAGGAAATCATATGTATGCAGTGAGAGGATAGCATTCCACCTAACCTGAAAGAATCCAATATTCAACTGGGGTGAATTCTGTCTCCCCAAAGGTCTCATAGGGAAGAGAACTGTGTTAGTGAATTGTGAATGGACCAGTGTGGGAGGATGCTGAGGTATTTTCAAATGAAGCCCACAGGGAAACAGATATTGAAGGGGAGAAAATCAGACAGTGTTCAAACATAGGAAAACAAGGAGAAAAAACACTGAAATGACCAATGATAACAGAAGGGAGAAAACCCAAAGTCCTTGAGCATAATCACATATATGTGCAAAGATAACATTAACAGCAGAAGGAAATATGACCTTTAGACCTAGTAAATAAGTTCAGGAATCTGTGAATAAATATTGAAAAACAAAGGAAAATGAAACAACACTTGAGGAGATAGAGGATTCTGTCAAAACAGAGAACAGAAAAACACAACACACAATACCTGGGTGGTTCTAAAGAGAAATGGAAATTGTGAGAATGGAATTTATGACCTTCATAGCCAAAGTTATTGGCAGAACATAAAAACCTGTGCCTGTGATGGCAAGTCTAACCAAAGAAACTAAAGAGAGGACAACTGATTGGGAGTATGAAGACATGGGGAAAAATCAGAAAAAAAAGAAGTAAAAAATAACATTAAGTAAAAAAGTTCCTTCAATTCAAGTATAACACAATGATCTCAAAGACAGAAGGCATAGATAGAGATCATATAAGGATTATAGATCTCCTAGAAGAGGGTCAAGAACCTGTGTCCTCAAGGTCACATGTGGCCTTCTAGGTTCTTAATTGAGGCACTTTGGCTGAATCCAAATCTGAGATTTGTTCAGTGAAGTTTGGAATCAGTCAAAGTGCTCCACTTGTGCACCTAGAAAGTCACATGTAGCTTTGAGAGTGCAGGGTTCCCCTCCCTTGTCTTAAAAGAACATGAAGAATCAAAAAAAAATTCTGAACAGGAAAATTCAAGAAATAGTATTAAAATACTTCTCAGAACTTCTGAATGCAGAGAACTAAATGCAAAAAAAAAACCTACAAAAAACAAACAAACAAAAAAAAACCCACAAACAAATAAATGCACTGATCACCCCTAGAAAAAAGCTTACGGCTAAAAACTCCAAGACACATGGTGGTTAAATGTAATAATTCAATTAAAAAATTTGCAAACAATAAAAAAAACCTTCAAATATCCAGGACTAGGAATTTGAATAGCACAAGACTATTCTGTAACCACCAGAAAATGAAAGAATTGATGGATTAATGTGACCTGAAGAGCATTGCAACTAAGGTTACAATCTATGGTGACATAACCACAAATCTGAGCTTAAGTATAAACAAACAAACAAACAAAAAAAGATTTTTTTTCAATAATAAGTAGGCATTTGGACTTCGTTAGAAAGAAAGCCAGACCTGAAGAGATTATTTCTGGAATGCTTCAGATAATAGAAATAAAGAGGGGTGAATTAATGCAACAGCCAAGAACAGCAACATCGATAGAATAACAGCAGGGAGTTCAAAGGAGACTTGCTTTTAAGTGTTCACAAGGAGATAATAGTGAAAGTTGCAGTAAGGTGGAGGTAACTGGAGTAACAGGTCGGGGCATTATGAAAAGTACCTTGTAATCACCCTTTGTACGGATGAATCATTGATTTTTTGTGATTCTATCTCAAAATGAGAGAGTACATGAAAGGGAGAAAGTGATGATGAGACTAAAGGGGAATATGTGATGTTCTCAGGCCAAATTGATTTTGAGCAACAAGGGAAAAGTAACCCCTGTAGTCTTTCAGAAAAAAAAAGAGGGTACAGAGGAGTGAATCTTTAAAAAGTGGAGGAAAAGGAGGAGTATTTGTTTTGGTGGTGAGACATAGTTCTGAGTATTCTGTGACTGAAAAGAGATGTTCTATGAAGAGAGTTGGGGATTTGGTGCTTAAAAAGATCTTTCCGTGTGCCTCAAGAAGTAATAATTGGAAAAGATGAGACCAACTGTTGTCTGCGGGAGTGGGAAAGCTTGGATCCAAAGAGGGAAATTTTAAGGAAAATGGGAAAGTAAAATAACCAAAGAGAAACTGCAAGTCAGTGGTGAGCTTCATAGAGAAGGATATAGGGAAGTGGGTTCCTGTCTTCTCTGTCATATACAGCATTTTTTTATTCCTGAGAGTAAGGTACAATGAAAAAGAAATCTCTAGAGAAAAAACATTGGCAAAAATGAACTGGGAAGGGAGAGAAACTAGAATTGATACATTTGAAGTTGTGATTGCATGAGGAATGCAGAGACTAGAGAGGGAGTAGATATTAATCGGCAGACATGAATCAGAGAAAGAAGGTGTAGAATAGATATAAAGGGAAGAAGAATAATGAAGATAATAAATGAGAAAAATTATCTTTGAAAAGGGCTGCAAAAATGAAATTAGTCAAACAAAACTAATAAATATGACTAGTTGAAGGTGAGAAAAGGAAAGGAGAATCTATTTTACTAACTGAAAGAGAAAACAAAAAAGAGGGAGAGAAATAATTATATAAAAACAAAATATGAACTAATAATAATGTCATATTAATTAACTAACTAATAACTAATTATTTGGCAATTAATAGTTGAGTAATTAAGTAAATTTATAATTAATAATAAAATATATTAGTAATAGTTCCAAAAGGAAAGGGATAGCAAAAGGGGAAGGGAATCAATGAGTGAAGGGGAGAGAAGCAGAAGCAATAGGGATACATTTGTTATAAAATAAATTAATTTATCTCAAACAACATTATATTCTGTTTACTTACAATAGAAAATAGAAAACTCATGACCTGAAAAATTGTTTTAGAAACAAATGAAGGAAAATATAAAACTACTATTTAAAAATATAGAAATTGCATCTTCTATTTAACAATGAAAAATAGCATGTAAAAATATTTTTAAAAGTAAATAAGGAAACTGTGTTATACTAAGAACCAAAGAAAACAAACCCATGTAAATAATGAACTTTTACACTACAAATACTTTAACATCCAAAATTATAAAGGAAATATTAAATGATGGAAGGTGTAAACAATCACGCAATAGTGAAAAGGGACTTCAGCACCCCTCTTTCTCAGTTTTGGATCAGTCTGATTGATTAAAAGGGAAAGTATGGAACTGAACAAATTGCTGGAGTAATTAGAGTTAAAAGATATATAGCTTCTCCTATATTAGACAACAAAGGGCATATGAACTTTTCAGGATCATATGACATTTCAACAAAAAATTGAGTGTTAGGGGATAAAGATATTGCAAACAAGTAAAAAAAAAGTCAGAAATAGTAAATACATTCTATACAGAGCATAACATGATAAAAAGTCATTGATGATAGACAATACAAAGAAAAGACATAAACCCAAAGAAGAATTAACAATGAAATTCTAAATGATGAGTATGTAAAAAAAAGAAAACAAAAGAGATCAGTTAAAAATAATGTGACATAAAATCATAGTGATAAAGCAACATAATAAAATTTCTATAATACATTTAAATCAACCGGGGAAAAAACCATATCATTACAAAGATACATTTACAACATGGGAAAAGCATTAGTTGACTGAATATGTTTTTTTAAAATTTAGCCAAAAATTTAAACACATTGAAAATAAATTCATATGAGGAAGGAGATAATAAAAAATAGAGTAAAAATAAATTGAAAATAAAAAATAATCATAGAAATAAGTACAACTAAAAGGTAATTCTTTGAAGTAATTAATAAAATTGACCTTTTAATAATAAACCATTAGTTAACATAATTAAGGGAGAAATATAAACTACAACTATAAAAGAAAATTAGTATCCATACTTCAAAAAACAGAGAAAGCATTCTATTGAGATATTTTCATGAGACAAATATAGTTCAAAAATAGTAATTAGAGAAAGATAAAACAGAAAAAAAAAAGACTATAGGTCAACGTAAGTTAAGATTAACTCAACACTTTAAAACAAAATCCTATTGGTTTATCCAAGAAAACATTCTTTATTATCAAGTGGTATTTAAATTCAAGGATGCAAAGGTGACCAACAAGGGGGAAAATCAATATTGTTATATTAAAAACCAAACTATTCACAAACAGAATTTTCTCAATGGATGCAGTAAAATGTCTTTATAAAACTACATTATTTTTGTTAAAAGTACTAGAAAGTATAGGCATGGAGGACATTTATAGCATGTAAGAGTGTGTATAAAATCAAAAGCAAGCATTATATTGTATGCGGATACATAGAATTTGTTCTAATAAATTTAAAAGTAAAGCAAGAATATCGACTCTTCCCTCATATTACATAGTTATGGAAGTGCTAGCAATATCAGTAAGACAAGAAAAAAACTATTAGACATGAAGATAACTAGAAAAGAGATGAAGAAGAAATTATCTGTATTGACTGATAGTATATTTGGGGAATCCTAGGGAATCATCAGTCATACTGACTGAGAAGTAAATAACTTCCACAAAATAGCAGGCAAGAAAATAAACCTGAAAAAACAATAGTACTTCTATATAATAACCAAATTATGGAAGCAATAAGAGAAAGGGAAATCCCATTCCACATAATTACAAAATGGACAGAACGCCTAGGGATCTAGCAAAGAACATAAAAGACTTGTAAAAGACTCAGTTACAAAACACATAGAAATTAAGCACTTTAATACCTGTAGGACTATTTTTGTGCCCATGGATGGACTGTGTCAAAATAATTAAAATGACACCACTATCACAGTTAATTTACATTTTCAGTGCTATACCAATTGAATTACCAAGACAACACTTTATGGAACTTGATGAAATAATAACAAAATTCGTTGAAAAAGGAAATAAATAGAATATGTAAGAAAATGATGAGAAGAGATAGGGGAATGATAAAAAAGGCAGTGGGAGTACCATTCCTAGATCTCAAGCTATATCATTAAGCTTCATTCATGAAAACTATGTGGTATCATTTAAGTAAAAGATAAATGGATATAAATCGTTGGAATAGACTTGAAAAGGGAGAGCTAGAAAAAGTATAGCTTAACAACCCAATATTTAATGAAGTGGAAAACATAAATTATGTAGGAAAAATGACTTATTTGATAAAAACTGCTAGAAAGCTGGAAAGTAGTGTGGCAGAAATTTGACTTACACCAACACCTTATAGCATAGTCCACATGGCATTCTAAATGTATATTTTGCGTTAAACTTAAAGATCATGTTATTAAACACTAGAAGGGAAACATCATATAACTCTCACAGCTATGTATAGATTTATTCTTAGACTAATGAGAAGTAGACATAATTGAAAAAGATAAAAAATGCAATTTAATTCCATAAAATTGAAAATATTTTACTCAGAATACATAAAGAACCTTGGATAAGAAGAGAAGTAGAAGAATGGGGAAAGTTGTGTCATATTATTCTGATAAAGTTTGGAATACAAGATACAGAATCCATATTTATTTATCTAGAATTCTGTTATATTAATAATTTGTTATATTAATACCACATATGCAAGTATCTTTATGGGTATGTATTTGTGTTGAGCATGACTGGAATGTATTAAAGATGAGAGCATCATAGCAATTTATCACTTTCATGAGGGTAGGAAAACTAAAGGTGTTAAAAATGTATATGTTTTGGATTTATCAATTGATTATGCCAGTTTCTTCTTTTTCTGGTTGTTTTTTTTTTCTTTTAAAAATACTATTTGAAATATGGATGGCTTTATGTGAAGGGAAGAGGAATGCTGGAGATAACCATAATGATGCAGAACATAGAATACATCAGTAAAAGCTCACTTAAAATATAAAATAAGAGAATAAGACTAGAAATGGAAAATGGGTAAATAGTTTATTTAATATAGGTACTCCTATATTCATGTCAGGTCCTTCGTGGCAGCTTTGCCTTTAGCACTGAGAGACAAAGTAACTTGGCTAACTCAAGCTCATACAACCAGTATATTTCAAATTAGCAAATAGGGGAAAATTGACTGATCTAAGATACTTAGGGGTGATATTCCTCTTCAGCTGAATAACGGAGCTTAGAGAAAGTTTCATGAAAATCATGAAATTTTGATCTTGAAGAATGGAAAGAGTAGAAATGAGAAAAGAAATGAGATGAGATGCCATTTGTGATTTAAGGGATTTTTCTCACAGAAGTGCATAAGTTGTAAGGGGAAGAAGATCTATTAATTTCAATTGGTGTTCACTTTATTATATTTTATTTGATTCAGCCTAATTTGAAAGGCATGGTTTTCTTTAAATTAACATCATTTTCATTTCTTTATCTACTTCTAGCTTTTCTTTCATCTTTAAATACATTCTCTGTCTTATACTTCAAGATTCAAGTACAGTCATTAAGAAACCTTCCTTGACCGTGATAGCCTATAGCTCTCTCTGACTATAGAAATTATAGATTGCACACACAAATGCAATATTTGTTATTATATTATGTCATATTCTATATTAGATTCTACTATATGGTCTTTTGTAAACCTAGAGGTTTAAAGCTTGTATATTTCATCTTTAAAACTGTACTGTAAACTCCATGAAACAGGATATTATTTTTCTCATAATTCTGTCAGCTTTAAACAGAGACTATTCAAAATAATAAATGACATTCATCTTGATGATATTTTTAAGGTTTGTGAAACACTTGTATTTTTTCTTTTTCATTTGCTCTTCACAGTAACCCAGCAAGAGTGAATATTACATTTTTTGTCCTCATCTTAAAGGTGAAGAAACTGAGGATTAGAGAGATCAAATTAGTCTCATACGTGTTAAGTGACATCCTAGGAAAATACACATATATATGGGGGGAATGTGACTGAGATTTCCTCTCATTGCCCTGTCTCCAAGGTTGACCCTAGCCATTCTGTCAGGTTGGTTCACTCATAATGTTTTTGTGGTTTTTAATTATTTATACATGTATTGCTACAAGTTTTTTTTTTTTATTTTAAAGTGTATCTACCAGAAAAGCTTTACTCTGATGCCTTGTATCCTCAAAACACTTTGTGAGGGGCAAATCTTACTGTACTGAAAATATTTCATATGATGGATGGATCTGCAAACAGATTATCTTCGTTCTATATTCTGCCATGTTTGCAAAAAGGCAAGAACCATATCAGAGGGATCAAATCTAGGTTGAATTAAAATCATAATAATCGTGCCATTTCATGAATACTAAACATTAAGATTGCCATCTTCATCAGTTGAGGGGATGGTCAAATGAATGTAACATAGGAGACTTGAAGTCTCTCAAGTGTGCTCGTCATTCTTCAAAGTAACTGCTTTCATTACTTCAAAGTAACACCATCTGATCAGCTGCTTACTAAGAGCAATGCAACATTGAAACCAGAGGAGCAATGTTGACAAGAATCACGAGGTATTTTTTTTTCATTTTCAATATTTATTAATTTTTATTTTTTAATATTCATTTCCAAAAAAATTGAGTTCCAATTTTCTCCCCATCCTTCCCCTAACCCACAACATACCATTTTGAATTATAACTCCTTTCCCTCCATAGTTCATGACTTCTATCAAACCAGTGCCTTCCCTTATCCCCATCTTCTCTCTTTTCTTGCAGGGCAAGAAAGATTTCCATTCCCCATCACCTGTATTTTTTATTTCTCAGTTGCATGCAGAAACATTTCTCAGCATTTGTTCCCAATACTTTGAACTCCAACTTCTCTCCCTTCCTCCCTCCCCTTCATCCCCACTGAGAAGACAAGCAATTCAATATAGATTACATATGTGTAGTTTTGCAAAAGACTTACATAAGTCATGTTGTGTAAGAGTAACTATATGTCCTTCCATCCTATCCTGCCTCCCATTTATTCTATTCTCTCTTTTGACCATGCTCCTCCCCATTAGTGTGTAGTTCTAATCACTCCCTCTCACCTCCTCCTTTTTCTCCTCGATTGAACAGGCTTATTTTTGTCACTTTTGTGAGAGATAAATGGCGCCATTGCATTTCTCCCTCTCCTCCCAATACATTTCTCTCTCACCGTTTACCTTCATTTTTTTAAAGATATGATCCCATCCTATTTAATTCACTCTGTGCTCTCTGCCTCTGTGTGTGCGTGCATGTGTGTGTGTGTGTGTGCGTGTGTGTATGCATGTGTGTGTATGTGTGTCTGTGTGTGTATGTGTGTGTGTAATCCCACTAACTACCGAGATACTGAAAAGTTTCAAGACTTACAAATATTGTCTTTCCATGCAGGAATGTAAACAGTTCACCTTTGGTGTGGGCCTATTAATCAACAGGAAAGACCTTCTCATTTAAGTTACCATTACAGTTTCAAATGTTAAGAGAAAACAATTACATTACAATGGTTAGAATCTTCAATATAAGACCTGGAAAGAAAATAAAAAACAAAACAAAGCAAACAAGAAGAAAAGTAGAATGAAAATCACTTTTGATTGTACTATGTTGGCGTTTTTTATTTCAAGTAAGGGGACATGAGTAAAAATCCTGAGTCAGACGTGTTTTTTGTGATTTGGGGAAAAATTATTTAACCTCTTTGACTTTCATTACTCTCATCTATAAACTGGTCTTAGTAATAGTAATACTTTGTACCTTATTTGGTTCTTATTTGTAAATGCTTTGATATACTTAAAGCATCTTTAAAATTAATGACTTTTCTTAGTGACTTGATTTAGATCCCTATCTTCTCAAGAGACATGTAGTAATGTATGAAGATGGCATCTATTCCACCTTCCTCACCTAGTGGTATCTAATTAAAATCATAATATTTTTAAAAAATCACAGCAATGTCTTTTTCTGATAAAGGATTTATTTCTCAAATATACAAAGAATTGAGTCAAATTCATAAGAATCCAAGTCATTCTCCAATTGATAAATGGTCAAAGGATATAACAGACAACTTTCAGGCAAAGAAATCAGAAGTATCTATAGTCATATGAACAAATGTTTTAAATCACAGTTGATTAGAAAAATGGAAATTAGAAGAACACTGAAGTATCACCTCACACTGACAAGTTTGACTGACATAATAGAAAAGGAAGATGATGAATTTTGGAGAGATGTAGAAAAATTGGGACAATAATGCACTTGTGGTAGATTTATGAACTGGATGCAACCATTCTGGAGAGCTTTTATTACTGTGTACAAAAGACTATAAAACTATGTATACCACTTGACCACTATGTTTATATCCCCAAAAAGGAAAAGGAAACATATGTGCAAAAATATTTGTTACATGTTATTAGTGGTGACAAAAACTGTATATTGAGGGGATACCCATAAAATGGGGAATATATGAAAAAGTTGTGGTATATGATTATGATGGAATATGACTATGCTGTAACAATGATGAGTTGGATAGTTTCAGAAAAAAAATGGGAAACTTTAAATGAACTGATAAAATTTCACTGAGAAGTAGAAGAATATTTTAGACAATAATAACAATATTGTACAATGATAAGTTGTAAATGATTTAACTTTTCTCAGCAATAGCATGAGCCAAGACCATTTTGAAATGCTTATGATTAAAAAATGTTATCCACTTCCCAAGAAACAACTGATAGAGAATGAATACGAATAAAAGCATACTTTTTTAACCCTCTTTATACATTTTTTTTTTCTTTTTTGGGAGGTTGTCTTTGTCTTTACCAATATAGTCAATATGGAAATAAGTTTTCTGTGATTGCCTGTGTATTCTATCTGAAAATGAATATCTTCTCAGGGACAGGGAGCAAAGGGAAGAAGAGAGAGAATTTGGAACTAAAAATCTTTTTTTTTAAATATAAATTTATTTATTTAACTTTTTACATGCATTTTCACAAAATTTTGGGTTCCAAATTTTCTACCCATTTATCCCCTCCCCCCACCCCAAAACACCGAGCATTCTAATTTTCCCTATCACTAATCTGGCCTCTCTTCTATCATCCCTCCCTTCTCTTGTCCCCATCTTCTCTTTTGTCCTGTAGGGCCAGATGACTTTCTATTCCCCATTAACTGTATTTCTTACTTCCTAGTAGCAAGAACAATACTAAATAGTTGTTCCAAAAACTTTGAGATCCAAATTCTCCCCATCCTTCCCTCCCCACCCGTTCCCTTTGGGAAGTCAGGAAATTCAATATAGGCCGTAGTTTTGCAAATGACTTTGATAATAGTCATGTTGTGTAAGACTAACTGTACTTCCCTCCATGCTATCCTGCCCCCCATTGTTTCTATCCTGTCTTTTGATCCTGTTCCTCCCCGAGTGTTAACTTAAAATTGCTTCCTCCTCCCATTGTCCTCCCTTCCATCATCCCCCCCACCCTGCTTATATCTTTCTCCCCCATTATCCTGTATTGTAAGATAGGTTTTCATACCAAAATGAGTATGCATTTTATTCCTTCCTTTAGTCGAATGTGATGAGGGTAAACTTCATGTTTTTTTCTCAGCTCTCCTCTTTTTCCCTCCACTGAAAAGTCGCCTGCTTGCCTCTTGAATGAGAGATAATTTACCCTATTCCATTTCACCCTCTCTCCTCCCACTACATTTCTCTCTCACTATTTACCTTAATTTATTTTAAGATATGATTCCCATTATATTCAATTCACTCTGTACTCTCTGTCTTTGTGTGTGCATGCATGTATGAATGTATGTGAACACACAGGCATGTACGTGTGTGTATGTGTGTGTATGCATGTGTGTGTTCTCACCAACTACCCAGATACTGAAAAGTTTTAAGAGTTACAAGTATTGTCTTTCCATGTAGGGATGTAAACATTTCACCTTTGGTATGTCCCTTATGACTTCTCTTTGCTGTTTGCTTTTTCATGCTTCTTCTCATTCTTGTGTTTGAAAGTCAAATTTTCTTTTCAGCTCTGGTCTTTTCATCAAGAATGCTTGAAAGTCCCCTATTTCATTGAAAGACCATATTTTCCCCTGAATTATTATACTCAGTTTTGCTGGGTAGGTGATTCTTGGTTTCAGCCCTAGTCCCTTTGACTTCTGGAATATCCTATTCCATGCCCTTTGATCCCTTAATGTAGAAGCTGCTAGATCTTGTGTTATCCTGATTTTATTTCCATAACTGGAATTGTTTCTTTCTAGCTGCTTGCAATATTTTCTCGTTGACCAGGGAATTCTGAAATTTGGCCACATTGTTTCTAGGAGTTTCTCTTTTGGGCTCTCTTTCAGGCAGTGATTGGTGGATTCCTTGAATGCTTATTTTGCCCTCTTGTTCTAGAATCTCAGGGCAATTTTCCTTGATAATTTCATGAAAGATGATGTCTAGGCTCTTTTTTTGATCATGGCTTTCAGGTTATCCCATAATTTTTAGACTGTCTCTCCTGGATATATTTTCCAGGTCAGTTGTTTTTCCAATGAGATATTTCACATTATCTTTCTTTTTTTTCTCTCTTTTGGTATTGTTTTGTGATTTCTTGGTTTGTCATAAAGTCATTGGCCTCCATCTGTTCCATTCTAATTTTGAGACAACTATTTTCTTCAGTGAGCTTTTGAACCTCTTTTTCCATTTGGCTAATTCTGCTTTTGAAGCATTCTTCTCCTCGTTGGCTTTTTGACCCCCTTTTGCCAATTGATTTAGCCCATTTTTAAAGGTGTTATTTTCTTCAGCATTTTTTTGGGTCTCCTTTAGTAAGCTATTGACTCATTTTTCATGCTTTTCTTGCATCTCTCTCATTTATCTTCCCAGTTTTTTATCCACCTCTCTCACTTGATTTTTAAAATCCTTTTGGAGCTCTTCCATGGCCTTAGCCCATTGGTTATCTATTTTGGATGTTTCGGATACAGAGGCCTTGACTTCTATGTCTTTCCCTGATGGTAAACACATTGTTCCTCCTCATCCGAAATGAAACGGGGAAACATCTCACCAGGAAATTACCCTTCTATGGTCTTATTTTTCTTCCCTTTTCTGGGCATTTTCCCAGGCAATTACTTGACTTCTGAGATTCCTCTCCACCCCTGCCTAGATCTGCCCAGCTAGTGCTTGGGGTCGAGATTCAAATGCTGCTTTGCATCCTCAGGGCTTTCAGTGGTGGGTGGGGCTGTTATTTAATGTGAGCTTAAGTTCTGGTGCTCAGGTGGGGCAAGCCGCTTCCCAGGCTCCATTCCCTCAGGGGATTTATGTGGAGAACTTCAGTAATGGTTCTGAGGTTCCGTCTGCTCTGGGAGCCTCTGGCCACCGCTGCCTCTGCCTCTGTCTCTGCTGCTGCCTCCGCCACTGCCTCTGCTGCTGCTTCCCGAGGGGGCCTGAGTTATGGAGACACCCCGCTCCCCTCCCGGCCAGTCTCTCTCACTGACTTGTAGCGCCTGTGTGTGGAGGGACCTTCTCGGCCTCTGGAGATTCCGTCCCTGAAGCCTGCTCGGATCTGCTCCTCTTGGGGCCATGGAAGCAGGGCTGGGTTCCACCGTCCAGTGCGCAACGGACCTTTGGTGCCCGTTTTTCACAGCTCTCTGGATGGGAAATCTCCTCCACCGCAATGCTACATGGCTCCCACTGCTCCAGAATTTGTGGAGAGTTCTTTTTCCAGGAAATGTATGGGCTGTGGGTTCAGAGCTAGCATATGTGAGTCTTTCTACTCTGCCATCTTGGCTCCTCCCCCTGGAACTAAAAATCTTTAGAAAAAACTTGCTAAAATGGTTTTTACATTTAATCAAAAATAAAATATTTTAAAAGAAGAAACAGTAAAACAAATTAAAAAGATTTTTTTTTTAAGAATCTTGGAAAGATTGAAATAGAACTCGGGAAATAGATTGAAGAGACCTGCAGAATAGTTTGGGGTGAATCAATTTAAGTATCATTTTATGGCATGACTGCTATTTTTAGGGAGAATTATAATGTCAAATTTCTTCTCTACATCTTTCTGGTTTTCCCTAATGTTCTCAAAAAAGAGTTCATTTCTCAATATTTTGGGTTCTTGTGTTTAACCACCAGATTACTGTGTTCAGTTGCTTTTAGATCTTGTTTATCTAGTATATTCTACTGATCTTTGTTTTCAGTTGGCACCAAAAACTTTTGTGACTATCATTTTAGAACATACACTGTTTTTAAGATCTGGTAATTCTGAACTTCTTTCCTTCCTATTTCTCCCCCATTATTCACCCTGATTTTCTAAATCTGGTGGAAATGCATAGTCATTACTTTAAACCAAAGCAGGTTGATCTTCATTTGAGGTTCCATCTCTCTCTTCTTTTCCACTTAGCTAAAATTACTTAGTGATCTTTCTTCTCATTCTCTTTTGTGTTATTCTACTCTCCAATAACATGAGAAGGGTCGAGATTTCTCTTCACCACTTCAGATTCTCTTTCTTATTTCCTTGGAAACTGAATCTCTTATCCCATGTTTAAAGGAGACTGCCATTCTCTCCAATATCCTAGAATGTGGTGAGATGTTTCTGTATCCTTTTAATTTCTCTTCCATGATGGACAGTAGCCTACACTTGTAGTCTAAACTATTTACTTCTCAGTATCAGAAAGGCAAGTATCATGCTTTTTAGATTTTTAAATTCTGCCCTTTTCCATACTTCTAAAAATTGCGATCTCAGTCCTTTGATTATTGCTAGTATCTTTTGTAGTCAAGCTCCCTGGGGAACTGCTATGTCAAATATTTAGCAAATTTTACATGAATAGAATGAATAACAGGTGGAGTGTTATGCCAATCTTCATTATAGATGAGAGGAGAAATAATACTAATTTTACCTTCCAGAGAGGTTAACTAACAAGTTTATATTTCCAATTGGGATCGTCAGCATGGCTTCCTGAAGGATGCAAGAACAAATCCAGGTTTTACACTGGTAAGCCCTTTGTTATATTTGAGATTGACACTTTCCCAAGAGTGCTTTACTTCATTGTGCACTATTATTTAAAGAACTGAAAACTGCACTAGTTGAAAAACTAAGGTGCATTACTTGAATGACAGGCACAGTTAGAATTAGCAGGAAAACATGCTTTAGCAAAATCTCAAAATCTATAAACCAGTAATGTCAATCATATCTCATATAAGTTCAAGACCTGGACGTTTTTATTCAATTTTTGGATGAGCTGCATCTATGAAATCTCCATGCTATAATTTCTATCCAGTGTTGGAGCAAAATATTCTTTAATGAATGAAATTTAGGGTATGTTCATCACCATCCCATTGTTCACCAGCCTGGTCAGGCCAGGAATGTCAACAGCATGACAAACTAGTTGTGACACAGAAAAATGAAGGAAGCAAACTCCCCATTAAATGTGTCAAAGATTTGCTGAAGGGATACCTAGAAATCAATTTAGATTAAAATTACATCAACATTGATTGGTTAAGAAACAATAGCAAGAGACAAGCCGTATTGACACAAAGAAATCAGGGGCATATATAGACTTAAACAACATCATACTGCAGAGAAGGCTCAGAGGCGAGGTCTTGAAGAGAGATAACCCTGAAAGAATTTTTGCTGTCATTATCCAGAGGACAGGTATTGCAGACGGGCATCTTGGCACGGACTGCTGCTGACTTGTCAGTCTATTGAGGTCCATTACTTAGATAGAGCCATCAGCAGTGTCATCATCAAATATGAAGGACAGTACTATAAATAACTAAATTAAATCAGCAGTGAGGTTGGGGGTAAAAATAAGGTTGTTGTATATTACCTAAGAGCAGAGGGACAGGTATTCCTATTGGGTCTGTTTTCAAAGACAGAATACATTCTAGCTTTCCTAACAGATTGCTGAATGAATTTCATGTTTATTTGCAGTCTCAAGAGGGTCACTCTGAGAAGTAACTGATATCCAGAGAAAAAAATGAAAGAACAAATTGAATTTGCGTTTCTAATCATAAACATGTCAGACTTGGGAGACAGAGCTAACCATATGCCAAAATCTTATGAGTTCTGAGTAGCATTAACACAGAGACTTGGAAAAGACAACATGACTCTGAAGTAGGAAATGAAAGCTATACTTATTCAACAATCCTTCTTCATGGCGATATCCCCAACAGGACTAATCTCCTTAGCGATGATAAAATATTATACAACATATAATGGGCATATAGGATATGGTCGTGTCTCCTACAGATAGTATTTATTAACTCTGGTTTAAGTAGCAATCTTCATCACATTGTTGTGTATATCCAGGAATCCTGGCTTGTTTTGGTACATAGAAAGATACCAGGGCTTATATAGAGGTGTGCATACAAATATTTTTTTGTTTAATTTTAAGCACTTTGTTTACATTATTTTATTTGATTTTGATTCTCAAAACAACCTTTTGAGATAGGTGCTGATTACCTTCATTTTAAAGATTGTTGGGTTTTTGTGATTTGTTTTCAAATAGGACTGTTGAGAAAACTTCGGTTAAGAGCTTCAGTGATTTGCCCATGCTCACACAACCAGTGGAATTTGAACTGAGGTGTTTCTGACTCCAGGTTCAAAACTGTACCTACTGCAACACTTAACTGGCTCATAATAGCGATGCAAATTGCCAGGGCAGAGTAGTAGTTGTCAGTGATGATGACAAATTATTCAAGATTCTTAAAGCATCATAAATCTGGAAAAGGAGGTGGGTATCCATTTCAGCTGTTAAGAAGCAAATATGGCATCATTCTGAGAATCTATTTTACAAGCCAGTTTTTCTGTTTTGCTTTTCTATTGGCATGTAATGTGTCGTCTTGTCCCTCCGCTAAAATGTTTACTTCTAATTGCTCCCTCCTCTCCATTGCTTTCCCTTCTGTCAACCCGCATCCTGCTTATCTCCTAATCCTGTGCTATCCTGTAGTGTAAAACAGATTTTCATACCAAATTAAATGTGCATGTTAGTCTTTCCTTAAGTCAAATGTGATGAAAGTAAGCTTCACTTTTTACCTCTCACCTCCCTCCTTTCCCTCTCCATTGAAAAAGCTTTTTTTTGCCTGTTCTATGAAATTTAATTTGTCCCCTTCCATTTCTCCATATCTCTTCCCAATATATTCCTCTCAACACTTAATTTTATATTTTCAGATATCATCCTGTCCTATTCCAATCCTGTGCCTACCCCCAGATACATATATGTATATATACACATACACACACACACACATGATTTCTCTTTCATGACTGCCTTTTCATGCTTCTCTTGATTCTTCTGTTGAAAGTCAAATTTTCTATGCAGCTCTGGTCTTTTCATCAAGAATATTTGAAAGTCCTGTATTCGATAAATGACCACTGATTTCCCTCAAGTGTTATACTCTGTTTTGCTAAGAAGGTATTCTTGATTTAAATCCTAGTTCTTTCAACTTTTGGAATATCGCATTCCAACTTTTTTTTAAAATATAAATTTATTTATTTAACTTTTTACACTCATTTTCACAAAATTTTGGGTTCCAAATTTTCTCCCCATTTATCCCCTCCCCCCCCACCCCAATACACCGAGCATTCTAATTTTCCCTATCACCAATCTCCCCTCTCTTCTAACATCCCTCCCTTCTCTTCTCCCCATCTTCTCTTTTATCCTGTAGGGCCAGATGGCTTTCTATTACCCATTAACTGTATTTCTTATTTCCTAGTAGCAACAACAAGACTCAACAGTTGTTCCTAAAATTTTGAGTTCCAAATTCTCCCCATCCCTCCCTCCCCACCCATTCCCTTGGGTAAGGCAGGCAATTCAATATAGGCCCTATCTGTGTAGTTTTGCAAATGACTTGGATAATAGTCTTGTTGTGTAAGACTAATTGTATTTCCCTCCCTCCTATTCTGCCCCCCATTGTTTCTGTTCTGTCTTTTGATCCTGTTCCTCCCCAAGTGTTGAATTCAAATTTCTCCCTTCTCCCATTGCCCTCCCTCCCATTATCCCTCCCTCTCTGCTTATCTCCTTCTCCCCCACTTTCCTGAACTGTATGATAGGTTGTCATACCAACATGAGTGAGTATTTTACTCCTTCCTTTAGTCATATGTGATGAGGGTAAACTTCATGTTTTTTTCTCAGCTCTCCTCTTTTTCCCTCCACTGAAAAGTCTCCTGCTTGCCTCTTGAATGAGATATAATTTACCCCATTCCATTTCACCTTCTCTCCTCCGACTTCGTTTCTCTCCCACCATTTACCTTAATTTCTTTTAAGATATGGTCCAATCCTATTCAATTCACTCTGTGCTCTCTGTCTCTGTGTGTGCATGAATGTGTGTATGTGTGTGTGTGGTCCCACCAACTACCCAGATACTGAAAAATTTTAAGAGTTACAAATATTGTCTTTCCATGTAGGAATGTAAACAATTCACCTTTGGTAAGTCCCTTATGACTTCTCTTTGCTATTTACTTTTTCATGTTTCTTCTCATTCTTGTGTTTGAAAGTCAGATTTTCTTTTCAGCTCTGGTCTTTTCATCAAGAATGATTGAAAGTCCTCAATTGCATTGAAAGACCATATTTTACCCTGAAGTATTATATTGAGTTTTGCTGGGTAGGTGATTCTTGGTTTGAGTCCTAGTTCCTTTGACTTCTGGAATATCCTATTCCACACCCTTCGATCCCTTAATGTAGAAGCTGCTAGATCTTGTGTTATCCTGATTGTATTACCACAATACTGGAATTGTTTCTTTCTAGCTGCTTGCAAAATTTTCTCCTTGACCTGGGAACTCTGGAATTTGGCCACAATGTTCCTAGGAGTTTGTCTTTTTGGATCTCTTTCAGGCAGTGATTGATGGATTCCTTCGATACTGATTTTGGCCTCTGGTTCTAGAATCTCAGGGCAGATTTCCTTGATAATTTCATGAAAGATGATGTCTAGGCTCTTTTTTTGATCATGGCTTTCAGGTAGTCCCATAATTTTTAGATTTTCTCTCCTGGATCAATTTTCCAGGTCAGTTTTTTTTTCCAATGAGATATTTCACATTTTCTTCCATTTTTTCATTCTTTTGGTTTTGTTTTATGATTTCTTGGTTTCTCAGAAAGTCGTTAGACTCCATCTCTTCCATTCTAATCTTGAGAGAACTATTTTCTTCAGTGAGCTTTTGAACCTCTTTTTCGATTAGGCTAATTTTGCTTTTGAAAGCATTGTTCTCCTCACTGGCTTTTTGACCCTCTTTTGCCAATTGAGTTAGCCTATTTTTCAAAGTGTTATTTTCTTCAGCATTTTTTTGGGTCTCCTTTAACAGGGTGTTGACCCATTTTTCATGCTTTTCTTGTATCTCTCTCATTTCTCTTCCCAGTTTTTCTTCCACCTCTCCACCTTGACTTTCAAAATCCGTTTTGAGCTCTTCCATGGCCTCAGCCCACCGGACATCCACCTCAGATGTCTGGGATAGAGAGGCTCCGACCTCCATGTCCTTCCCTGATGGCAAGCATTGTACTTCTTCATCAGAAATGAAAGGAGTAAGGAACATCTCATCCCCAAGAAAGTAGCTCTCTATGGTCTTATTTTGATTCCTTTTTCTGGGCATTTTCCCAGCCAGTTACTTGACTTCTGAGATTCCTCTCCACCCCCACCCAGATCTGCCCAGCCAGTGCTTGGGGTCTGAGATTCAAATGCTGCTCCCCAGCCTCAGGACTTTCCGGGGCAGGAGTGGCTGCTATTCAATGTGAGCTTAAGGTCTGGTGCTGAGGTGGGGGCAGGGCCGCCTCCGAGACTCAGTTCCCATAGGGGTTTTATGCAGAGACCTTCAGTAATGAAGCTCTTGTCTTCTCGGGGAGTCCCGGGCTGCTGTTGCCTCCACTGCTGCCACTGCTCCCCCCTCCCGAGGGGGCCCAAGTCACGAAGACTTCCCACTCCCCTCTCAGCCAGCCCAGAAGTCTCTCTCACTGACCTGTAGCATCTGTGGGTGGAGTGACCTTCCTGGCCGCCGGAGATTCCTTCCCTCAAGCCTTGTAGGATCTGCTTCTCTGGGGCCATGGCCAAGGCAGCACAGGGATGGGCTCCGCTGTCTGCAGCATGACAGACCCCTGGGGATAGCTCTCTAGGGCTCTCTGGAAAGGAAATCTCTTCCACTGCATTGGTGCATGCTTGCTCTACTCCAGAATTTTGGGGGAGTTCTCTTTACAGGAGAATTATGGGCTGTGGATTCGGAGCTAGCATATGTGAGTCTTTCTACTCCACCATCTTGGCTCCCCCCCCCCACATTCCAACTTTTTTATCCATTAATATAGAAGCTGCTAGATCTTGTGTTATCCTGATTGTGTTTCCACAATACTTGAATTGTTTCTTTCTGATTGCTTGCAATATTTTCTCATTGACCTAGGAACTCTGGAATTTGGCTACATTATTCGTAGGAGTTTTTCTTTTCAGATCTCTTTCAAGAGATGACCAGGGAATTCTTTCAATATTTGATATGAAGCTTAGCAAAAGGAGTAGAATGAGGAGAAGTTTGTACACAGCAACCACCATAATATGCGAGGACTTTTTCTGGTAGTTTTTGAACTCCATTGCAATACAAGAGCTTAAAAAATTCCCAATGGTCTTTTAAAGCAAAATGCCTTCCACATCCAGAGAAAGAACTATGGAATTCAATCACATAATGTAGCAGATCAAGTTAATTTGCATTACATTTTGGCTTGTTATATGATTTCTCCCATTCATTTGAATTTTTCTATGCAATATGACTATGTAGAAATTGTATTTAATAAGGCAGTATTGTAGAACTTACATAAAATTTTATGCAGTCTCAGGGAGGGAGGGGGCACGGAAAGGGAAACGAGAAGGAGGGAGGGAGGGAAAAAATCTAAGTTATACGGTAGTGATTGTAGAAAACTGAAAAAAAAAAAAAAAGAAAAATATTTTCTCCTTGACCTGGGAACTTCGGAATTTGTATACAATATTCCTAGGAATTTTTCTTTTTGGTCCATTTCAGGAAGTGATTGATGGATTCTTTCAATATTTATTTTACCCTCTGGCTCTGGAATATCAGTACAGATTTCCTGATAATTTCATGAAAGATGATCTAGGATCTTTTTTTGATCATGGCTTTCAGGTAGTTCCATAATTTTTAACCTGTCTCTTTTGAATCTATTTTCCAGATTCCTTGTTTTTCCAATGAGATATTTTGGGGGGAGGAGCCAAGATGGTGGAGTAGAAGGACTCACGTATGATAGCTCCGAACCCACAGCCCATAAATTTCCTGTAAAAAGAACTCCCCACAAATTCTGGAGCAGTGCAAGTTGTTCAGCAATGGAGCAAAGGAGATTTCTCTTCCAGATATCCCTGAAAAACCGGTACCAAATTTGCATCATGCACCGAGCCCTGCCCTGGCCATACGGCCCTGAGAGGAGCAGCTCCAAGCAGGCTTCAGGGACGGAATCTCTGGTGGCCACGAAGGTCCCTCCACCCACAGGCACTACAAGTCAGTGAGAGAGACTTCTGGGCTGGTCGATAGGGGAGCAGGGTGTCTCCATAACTCAGGCCCCCTCAGGAGGCAGCGACAGAGACAGGGACAGCAGCAGACCCGGGCTCCCCAAGCAGACAGGAGCTCTGCTCCATTACTGAAGGTCTCCACATAAACCCTCTGAGGGAACTGAGCCTGGGAGGCAGCCCTGCCCCCACCTGAGCGCCACAACTTGAGCTCACATTGAATAGCAGCCCCACCCACCACTGAAAGCCCTGAGACTGGGGAGCAGCATTTGAATCTCACACCCCAAGCACTAGCTGGGCAGATCTAGGCAAGGGTGGAGAGGAATCTCAGAAGTCAAGTAACTGCCTGGGAAAATGCTGAGAAAAGGGAATTAGAATGCTCAGTATATTGGGGTGGGGGGAGAGGATAAATGGGGAGACAATTTTGAACCCAAAATTTTGTGAAAATGAATGTAAAAAGTTAAATAAATAAATTTATATTAAAAAATAAAGAAAGAAAAATTAAAGAAAAAAAAAGAATTTGGGTGTGATGCCACTCAGTGATGATATGTTTACTATTGATATTGCTTCATTGTCTCTGGGATCTTTAATAAAATGTAGTTTCCTTCCAAAAAAAAAAAGATATTTCACATTATTTTCTATTTTTTCATTCTTTCGGCATTGTTTTGAAATTTCTTGGTTTCTCATAAAGTCGTCAGCTTTTATCTGCCCCACTCTAATCTTTTTTTTTAATTTTATTTTTCATTTTTAACACACTTCATAACACTTAAAACAATTCCAACTTTTGGTCAGGTGTTACTTCTTTTTAAAGCATTTACCACATAGACCACAAAAGATTTTTTTTTCTTTTAAACATTAACCAACTGAGACACCAATAATATTTTTGTTTGCTAATTTCACAAGCCCTTCACCAAATTATCTCCTCAGTATTACTAAGAATTAACGGATTCTACATTATTCTTGTTGGTCTAAAGTCCTAAGCCTAATAGCTTAATTTTAAACTTAACCTCGGATGGTTCCCTACAAACAATCCATAATTTAATAGATTTGGTATTAAGCTTATGAACCTTTTGAATATAGGAAATTGCCACCAAGAATAAGGACTTTGCAGGGGAACAATATCTCCCCAACTTCATTTCAGTTCTAGGCAGGACAAGATTGTCAATTTTCATTCAGTCAGACTTAAAGTCTGCCAGGTGTCAGTGGGGAAATTGAATCAGGAGAATCCTACCTCATCCCAATCTGAGCAGCCACTCTCTCACCCTTCCCATGAAATTATCTTTTGCAGTTTATACCAGCATCTCACAGGCTTACTGGCATCACGGTTTACAAGCTCAGACTATCTTTCTGGCTATTCATATCTGGAGTTCCATTCAGAAGAACAGTCACTTAATAGTCCCATAGCATCTAAAAATAGCAAGTTCTAATAACCAGGTTTCAAATGTGACTATAATTTCACTTTAGCTAAGGAACATCTTTTGAGGTAAGTCTTAAGTGGCTTACAAGACTTTCTATACACATTCTAGTTCTGGATAAAATAGCAATCATAAAATCAAATTTACCATTAAAACCTTAACTTTTCCATCAATGCCCAAATTTTACCTGAAGTTACCTTCCTCTAGGATATTTAGACTAAAATTCTTTTCCCCAAACTAAAGATGTCATTGATTTTTCACAGTAATTAATTCAGTCAATTGTTTTAATACTAATTGCTTTCACCTCACTTTGCAACGTGTCCAATTTTTTCTCCCAATCACTCCTCTTCCCCCACTTCTTAATACCTTGAATTCTGATTATTCCTTCCCTCAATGTACCCTCCTTTCTATAATACCACACCCTTCCCTTATACCCACCTGCTCTCTTTTCTTGTAGGGCAAGATAAATTTCTATATCTTTTTCCCTGTATTTCTTATATCCTGTTTATATGCAATAAATATTCTCAACATTCCTTGTTAATACTTTGAATTTCAACTTCTCTACCTCCCTACCACCCCATCCATACTGAGAAGGCAAGGAGTTCAATAAAGACTAAATATGTTTCATTTTCCAAAAGGCTTCCATAATAATTATGTTGCGTAATACTAATTGCATTGCCCTCTATCCTGATCTCTTCTCCCTTATTCTTTTCCATCATGTGAGCTTGTACCTTCCCAAAAGTGTTCATTTCCAGTAACTCCATTCTTCCATTTTTCCTCCCTTCCATCATTCCCCTCATCCCATTTGTCACTTCCTCCCCTACATTCCTGTGGTGTGAGATAGATTTTCACATCAAATTTAGTGAGCATGTTATTCCATCCTTCAGCCACATGTGGAGAGTCGCTTCCTTTTTCCCTTTTCCCCTTTTCCCTTTTCTTGTCCATTGAACAATATTTTTCTTATCTCTTTTATGGGTTATAGCCTGCCACATTCCATTTCTCCCTTTCTCCTCCCAGTATTATCCTCCCTCACCCTTTAAATTTAATTTAATTTTTTTTGTGAAGATATCATCTCTTTTGATTCAACACAACTGGAACTCTCTGTCTATTTATGTGTATATGTTTGTGTCTATGTACCATCCCTCCACCTACCCAAAGACTGAGAAAAGATTCAAGAGTTATAAATATTTTCTTTCAATATAGTAATGTCAACTGTTCAGCTTTAGAAAGTATTTTGTTATTTTTCTTTCCTGTTTACCTTTTCATGCTTCTCTTGATTCTTGTATTGGAAAGTCAAATTTTCTATACAGTTCTGGTCTGTTCCTCAATATGAATGCTTCTAAGTCCTCTATTTCATTAATCGAACATTCTTTCCCTTGAAGTATTATACTCAGATTTTCTGGGTATGTAATTCTTGGTTTTAATTCCAGTTTCTTTGCCTTCTGAAATATCCTATTCCAAGCCCTTCAATCCCTGAACGTTGAAACTGTCAGATCCTGTGTTATCCCGATTGTATTTCAACAAGACTCATTTTTTTTTTCTTTCTAGCTGCTTGCAGTATTTTCTCCTTGACCTGGGAACTCTGAAGTTTGGCCACAATATTCCTAGGAGTTTCTCTCTTTGGGTCTCTTTCAGTAGGTGATTGGTGAATTTTTCAGTATTTATTTTATTGGTATATATATATATATATATATATATATATATATATATATATATATATATATATATATATATATGTATGTATATAGGTTCTAGAATATCACGGCAGTTTTCCTTGATAATTTCATGGAAGATAACGTCTAGTTTTTGTTTGTTTGTTTGTTATGTTTTTTTTTTCTCGTGGTTTTCAGGTAGTCCCATAATTTTTGAATTTTTTCCCTGGATCTATTTTCCAGGTCAGGTGTTTTTCCAATGAGATGTTTCATATTATCTTCTATTTTTTAAAACTTTTGGTTCTGTTTTTTAACTATTTGGTTTATCTCATAGTCATTCATTTCCCTGAACTCAATTCTCTCTTTCAACGAACTGTGTTGTTCAGTGAGCTTTTGAACCTTCTGCATTTGGCTAATTCTGCTTTTTAAAGCTTCATTCTCCTCACTGGCTTTTTGGAACTCTTTTTTTCCAGTTGAGTTATCCTCTTTTTAAAGCTGTAATTTTCCTCAGCACTGAGTGGCAGCACTGTCCCCACTAAAAGAACCTAGGGGAATTGAGCAGCTGATTTGAATCTGAGCCTCCAGTGCTGGCATAGTGAAACTGGAGGCCAGGAGGTTATAGAGAGGAAATTCTACTACTAATAGATTCTGGTCACTAAAGTTTTCTGGTTGCTTCCAGACCAGTGTGTGGGCTTGATTATGCCACCTTGGAGGAACTGAGATATTACAGGGTGCCAAAGTATACCCTACTCTTGACAAAGAACCCCAAGGTCAAGTACCTTGTTGGGAAAATGCCCAAAAAATGGAAAAAAAATAATAAGACTGTAGATGGTTACTTAAGTGGTGAACAGGTGTCTTCTCCCATCCTTTCTTATGAGAAAGAACAGTGCTTACCATCAGGACAGGACATAAAACTCAAGGATTTTGTATTCAAAACATCAAAAATAAATATTCAATGTTCTCAGACCATGGAAGAGCTCAAAAATCATTTTGAAATCAAGCAAGAGAAGTGGAGAAAAATTGGGAATAGGAATGAGAGAGAGTCAAGAAAATCATGAAATTTGAGTCGTTTGCTAAAGGAGTCCCAAAAAAATGCTGAAGAAAATAACACCCTTTAAAAACAGGCTAACTCAATTGGCAAAAGAGGTTCAAAAAGCCAATGAGGAGAAAAATGCTTTAAAAAGCAGGATTAGCAAATGGAAAAGGAGGTCCTAAAGCTCACTGAAGAAACAGTTCTTTAAAAATTAGAATGGAACAGATGGAAGCTAACGACTTTATGAGAAACAAAGTAATCGCAAAACAAAAGCAAAACAATGAAAAAAATGGAAGATAATATGAAATATCTCGTTGGGAAACAACTAAGCTGGACATTAGATCTAGGAGAGGCAATTTAAAAATTTTTGGACTACCTGAAAGCCATGATCAAAAAATGACCTATACATCATCTTTCATGAAATTCTCAAGGAAAACTGCCCTGATATTCTAGAACTAGAGGGCAAAATAAATATTGAAAGGATTTATCAATCACCTCCTGAAAGATATCCAAAAAGAGAAACTCCTTAGAGCCATTGTAGTGAAATTCCAGAGTTACCAGGTCAAAGAGAAAATATTGCAAGCACCTAGAAAAAACAGTTGGTGTATTGTTGAAATACAATCAGGATAGCACAAGATCTAGCATTCTCTGCATTAAGGGATCAAATGATGTGAAATATGATATTCCGGAAGTCAACAGAAATAGGATTAAAACCAAGAATCACCTACCCAGCAAAATTGAGTGCAATATTTCAGGGGAAAATGGTTATTCAATGAAATAAAGGATTCCAAGCATTCTTGATGAAAAGACAAGAGTTGAATCAATTGAATTTGACTTTCAGACACAAGAATCAAGAGAAGTATGGAAAGGTAAAAAAAGAAAGAAAAATCCTAAGGGACTTACTAAAGTTGAACTGCTTACGTTCCTGTATTGAAAGATAATGTCTGTAACTCTTGAAACTTTTGTCAGTATTTGAGTAGTTGGAAGGATTATTCATAAGAGGCAAGAAAAAGCTTTTCCAATGGAGGGGAAAGGGGAGAAGGTGAGAGGGAAAAAGTGAAGCTTACTCTCATCACATTTGACTTAAGGAGGAAATAATATGCACATTCAATATGGTATGAAAGTATGTCTCACATTATAGGAAAGTAGGGGAGAAGGGAATAAGTGGGGTTGAGCATAATAGAAGAGAGGGAAAAGGGGAGGAAGTAGTAATGAGAAGTAATTATTTTAGGTGACGGACAAGGTCTAAAGAGAGAATAGAATAAATAGGGAGAGGATAGGATGAAGGGGATGGTAATTAGGCTTTCAAAACATGACTATTATGGAAGTCTTTAGCAACACTACACATATATAGACTATATTGAATTGCTTGCCTTCTCAGTGGGGATGGGTGGGGAAGGAGGAAGGGGAGAAGTTGGAAAGGAAAGCTTAATGAATGTTGAGAATTGTTTTTGCATGCAACTGGGAAACAAGAAATACAGGTAATGGGTATAGAAATCTATCTTGCCCTACAATAAAGGCAAGAAGATGGGTATAAGGAAAGGGAGGGGTGTGATAGAAAGGAGAGCAGATTGGTGGAAGGTGCACAGTGTTTAGTGGTGGGAGAGTGGAGAGATGGGGAGAAAATTTCGAACTCAAAATCTTGTGGAAATGAATGTTGATAACTCAAATAAATAAATAATGCTTTTTTTTAAAAGAAAGCATTTCTTAGGTGAAATTTTATATCATTAAATGCTTATATGAAAAAATGGAGAATGAGGAGATCAATGAATTGAACATGAAGCTGAAAAAGCTAGGAAAAGAAAAAAAATTGAGAATCCCCAAATAAGTACCAAATTAGAAATACTAAAAACAAAGGATGAATTAACAAAATTAAAATAACAAAAACTTTGAAATAATAAATAAAACTGAGGTTTTTTATGAAAAAATCAAATAAAATTGATAAAATTTGGGCAACTTGATTTTTTTTAAAAAAGAAAAATACAAACCAATATCAAAAATGAAAATTTTGAACTCACCTCCAACAAGGAGGAAATTAAAACAATAATTAGAAATAACATTTCCCAACTTTATGCCCATGAATTTGGCAGTCTAAATGAGATGGATGAATATTGAAAAATATTTAATTTGCCCATATTAGGAGCAGAGGAAGCTAAAAACTTAAATAACCTTGTCTCTAAAAAAGAATTTGAAAAAGCAATCAAGATATTCCATGGGAAAAATTCTCCAGGATCAGGTGGATTTAAAAGTGAATTTTATCAACTATTTCAAGAACAGTTAATTTCAATGCCATGTACACTATTATGGAAAATTGGCAAGTTTATCAAATTTTTTTTATGATACAAATATGGTTCTGATTCCTTAACCAAGAAGAGTCAAAACAGAAAGAAAATTATAGACAAATTTCCCTAAGGAATATAGATTTAAATATTTTAAATAAGATATTAGTAAAAACATTACAGCAACTTATCAGAAGAATAATATATTATGACCAGGTTTTATACCAGGAATGTAGGCTATTTCTATATTAGCAAAACCATCAGCATTGTTGTAACGAGAAACATATGATTATCTCAATAGATGCAGAAACAGTTTTTAATAAAATACAATGCTAATTCTTACTGAAAATATTGGCAAGCATAGGAATAAATGGAACCTTCCTTTAAATAGTAAGCAGTATCTACCTAAAACCATCAGTAACCCTTATATGCAATAGGGATAAGGCAGATTAGTTTCCAATAAGATCAAGAGTAAAACAAGAATGTCTATTATAATCACTGTTATTCAATATGGTACTGGAAATTTTAGCTTTAGCAGTAAGAGAAGAAAAATAAATTGAAGGAATTATAATAGCAAAGAGGAAGGTAAGTTATTTCTCTTTGGAGATTATATAATTCTATCCTTACAGGATCCTAGAGAATCAAGTAACAATTTACCTTAAATAATAAACAACTGTGGCAAAGTTGCAAGTTACAAAATAAACCTACATAAATCATCTGTATTTCTATATATTAATAGCAAGACTCAAAAGCAAGAGACACAAAGAGAAATCTCATTTAAACTTATGGTAGACACTATAAAATATCTGGCAGTCTACTTGCCAAAGAAAACCCAGGGATTTTATGAAAACCATTACAAAACACTTCTTGAACAAATAAAATCAGATCTAAGTAACTTGAAAAATATCAGTTACTTCTGGGTAGGCCAAGCTAATATAATAAAAATGGCAAAAAAGTCCTACCAAAATTAAATTACTTATTCAGTGCCATACCAATCAAACTACCAGAAAATTATTTTCTATAGCTAAAAAAATTAATATCAAAATTCATCTGGAAGCCCAAAAGTCTAGAATATCAAGGGAATTAATGAAAAGAAATGCTAGGGAAGGTGGTCTAGTCCTACCAGTTTTCATATTGTATTATAAAGCAATCATCAAAACGACTTGGTACTGGCTAAGAAACAGAGGGGTAGATTAGTGGAATAGGTACTCAAGTCACAGTAGTCAATAAATATAGTAGTCTACAGTTTGATAAGCCCAAGGACCCCAGCTTCTCTGTTAAGAATTCACTGTTATACCAAAACCAATGGGGAAACTGAATAACAGCATGGCTGAAGCTGGACATAGAGCACTGCCCGACACCATACACAAGAACAAAGTCCAAATATGTACATTATCTAGGCATAAGGGCTGATGCTATAAACGAATAGGGGATCAAGGAATAGTGTATTTTTGAGGTTTATGAAGAATGAAGAAATTTAGGACCAAACAAAAGTTAGAGAAATTTATAAAGTGCAAAATGTATAATTTCGATTACATTGAATTGAAATGTTTTTGCACAAACAAACCCAATGCAACCAAGTATAGGAAGGAAGCAGAAAACTGGGAAGGAGGTTTCACAGCTTGTGTCTCTGATTAAGGAATCATTTGTAAAATACACAGAGAACTGAGTCAAATTTACAAGAATAAAAGTCATTTCCCAATTGATAAACACTCAAAGGACATGAACAATCAGTTTTTAGAGGAAGAAAATCGTTACCTATAGTCATATAAAAATGCTGTAAATCACTATTGATTAGAGAGATGCAAATCAATGCAATTCTCAGGTACCACATCAGACCTGTCAGATTTGTTAACATGACAAAATAAGAAGATAACAAATTTTGGAAAGCATGTGGGAGAATTGGAACACTTATTCATTGTTGGTGGAGCTGTGCACTGATCCAACCATTCTGGGGAGCAATTTCATATTATGCCTCTCCACACCGATGCAAGGACCTAAAACATTCCCAAATGACTCTCGAGGCAAAATATCATCTAAATTCAGAGAAAGAACTGTGGAATCGGAGAGCAGAGTGAAACAGACTATTTTATCTTGTGCTATGTTATGTTTGTTTTGTTCTTTCATGGCTTCTCCCATTTGTTTTTGATCATCTCTGCAATATGACGAATTTGAAAATGTGTTTAATAAGCATGGATGTGTAGAACTGATCAAGATTGCATGTCATCTTGGGGTTGGGGGATGGAGTTAGTGGGAGAAAATTTGGGACTTCTTGAAATGATTTTTGAAAACTGGAAACAAAGAAATCAATTAAAAAACAAATAGTGAATTAGTGCCTCAATTTTTCCATATTACCTCCAACACTTGTTGCTTTCACCTTTTATAATTGGAGCCAATCTGATAAATAAATTGATTAATAAAAATCTAGAAAAAATAAGTGTTTCCTAGCATTTGCATGCATATTCTTCTGGCCCTGGAGATATTTTGAGGGGGAGTTCACTAGTTCACTAGTCCCAAAATTTTTAATTTAATATAAACAAAATTATTCATTTTGATATTCACACTGGTCCCTATCTCTCTTTTATTCATAAATTGTTTGCCTACATATATCTTTGCATGCAGAGAAAGAATTTACAAATAGAAGTGTGTATGAATGAATATATATATATATATATACATATATATATGTGTGTAGATAAATATGTATGTTTTGTGTATGTATATGTGTATGTATACACATATATACATACATTCATCAAATGTTAGCCATCTCTAGGGCAAGGGTGGTAAGGAGGGAAAACAAAAAAAAAGGAAGTTCCTTGATAACTTTATTACATCTTTAAAAGGAATAGTAAGATTTGCATCATGTATTTGCTGGTTCACTTGTAATTATGTTTCCTACTCTATTCTACCATGTTATGAAAATGCTGTTTTATGTCTTAAGTACAGAATAGACAGAAAATGACAAATGCCTGATCTGGATATGGAAAGAGTGAGACATTGATATTGGTGGTATTGTGAGTATACTGACCATTCTGAAGAACACTTTATACCCATTTGAAAGGGCTATAAAATTGTGCATACCCTTTGACTCAGCAATAACTCTACTAGATCTGTATTCTAAATATATATCAAAGGAAAAAGAACATATATATATGTATATGTATATATGTATATGTACAAAAATATTTATAAGTAGCAATTTTTACTTTGACTAAGAATTAGAAATTGAGGGGATGCTTATCCCTTGGAAAGTGGATGAACAATTTGCGATATATGATAGTGATGGGATATGATTGTGATATACTAAATGACAATCAAAATGCTTTCAGAAATTTTGGGAAGTCTTATATGAAGTGATGCAAAGTGAAATGAGCAGGAACAGGAGAACATTATACACAGTAATAACAGTACTGTAATCATGATCAAATGTGAAATAATTAATTACTTTTATAAAGGCAATGATCCAAGACAATTCCAATGTTCCTTTGATGAGAAATGCTAACCATGTCCAGAGAGTAAACTGATGAACTCTGAGTGCAGATTGAGTCATACCTCTTAAAATCTTTATTTTTCTCTTACATGTAATTGAGAAATATTTAACGAAATATATATGTATATATGTATGTGTGTATGTGTATATATACTATATATACAAAATATGTGTATACACACAAACACACACACATATATATACATATATATATACACATATATATACATCTTGGCTTGTGTGTACATGGAAGGGATATGCCTATCTTCTCCTTTAGAATGTAAGATCTTTAAATATAGAATTGTGTCATTTTTTGTATTTATATCCCCAAGTCATATGTAGAGCCGTATAGCCAAGGCAATATTCACAGTAGTGGTGTGTCTATGAATATGCCAGAGTAGTTCTCAATTGCAAAGAATAACAGACTTTCCATTAAGAAGGCAGAAGGAAACCATTTATTTAGATCCCAGAAAGCTGAATTGCAGAACCAGAAAGCAAACTCAGTTATAGTGACCAAGAAGTCAATACAGCTTACCATCACATGGGACAAAGCCATTCCCCAGCCTCCCTGCCCCCTTGCTGGGATCTACCCAGATAAAAACACTCATGAGCTTAAGCCAGGCCTACCTGCCTGTGTCCTTCCCAGTTCTGATTAGCCTGGCCAATTTTCTCCCAGTTCTGCCCCACCCCCCCTGCTCCACCTGTTCAGCAAACTCCTCTCACCACATGTGACTTAGTCTTCCCTGTGATTTAAGTAGCTCACATGGGCCTATTAATGAATGGGAAAGATTTTCCCATTTAAATTACCATTACAGCATAGACAGTAACAAGTACTCAATAAATGGAAAGTGTTTGAAAATAAATTATTGATGCAAATTATTAGATAATTCAATGGATTCTTTGATGGACTATTATGCAGTGCATAACATTTTCATGCCCTATGACTATAAAATTTTATTTATAGCCTTCTATAAAGCCTTAAAATTGCTTTTTGGATGCATTCCAAAAAGTGTTCAATTATTCAAAAAGTATGGTACTGACCTGAGGTTTATTTGTCACTGCATATTTTCTAGAATAGACACAATTTTTTGTTATTTCTTGGCATTCACAGTCTGGAATTCAATATGGGACATATTTGTATTTTGAAAGAATACTGAATGTAGTATATATTAAGCACTATATTTTTAATTAGTGGAGTAATATAATTAGAATAATTCTAAAAATCCAAAGTCCATTCAAAAATCCAGTCTTTGATGAAAATATATTTTCTCATTATGCATTATTATGATACTGTTGTTACCCTCAATGAAAGGCAGAGACCCATGAATTGCCAGCAAAGTTGCAGATTCCTAGCACCTTAGAGCCTAAAGTAGCCATACTATTTTTATGCAAAAAATAAATCTAAATTTTAGGTGACAAAATTATGAAAAGGTGCTAAACACACACACACACACACACATACACAAACACGAAATTTGTTCCTTTTCAGTATATCTACTGACTTCTAGTATAATAGTTGCTCATCATTCAGTGTAACTTCTGTATAACATTTGCTCAATTCATAAACAAGCTCTGCCTGTTTTCATACACTGTGATTGTGTTAGGGGAGAAAATCAGTCTCTTTTCATCCTTAATTTTCTTCCAGCACATTTCACCATATGGCAAATCACTGGATATGACAAGGCAATGAATGCTATAAACTGAATTATATTTGATTGTTCTCACAAAGTGAATAAATCAATATAATGATCTCGAGAGCTTTAGGAAGAAAGTTAAGGAATTTGTGAAAAATAATAAAAGGTATTTTTCTGAAAATATAATAGCATCATACAATGCCATACTAATTTTCAAAAAAACTGGAATAATGAAGGTTTCACCAGCAAGTTTGATGTCTATTCCTGGCAAATTCTAGACCAGGTTATTAAAGAAGTGGTTAGAAGGCATTTACAAATGGCCAAGATAATCACTATATTAACCACTTTACTTATGCTGGCAAGGTAATACTAGAAAAATAGATTGGGGGAATACTGTGCATATAATCTCTCTAGATTTAAGTAAGACTTTTGATGAAGTCTCTTGTAATATGCTCATAGACAAGACAACAAAATGTTGGTGGAAAAATAGTAAGATTAATCAGCAATATGATGTGACAGTCAAAAATCACCAATGAATTGTAAAAACTGTGAATAGAAATGTAATGTTCAGACCAAGAGAGGTGAGAGCTACACTGTATTTTGCCCTTCTTGGACCTCAGTTTGAGTATTGGGTATAATTTGAGGCACCATTTAGCAGGAATATTAGCATATTGAAGGTATGGTAAGAGGAGGGCATGCTGAATAATAAAGGAAATCATAAAGGGGAATCAGTTGAAAGATTTTAAAATGCTTAACATGGAGAAGGGAAGATTTAGAAGGAATATGGTGAAAGTTTCCAAATATTAGAAAATTCCAGTTCAAAAAACATTTATTAAGCACCTACTCTTTAGCAGACTTTATGCTAGGTGCTTGGGCTACCAAGACAAAATTTAAATATTTCCTACTCTAAGGAGTTCGCTTCTACTGGTTTATGATGTAACTCTATTGCTTTAGTCCCTGGGCTAGAACTTGGACCAACTGGTAGAAGTTACAGAGGGAAATTACTGGCTCATCATATGAAAACATTTCTTAAATTGACAGTTGTCCAAAAGTAAAGTGACCTCTTTTTGAAGGCATGAAGTTCCCATCCATGAAGGTATTCTAGAAGACCTTGTAATGTTTATAATGAAATATAAATGTTGTATATTTTATGTTTTCATTCCTCTGTGTTTAGAGTAGTTGACTATCCATTCTTGTATTTGATAGATGTAGAGATATCCTCAAATATTACCTAACTCAATATCCTAATCTTACAAATAAAGAAACTGATACTTGGAGAAGCAAAGTCACTTATTATCTAGTTTGATGAAGTTGTTCATATTTTCTGTGCTTAACATCAGTGATATTATATTTCTTCCTCAGCAGTTACTTATATTATAGTTATTTTATAACTGTATAAATTGCAATCATTTAGCAAAAAGCCTTAAATCAATCATTAGATTTTTTTAGTCAAGAAAAAGATACATATTTTAATTATAGCAGCAAAACATCATTTTAATTGATATTCATTAAGTATCAGTTCATATATGTCATTGAAAGTTTTTTTTTCTTTTCCTGAAACTATCCTGCTCATCATTTCTTATAATTCAACAGTGCTCCATCAAAATCGTGTGATTCAACTTGTTCAGCCATCCACCACTTGTTTGGCACCCTCTCAGTTTCAGTTCTTTGCCATCACTAAAATGTTTACTTCAAACATTTCTATACATACATACTTACAAATGCATCTATGTACATACACCCCTACATACAAATATATATATACCCCCACAACCCCATATACATATACATATATACATATATCTAAATCTATCTAACTATCTATGTCCTTTCTTTTCACCTCTTTGAGAAACAGACTTAGCAGTGGTGGTGGTGTTGCTTGCTCAAAGGGTGTGTATGGTTTTGGCATAGTTCAAAATTACTCTCCAGAATGGTTAGATCAGTTCACAATTCCATCAATAGTGTATTAGTGTACAAGTTTTTACATATCCCCTCCAACATTCATCATTTTCCTCTTATATTGATTAGTTTGATAGCTGTGAGGTGGTACCTCAGTTGTTTTAGTTTCTGTGTCTCTAGTTAATAATGATTTACATCAATCACAATGATTTATGACAAGGAAAGGAGTGGTCCTCTTTTATGTGAAACAATTTTCCCCATTTTCCCCTCTCTCTTACCGTTCTCCCAGTGTATTTCTTTTTCTCATACCTTGATTTTATTTTATTTTTTTGAAAATCATTCCATCAGGGGAGGAGCCAAGATGGTGGAGTAGAAAGACTCACATATGATAGCTCTGAATCCACAGCCCAGAAATTTCCTGTAAAAAGAACTCCCCACAAATTCTGGAGCAGAGAAAGCCATGCAGAAACACAATGGAAGAGACTTCCGTTCCAGAGAGCCCTGGAAAGCCATCCCCAAGGGTCCGTCATGCTCCAGACAGTGGAGCCCACCCCTACCCTGCCCTGGCCATGTGGCCCCAGAGGAGCAGATCCGAGCAGGCTTCAGGGATGGAATCTCAGGTGGCCGCAAAGGTCCCTCTACCCACAGGCACTACAGGTCAGTGAGAGAGGCTTCTGGGCTGGCCAAGAGGGGAGCGGGGTGTCTCTGTGACTTGGACCCCTCAGGAGTCAGCGGCAGAAGCAGCGGCGGCCCAGGAGTCCCCGAGCAGACATGAGCTCAGGGCCATTACTGAAGGTCTCCACATAAAGCCCCTGAGGCAACTGAGCCTGGGAGGCAGCCCTGCCCCAAACTGAGCACCAGAACTTAAGCTCACATTGAATAGGAGCCACACCCACCATGGAAAGCCCTGAGGCTGGGGAGCAGCATTTGAATCTCAGACCCCAAGCACTAGCTGGGCAGATCTAGGCGGGGGTGGAGAGGAATCTCAGAAGTAAAGTAACTAGCTGGGAAAATGCCCAGAAAGGGAAGAAAAATAAGACCAAAGAAAGCTATTTTCTTGGGGGACAGATGTTCCCACCTTTCAATTCTGATGACAAGGAACAATTCTTACCATCAGGGAAAGACATGGAGGTTGAGGCCTCTGTATCCCAGACATCTGAGGTGGATGTCAGGTGGGCTCAGGCCATGGAAGAGCTCAAAAAGGATTTTGAAAATCAAGTTAGACAGGTGGAGGAAAAACTGGGAAGAGAAATGAGAGAGATGCAAGAAAAGCATGAAAAATGGGTCAATACCTTGCTAAAGGAGACCCCAAAAAATGCTGAAGAAAATAACACCTTGAAAAATAGGCTAACTCAATTGGCAAAAGAGGTTCAAAAAGCCAATGAGGAGAAGAAAGCTTTCAAAAGCAGAATTAGCCAAATGGAAAAAGAGGTTCAAAAGCTCACTGAAGAAAATAGTTCTCTCAAAATTAGAATGGAACAGATGGAGGCTAATTACTTTATGAGAAACCAAGAAATCACAAAACAAAACCAAAAGAATGAAAAAATGGAAGAGAATGTGAAATATCTCGTAGGAAAAAGAACTGACCTGGAAAATACATCCAGGAGAGAATCATTCCATCACAGTCAATTTATACTCATGCTTTCTGTCTATATATACTCCATTTAACTGCCCTAAATATGATTGAGTTCTTAGGATTTACAAGAACCAGGTTTCCATGTAGGAAAATAAATGGTTTAACCTTTTGAAATCCCTTATGGTTTCTCTTTCATGTCCACCTTTTTATATTTCACTTGGTTGTTGTATTTGAAAGTCAGATTTTCAACTCAGTTATGGCCTTTTCATCAGAAATAATTGAAAATTTTCTGTTTCAGTAAATGTCATTTTTTTTTTGTCCAGAAAGATTACACTCAGTTTTGCTGGGTATGTTATTCTTGATTGTAATCCTACTTCCTTTGCCTCCTTTTATATCACATTCACAACCTCTCTGTTCTTTAATTGAGAAGCTGCTAAATATTCAGTGATCCTGAGTGTGACTCCATGATACTTGAATTGTTTCTTTCTGGTTACTTGAAATATTTGCTCGTTGACCTGTGAACTCTGGGATTTGTCTATAATAGTCCTCTATGTTTCTTTCTTTTTTTTTTTAGAACCTCTTTCAGTTGGTGCTTGGTGGATTCTTTCTCTTTTACTAAGTTGTTCTAGGATATAATGACAAATTTTCCTGATAATTTCTTGAAAAATAATGTCTAGACTCTCTTTTTGATCATGGCTTTTAAGTGTTCCAACAATTCTTAAATGATTTCTTCTGATATATTTTCCAGTTCAGTTGTTTTTTCAATTAGATATTTCATATTCTCTTCTTTTTTTCAGTCTTTTGATTTAGTTTTACTGATCCTTGATATCTCATGGAGTCATTAATTTCTGATTGTCCTGTTCTAATTTTAATGGAATTATCTTCCTGAGTGAGATTGTAGGCCTCCTCTTACTTTTGGCCAATTCTGCTTTATAAGGAGTTTGTTTGTTTGTTTGTTTCTTAAATTTTATTCAGTTGATTTTTATACCTCTTTTTTCCATTTGGCCAATTCTATTTCTTAAGGAATTCTTGTCAACAGATTTTTGTGCCTTTTTAACTATTAGGCCTATTTTTTAAAGTAGTTTTTTTCTTCAGTATTTTTGTGCTTTGTTTACTAAGCTGTTGACTCTCTTTTCATCATTTTCTTGACCTTACATCACTCTAATTTTTTTTTACCATTTTCCATCGACTTCTCTCATTTGAATTTTAAAATCTTTTTTAGTTCTTCCACAAATTCTTTTTCTGCCTGTTGTTCAATTAATCTTTTCTTTTTCTTGTTTCCTTTGAGGCTTCATAGCTGTTTTGACTTCGTAGTCTTCCACTGAGCCTCCATAGTAACTTTCTTTGGTCAGGTTCTTTTTTGTTGTTTGCTTATTTTTCAGCCAGTTCCTTGACTTTTAATCTTATGTTTAAGTGGGACTCTGCTCCTAAGGTGAAGGAGGCATTGTCTCAGGCTTCAGAATTTTTTTGATTTGTTTTGCTCCTCTTTTCAGAGTAGCTCTGAGTGTCTATAAGTTTTTGGTGCTTCTAAAGTCTTATTATTTAATGAGATGTAGGGTCACTGCTTTCCTTGCCTGGATAATTTTCTGTGAGAGACCACAATCACTCCCTTCTGTTGTGGAATTATGTCCAGGACCCATGATCTCCTGTGGCCACAAGCATTCATGATCCTTTCTGCCTTGGGTTTGCAACAAGAGTTCCTGCTTCCTTTTAAATGACTTCAAGCACTCTTTTCTGCTGTGAAACTGTGACCAGTTTCTCTATTGTCCTGCAGCTGCATGAGTGATCTAGTGCTCCAGTGTGCCCTGTAATTTTAACCCAGAACTTTTTGAGGCAATGTAACAGAATCATCCTCCCAATGCTCACAAATGGTCCCCTGTAATCTACGTCTGACTACTTGTTTTCTCAACTTACTTTCTGTGGGCTAGGAACTCTTGAAGTTTCTTCTGTTGCCAATGCAGCTTCTTCTATAACCTTCAGTTGGCTTGAAAGGATGTAGCCTTTGTTGCATTGTGATCATTTCCTGACCACTACCCCATGACACAGACTTTTCCTCCTGACCTCCTAAAATGACTAGAAAGTTGTTTTACCTTAATCTTTTGTTGGTTTTGCCACTCCAGAATTAGATTTAAGGCATTATTCTGAAGATGTCTGGAGGGGAATTTGGAATGATTCAGCTGAGTTCCTTTTCTGATACATTTACTCTGTCCTTTGAATGACATTGTCAAATTTGAGTATAAAACCGCAAGTTCTGGCATGTTCTAACAAGGTGGAAAGGGTAATAGTTCATACCATTTATGTCATTCATCTAACACTAGTCTATCTAAGTTCAAAGATCCCTTGAAGAAAAGTAGATCGGTACAAAATAATTTATTTTCATTTAATTATTTTTCCACCCAAAACAAAACAAAACTAATGTAGACTAAGAAATGGAAGCGTTGTAGTCTACATCAATGGAAGAAATATGAAATGAGCATTTATTCTGCTCCACAGGCTCCTTCGTTCCCTTCTTTTCTTTTGACATATCTCTGACTTTATGCAGTTTTAAAAGTTAGGTACTTTAAGAAAAAAAAATTAAAGTGAGAGTGGAAGGTGAAGGAGTAAGATCTCTCTTGCTTAAAAATAAGTTGGTGGAGAGGTACCATGCAATGAAATCATTCAATTACCAACCTAGTCTACATCTCAGTATCCAGTCTGTTTTACTCATCTAAAAACAACAACAATAACAGCAATGTATTGATTCTGGTCTTCATATGCTCTCTTGGCTTTATTGCTTGACTGTGAGTGGAAAAGAATATGCCACATCATACATAAGTTCATCATCCTCTGGAGTTTGACTTCCAGGAAAACTGAGGAAAGTTTAATCAATCAATCAACAAATTTTTTTTTAATCAGATATATAGTTAAAGAAAAGGAATCCTGACTCCTCCACAGTGGTCTGAGATAACAAATGTTAGTGCTCCCATTAACTCCCTTACTTAATATTCTTCAATCTAGTAGGAAAACTATATATCTACATATGCATATAAGTGCATATATGTGTGTATATACACACATATTTACATACACACATATATGTACTTATGTATATATCTATTAATTTAGGCTGCATTTCAATGGAAAACTTTTTTTCAACAAAAATAGAATCTCTTCCCAATCCAGGAGGATTAGAAAGTGAAGAGCAATTTTGCTTAAGTTGCTGTTTATATCTCTAGGTCTTTTCTTTCACTAAGAATAAATGAGGTCTGACTATAGTTTATATATAGAAATAAAGTTCTGCTTTTTCTAATATAGGCAACTCCTAGGTGAGTAAATTCCTTGCCAATGAAATTTGAAACATTCTATGCACATTATAGTCTTAGAGTATTCCCTAAAGTATTAAAAGTTTAAATAACGTGCCCAAGGTCATAAAGCCGGTATGTGTTAGATTTTGGATTTGAAACCAGATCTTACTGTATTCAAGATTAATAATCTACTGTAGTATATATATACTATGGCATATACTTTATTTATATGTCAAATATTTAGCCTTAATGCAAATTATTTTTCACTTTCTTAAAGACATTCTATATTACCTTAGAATGCTTTATCAGTAGTAGTTAAGGACATATTCTCTAGTTATATAAACTATAGCCAGTCCTCATTTATTCTTAGTAAAAAAAAAAAGACCTAGAGATATAAACAGCAACTTAAGCACAGGTACTTTTCACTGGCTCTCTGATGCCATTTTAGGTTTTCTTGGCAAAAATACTGGAATGGTTTGCTACTTCCTTATCCAGTTCATTTTTTTGTATGAGTTGACTGAGGCAAACAGGTAAAATGACATGCTTATTGTCACACAGTAAGTGTCTGAGGCTGTATTTGAATCTGGGTCTTCAGATTTCAAGTTCTGTGCTCTACCCAATGTATTACTATCCAGCTGTCCATAGCAGAGTCTGGAAAAATTAATTTCTTTTGTATGTTGCATAGTCTTATTAGGCTGGTGATGCTAATGGATGTCTTCTCAAAATAATGATTTAAAATGAATAAATAAAATCCATAGAATGGCAAAGAAAAGAAATTATATTACAATACTATTATCAAAATATTTTTTTTGTAAAAAAATGATAAGTTTAAGAACCCCTCTCTGAAGGATATCCAGTCATCTTGCCCAAATCTAAAAATGTGTGGATTATAATTATGTATGTAATAAGCATGTAAATTACTTAGAATATATTATTACTCTACCACAGTCATCAAGGAAATTATAATATCCTGCAATTAAGTGACTGCTATGCTTTTTACCCTTCTAGGAGTTGTTACACTGCCCTTAAAAAACAAAAAGAACCAATGAAGTAAGTCCCTGCTCTATGCATGTACTACCATGATTGACCCAGTATGCACTGCACTTATCCCCCTCTCTGGAGTCTAGACTCTTTCACTCTGAGATCCATCACTTATCCTGACTCACCACCTATTTTTCTACCACACAGAATCTTTTAGCTCCTAATTTGGCTCAAAAACTTTCCCTGTGCTCACCTAGCAACCACTACTTCCATCTGCTACTGGTAGCACAAGCTCCTTATCTTTACCATTGCCCAGAAGCCTCTTATCTTCTTCACATTTCTTTCCATCTCTCTTGCATACCTGGCTTACAAATTCTTATGTGCATAAACTGGAGGTTTCTATTCCCTCTTTTGTATGGGAGGTGAATGGGACAGAGGAAAGTCTATCCAAATTGTTTTTGGAACTACTCAAATTCTTCTGGCAAGAATCCTTTCTACATGTAGCCATTACATAAATTGGAATGGCATAAAAGTGACATGTTTCAAATGCTTCTTTATTGTGTATTATTTTGAAGAGAGAGACTGTGGTTTTAGCTTACATGTGCCTTGAGGTTGAGTGATAGCAGATACCACTTGGAAATTGTGTTATTCGTTTCTTACAATGGACTCTCTATAGAATATAAGTTTAGTGGCAAATTTGTCAATTCTTTGGTGTGCTCATTCCCATCCTTACAGTTCCAGAGAATATATGTCACACCCACTAGAGATAGTATGTACCTACTGTTTTTCCAGCAATAACCTGTTGGGTGTGTGTGTGGAATCTGGCAGTCACAGAAAAATTTCTAGTAGGTGTGATGTTTGAATAAAAGAAGCTCCTTTCATGTCTTTCATCCTTTTAGAGCCTCTTTGACAGGGGTAAAATTTTTTTGAGATTTCACTCACAAACTATCAACTCTAGAGAAAATTGTGCCTCAAAAACCAGATCAACTCCTCTAGGCACAAAATCTCCAAGAGGGAAGAAACTGGAGGAAATGTTATATCCAAGTGGCCATGCAGATGAGGATTTAGTACCAGAAGATTCATCCCCTTTGCTGTCACACTATAATGGAAATAGGCTCTCTGTGTGACTTTGCACAAGTCACCCAGCCCTTAGTTAGAGATGCTCTACCTCCGTATTTAGATTAATCACACTCTCTTGCTAATTAGTGATTTTATATGAGGTTTTACCTAACCATAAAACATCATTAAGTGTTCCTGCCTTTTATAACCACATTTATATAGAGCTGACTATGTAAAAGGGATTGTTCTAAGTTCTTTATATTTATCATTTAATTTGCTCCTCATAGTAATCTTGGAGAGTAAATGCTATTACTTCCCATATTATAGATGAGAAAGCTGAGGGAAAGAGAGGTTAAGTGACTTAATTATTGTCATATAGCTAATAAACATCTGATTGGGAATCAAGTCTTGCTGAGCATAGTCCCCACACTGTCTCTACTCTGTCAGCTGGTGGCAGCAAGAATCACATAATTTTAGACGTGGGCAATATTTTAGAGTGTGAAAAATGACTTTACGAATCACCCTGGTTTTCTTGAGCTTCCATACTATACAGAGGAGGCTGGACTGACCTGGGAATCAAAATTAGTCAGTCAGGAGTCAAGCTGAGTATCTCTTAATCTTGACACACCAGAGATCATTTGCAATGTTCATTTGCTGAATCCAGAAATCCCTCTGTTGTGCCAACCACAGAACTAACTTAAGTTGGTGAATACCATCTTTAATGGACAAAACTAGCAAAAGTATCTTAGATCTGGTGCATTGGGGACTTTTTCAGCTTTCCCCTTTTCCTTGTTCCATGTAGCCTTCTCATGATCTTTGTTCAATTACCCTTCCCTGGGAAACAGAAACTTATTCCAAGGGACTGTGGCTGTACCTGATTGGGCCATGACATGGTGGGGAAAATCAAACTCACAGGGGCAGTACCTAATAGGGTCACAATGTGGTCATTCCCACCAAGCTTTATGGTTTCTATTTGTTTCTATAATCTGTACAGCTTAATCCCCAAACAAGTTCAGTTCTGCCTACAACTCTGTATGCATGACTGCCATAGTTGTGAGAGAAAATCAACACATATACAACTTAATCCTGTTTGTCTTCCTTAGACAGAACTCTGGAGGTTGAAAAGAGATAATCTAACTCCAAACTCTTATTGTATAAATGAGGAAAATGAGATCCAATGAGATGATGTGTCCAAGGCAATGACTGAATAGAGATTTGAACTCAGGTCTTCTGGTTCCAATTCCAGGACTTTATCCACTTCACCGATTACCTCTCAAATATATGTGTACCTATGCCATGTCATATATCATACATTTCACATATCTATATCTGTTTTATGTGAGTTGATTTTGGTTAATTTTAACTATTTCAAAATATTAATCATATTAGACTAAAATATGTCCTATTAAAATGAGACCATCCAGTCCCAGAGGTAGTTTATTGTAATGAGAAAAGGAAAAAAACTGAGTGACTTAAACTCAACCTAAGTTTACATTTGAGTTTTCCTGCTTCTCATCTCTGTCACAAACTAGCAAGACCCTTAACAATGCGTTTCAGTTAATTGATCTATATTATGAGAGCATTGGGCTTGTTGATCTTTAATGTCTCTTCTAGTAAAAGGATTTTTGGAGATTGGCAAACTGGTTCTCTTCACAAATAATCTAACAAAGATCTAAGAACACAATGCTGAATGGTGCTTGTGAAATGTAGTAATTCACTTCTCCAACATCAAATCATGAAACTGACCCAGGGACAAGTAGCCAGTACAGAAATGGAACAAAGGCAGACTTGCATATTTTTTGCACCAATTAGCTCAGTTCTTTGGTATGCATATATTGTACAATTGAATTTCTGACTATGCCACCAATAAGAATTATATGAAAGAGCCTAGTTGTTGCCTTCCATGTTATCCAGGTGAAGGGTTTGTGATATTCTTCTCATCCCTATCTTCTCTTTGACTATCTTCCATGGACTGAATATATAACAAATGTGTTTATTCAAACATTTCCAGATACCATTCACATTCAGTTAACTAAAAATTTTTGCACCTGGAGCAAATAACAAAAACTGCTCCCAGGACAAGTGGCACCAAAAAATAAAACAAAATAAAACCCAATAACAATAACAGAAACAAAACCCTCCCTCTGGTTGAAAGAGAGGATAGGAGGGAAGAATGGACACTGTATTGTGAGCCAAAAGAGAATTCATGACACCATGGATAGCTGTTGCCACATTCTCACTTCATGAATGCAGGCCATTGGATAGTTTGCTATTTTAAGTAATTGTTCTTTGGGCGGAGCCAAGATGGCGGAGTAGAAGGACGCACGTTTACGAGCTCCGAAACCAAAGCCCATGGAATTGGTGTAGAAAGAGTCCCCCATAGATTCTGGGTGAGCGCAAGGTGTGCAGAGGCAGAGTGGAGGAGATTTCCGTCCCAGGAAGCCCTCAAGACCCATCCCCAGGGTCCGGCGCGCCCCGGAGAGTAAACCCGACCCCCAGCGCTGCCCTGGCCGAGGCCTCAGAGAAGCGGATCGGAGCAGGCTTCAGAGACGGAAGCTGAAGCAGCCGGGAAAGTCCCTCCGCCCACAGAAGCAGGTCAGTGAGAGAGGCCGGGCTGAAGGAGAGGGGAAGCAGGGTGTCTGTGACTCGGGCCCCCTCGGGAGGAAGCGGCGGCGGCAGGGACGGGGGCAGGAAGCGGTGGCGGCAGAGGCGTGGGCTGGGGCTGAGGCGGCAGCGGCCCGGGACTCAGGAATCCCCCAGCTGCAGGCGGGATCTTCATTACGGAAGATTCCCGCATAAAACCTGACGGAGCTGAGCCTGGGAAACGGCCCTGCCCCCAGCCCGCTCTGTTGCTGAAGACTTCTGCTCGGGACCCCCAAGGGAGCTGAGATTGGGAGGCGGGCCCCCCACCCCGCCCCCACCCGCTCCATTCTTGAGAGTCTCTGCATAAAGCCCCCCCCCCCCTCCGAGGGATCAGAGTCTCGGAGACAGCCCTGGCCCCGCCCCAGCACCTGAACTAAAGCTCACTGATTGACAGCCAGCAGGAGGAAAGCCCATTTAAATCTCAGAGGCCAAGCACTAGATCCAGGCGGGGGTGGAAAGGAATCTCAGAAGTCAAGTAACTGGCTGGGAAAATGCCTAGAAAGGGGAAGAAAAATAAGACTTTAGAGAGTTTTTTCCAACAAATGCAAATGATCCCAACCTTCGGATCTGATGGGGAGGATGAGAACGTATTTTTCCCATCAGGGAAAGATGTGGAGGGCGGGGCCTCAGTACCCCAGACACCCCAGGGGGGTGTTGGGTGGGCTCAGGCCTTGGAAGAGCTTAAAAAGGATTTTGAAAAGCAAGTTAGACAGGTGGAGGAAAGACTGGGAAAAGAAATGACAAAGATGCAAGAAGAGTATGAAAAAAAGGTCAATATCTTGGTAAAGGAGACCCAAAAAAATGCTGAGGAAATTAACACCTTGAAAAATAGGCTCACTCAATTGGCAAAAGAGGTTCAAAAAGCCAATGAGGAGAAGAATGCATTCAAAAGCAAAATGAGCCAAATGGAAAAAGAGGCTCAAAAGCTCACTGAATTTAATAGTTCTCTCAAAATTAGAATGGAACAGATGGAGTCTAATGATTTTATGAGAAACCAAGAAATCACCAAACAAAACCAAAAGAACAATAAAATGGAAGAGAATGTGAAATATCTCATGGGAAAAACAACTGACCTGGAAAATAGATCAAGGAGAGACAACTTAAAAATTATGGGACTACCTGAAAGCCATGATCAAAAAAAGAGCCTAGACATCGTCTTGCATGAAATTATCAAGGAAAACTGCCCTGACATTCTAGAACCAGAGGGCAAAATAAGTATTGAAAGAATCCATCGATCACCACCTGAAAGAGATCCAAAAAGAGAAACTCCTAGGAACATTGTGGCCAAATTCCAGAACTCCCAGCTCAAGGAAAAAATCTTGCAAGCAGCCAGAAACAAACAATTCCAGTACTGTGGTAATACAATCAGGATAACCCAAGATCTAGCAGCTTCTACATTAAGGGATCGAAGGGCGTGGAATAGGATATTCCAGAAGGCAAAGGAACTAGGACTCAAACCAAGAATCACCTACCCGGCTAAACTGAGTATAATATTTCAAGGGAAAATATGGTCTTTCAATGAAACAGAGGACTTTCAATCATTCTTGATGAAAAAACCAGAGCTGAAAAGAAAATTTGACTTTCAAACACAAGACTGAGAGGAAGCATGCAAAAGTAAATAGCAAGGAGAAGTATTAAGGGACTTACCAGAAATGAACTGTTTGCATTCATACATGGAAGGACAATATTTCTAACTCTTAAAACTTTTCAGTATCTGGGTGGTTGGTGGGACCACACATACACATGTACACGCATGCACACACATACACACATGCATTCACATGCAGAGACAGAGAGCACAGATTGAACTGAATAGGATGGGACCATACCTTAAAAGGAATTAAGGTAAATGATGAGAGAGAAATGTAGTGAGAGGAAAGAGGGAGAAATGGAAGGGGGTAACTATATGTCATTTAAGAGGCAAGTAGGAGATGTTTTTAATGGAAGGAAAAAGAGGAGAGCTGAAGAAAAAAAAAAAAAACAAAAACAAACAAACAAACAAACAAAAGTTTACCCTCATCACATTTGACTAAACGAAGGAGTGAAATGCACACTCATTTTGGTATGAAAACCTATCTTACAGTATAAGAAAGCGGGGGAGAAGGAGATATTGGGGGGGGATGATGGAAGGGAGGGCAATGGGAGAAGGGAGTAATTGAAAGTCAACACTTGGGGAGGGACAGGATCAAAGAGAAACAATGAGGGGCAGGTGAGGTGGGATGGCAATTCAGTTAGTCTTACACAACACGACTATCAGGAAGGTCATTTGCAAAGCTACACAGATATGGCCTATAATGAATTGCCTGCCGTACCAAAGGGAATGGGTGGGGAGGGAGGGATGGGGAGAATTTGGAACTCAAAGTTTTAGGAACAATTGTTTAGTATTGCTGTTGCAACTAGGAAAGAAGACATACAGTTAATGAGGAATAGAAAGTCATCTGGCCCTACAGGAGAAAAGAGAAGATAGAGACAAGGGAAGGGAGGGATGACAGAAGAGAGGACAGATTGGAGATAGGGAAAATTAGATTGCTTGGGGTATTGGGGTGGGGGGAGGGGAGAAAAAGGGAGAAAATTTGGAACCCAAAAATTTGTGAAAATGAATGTAAAATAAATAAATAAATAAATAAATAAATAAATAAATAAATAAATAAAAAAAAAAAAAAAAAAAAAGAAGAACTATGGAAAAGGAAAAAAAAAAAAAATAAGTAATTGTTCTTTGATAGCTGGTTGCTAAGGTCAGTAGTTTGTTCACATTTGGTATCCAGGAAACCTGTGTAATGTGAGGTGTTGGTAAGTAATAACCTTTAAAGTAAAATTGCTCTTACTATCATTCCTACAAACTAGGGACAGATCAGTATGATTAATTAGAAAACGTGCTCTCCTAGATACATAAAACCACATCAAACCTCTCTAGGCAGAGTCAGGATATATGCAATTAACAACATTAAGATATGAATGGGGTACAGAGACTAGAGGAATAAGTTTTTCTTTTTATGAATTTTTGCTTAAAAGACTTAGGTCCAAATATTGACTTTTTAAAGGCTTACAAACAATTGTTTCAGCTATGCCTATGTGAGTACAGCATTTCAAGTCAACAGGTATTTATTGGCACACTGCTCTAGACAATGTACTGAAGTTTTTGGGATCAACAAAAAAATAACAAATCCTAGTATTAAGATAACTAGCACTAAAGTTACTCCACTGAAGTTTCCAATGTGCTAGAGGTTGCCAACAGCTCAATGAAATAAAAGCTCAAACAAAAGCAGGTCTGTCATGTCTTGCTTCCATCACGAGGTTCCAAACAATTAAAGACCTGGTCACTGTTAATACCACAGGCTGCATTTGTTCTAAACAGGCTGTTGGTCACTGAAATAGTGATACCATTACCATATTTTTGCTGTCAGTTTTCATATAAATGCCTCTAATCGACCCTTGCGTATTTATTCCCTTTAAAAAATAGTCCTTTAGAGTTTTTCTTTAAAAAGTTTACTCATTCATCAAACAAACGTTTATTGAGTGCCTCTTCTATGACAGGTCCTGTGTTCAACACTGGGGATATAGAAGAAAAAGAAAGAAAGAAGGGACAGGAGAAAGAAAGAAAGAAAAAATAAAGGAAAGGAGAAAGGAAGAAGGGGAGTAAGGAAGAAGGAAAGAAAGAAAAAATCTCCTCTTGAAAAGTTAATACTCTGTCAGGGAAAATAAAATGTATGAAAATACCTAAATACAAAATACAGACAAAACAACTTCAGGAAATCTAACAGTGCAGTTGGCTATTATCCTTTGTACTTTTATGATTTTTTTTTCTTCTTTCTGTATAGTTACATGGCTCCATTTTCAAGAGTGCAAATATTTTCCTTACAAAAGGTAATTCTGATCATCAAAGAATATGATGAATAGAAGAGTAAATGTGTATAAATGTATGTATATATGTGTGTGCATATATATTATATTTATGCATATATAGTGAGATTCACATACATATGTATTATGTTTTTTATATGAATGAGAGTCCCAAAGAGCATGTTTTGTCCATTGTCCATTTGTAATACTTCACTGAAGAAGAAAATAACTACTTTGTGAGCCCTTTATAAGAACCAAAAAGAAATCACCTTTTACTAGTGAACATTTCATATCCAAAAGTTTTGCTGCTGTGAGATTTAATTCAGATTTTAAAAAATCCAAATCCCCATGTTTAGATTTATTCATCCTAAAGGGAAATTACAATATAGCTATCTTTTCTTATGCACTATTACACAATGATTATTGAAACAACTTTCTACTCATATACAATATTCCAATCAATTTTCATAAGACCTACAGATTGCCGAATGCTGCAGGATTTTCTGACTAGATGACTAAGTAGGTCATGTTTTTTTACTACATTAGTGGGATTGCATCCTATGCCTCAAAATGCAAAAAAAAAAACCAAAAAAACAAAAAAAAAACAAAAACTCTTTAAAAGACAGAAGCAATTTAGAAAATCTTGGATAGCAAGTTAGTAGTCAATGCAGAAGTACTGGAATTATATCTGTATATAATTTGTATATTATGTCATACAATTATGTCAAGAAAGAAATATAAGAGTGTGCACTGGGGACTAGGCTTGAAGTCAGAAGACCTGGGTTCACGTGTTGCACCTGAAACATCTTAGCTGCGTGATTTGAGGTGAGTCATTTAACCCTCAGCACTCCAGGAAAATTTTTAGATTATAAATTAAAGAAGAACTGCAAAGCTGAATGGCTGCATTCCCCACACTTATGACATTTCAAGTTATGGCACACAATTGTATACATATGCATACATATGTGTATGCGTAGGGAAAGTAGCTGGCACAGGGGATAGAGTTCAGTGCCTGTAGTCTGGAATACATGAGATCAGCTAAGGCCTCAGATTTTTACTAGTTGCTTCAACCTGGTCAAGTTACTTAACCTCTGCCTCAGTTTCCCATCTGTTAAATGGGGATAATAAAAGAACCTATCTCCCAGGGTTGTTATGAGAATCAAATAAAATAATATTTATATAGCACTTAGCACAGTACCTGGTACATACTAGGTGCTATATAAATGTCAACTATCATCATTAGTCATCATTGTTATTATTTACATATATATGTGAATGTATGCTATTATACAGATATGTGTATGTGAATATTCTCTGTGAAGAGAGTGTTTAATATATTGAGTAGATATGGGTTTCGTGCTGACTGTTGTAAGGCTCAGTTGAGAGACAACATGATTTAATAGATAGACTGCAAGATTCAAAATGAGGAAGAATAGATTCAAAGCCAGCCATTGAACGTTTTTAGCTGTATGATTCTTTCCTTTATCTACCTGTATATGCCTCTGACAGCTTCCTTTTTGTTGTTCAGTCTTTGAAAGATGCATCTGTCTCTTTGTGATTCCTTTTTATTTTCTTGGTAAAGATATTGAAGATGTTAGCCATTTTGTTTTCTAGCTCAATTTACCTACGAGGTAACTAAGGCAATCAGGATTAAGTGACTTGCCCAGGGTCACACAACTAGCAAGTGTCTGAGACCAGATTTGAATTCAGGAAGGTTAATCTGATTCCAGGCCCACTTCCTACCACTTGTTCATGCCAGAAGTATTGAAGATATCTATATTATTAAGGTGACAAAATAATTATAATTTAAAAAAGAAAGACAATAAAATATCTATAATTAAGCAGTGAAATATAATTGTAATTGAAAAATAATAAAGATCATTATGAATAAACGGTCATTAAAAAACTAAGTAAGAGAATATTCTGTACCATCTTATCATCACAAGTTATTTTAAAGCCCTTGTTTTCTTTTTCCCTTGTCTTAGAGGGTTTCATGGATGTATCAGAGGAGGGAAATACCTCCCGTTTTCCTGAGTGAATTGGCTTCCCCTCCCATGTAGATTTGCAATTCTAAGTAAATCACTTTCTTACTATAATATTTCACATCTACATTGAACATTTATGTTTTCAAAATACCTTCCCCTAGCAGTCTTTGAAATACATAAATTTTATTGGTTTTATTTTACAGATGAAGACATTTGATTCAGGAAAGTTGTGACTTGCTTCCAGTCACTTAATTTCTGTGTGCCACAATCTTCTCATTATAAAAATGACAGGACTAAATTAGACCTTGGGGATATCTCCATAATAATATGGTTAATAGTTGTCATAATCAGAATTTGAACCCAGGGCTCTTGATTCTAATTTCAATAATGTTTCCACTATTATATGTTTTATTCATTTGTTTTTTGGAGCTTGACTTAGTTAGTTACCTCATGCAAAAAACAGAGAAAAATCACAGTTTGTATACCTGCACACCATATGGTTATTATGATGATTAAGTGTGAAACACTCTTAAATTAGAAAAATAGTTTTTGGGAGTAGGAGAGAATGCAAAAGGTTCTACTCACAGTCCTGCATGTGTATGTGTGTGTGTGTGTGTGTGTGTATGTGACAAAGAGAGGGAAACGGAGTGTGTGTGTGTGTGTGTGTGTGTGTGAGAGAGAGAGAGAGAGAGAGAGAGAGAGAGAGAGAGAGATGAGCTACTTCTTAGAATAATGCTTTTATATGTATTAAATAAGACACAGGATTACAAAGGAAATCAAATGTAATGAAATACTAGGTTTCATAAGAAAATTTAGAGTAAAAATGACATATTTTAAAACAAGAAATAAAAATTTCTTCATTGGCAACTTCATATAATTCAAACTTAATTGCTTTCCCTTCTTATGAATTGCTGTTTTCCTTTAATCATACACCCTAGGATTAGACCATGAAGAGATCCTAGATCATTTAGTCCAATGTCATGACTATTGAATGAGAAAACAGCCTCAGAGAAGTTAAAAAATTTATACATATCACATAGGTATTAAGTTGGCCAGCTAGCGAGTGGCATGGATATAGCACTGGGCTTGGAATTAGGAAGATTCATCTTCCTAAGTTCAAATCTGATTTTAGACACCTATTAGCTCTGTAACCCTAGGCTAGTCACTTGATTCAGTTTGCCTCAGTTCCTCATCTGTAGAAAGAATTGGAGAAGGAAATGGCAAACCATTTTGGTATTATTACCCATGAAAGACCAAATAAGGGGTCACAGAGAGATGAGTATGGTTGAAAGAACACAATAACAAAGGCAGAACTAAATTTGAATCCAAGAACCCTAACCCCAAATCTATGATTTCCAACTCTTATTATACATTCCTAGTGAACTAGAGTCCCTGACATAAACTTTTGGTTTTTACATATTAACCTCATCACTCTAGCCATTTTGAGTGTCAGTGTACTTGAGACAAAGTTGAAGGAAGCCAGAAGAGAAGTTTCATTTTTATTCTTTCTAATTTAGTGTCTTCTCTCTGATTGTCTTGGCTCTTCTCACTGGTGAAACTATAGGATCCAAAATCATTTCTCTGATCTGTTGACTGTATGTTTCCTTGAATTTAAAATCCAACTGATACAACTCCAAACCCAGTTTTTCTCTGAGAACTTCTTGTGAGAAGAACCAAGTATTTTCCTTTGAGTTGATTTAAAACCTATGAGCGTAGTTATAGGAACAAAATTTTTGCAATTGTTAAACATGAGGATAACATGTAGTGTCATTTCTTTTCTTTTTGGGGGGAATTTAATTGTCTATTTTGAATTCCGAAGACTATAACAGAGATACTGAAGAGGAAACTATTCTGACTCCAGATTCTCTAAGATGGTTTTATGTTTCCTTATCTCTCTCTCTCTGTCCCTGTCCCTCCCTCACCGCCCCCCCTCCTCTCTCTCCCTATGCCCTCTTTTTTTTTTTTTTTTTTTTTTTTTACTTTTTAAGCTAGCTGTAAAGCAGAGAAATCTCCTGTGCCTGATAGGTGACCATGGGGATATTGTTGGTAGAGCTGGCATAGCCATATGATGCCCAGTATGTTCTGATTACCATGATCCTATATTAAGATGCTGTTGATAAAAATACATGGATAATACTGATTATAAGGAGGGTGATAACATATAGTTATTTTTTCCTCACTATTATTAAGTAACTTTTCTTTTATATAACTATTTAGAATTATTTCAGATCTTTTTTGGATGTGCTTATAATTGCTGGATTTATTAAAGTCCTCATGCCTGAGTTCTTAACCTTGTGTATGTGTGGTGTGTGTGTGTGTGTGTGTGTGTGTGTGTGTGTGTGTGTGTGTGTGCACATGCCCCATGGATCCCTTTGGCAATCTGGTGAAATCTATATTCCTGCTCTCAGACTAATATTGCTAAATGCATAAAATAAATTATGTAGGATCACAAAGGACACCGACTATCTTGAAATACAATGATAAAAAATATTATTGTTTTGTACTTCATTGAAACTAGGTTAAGACTTTCTGCCCTTAAATTTATCTAGTTGCTCCATCCTTCAGTTATTCATTGTATGTATGTGATGGTTCCTTTTTTTAAAAAAGTAATTTATTCATTTTTACTTTTCAATATTCAATTCCATAGATTATAATATTTTTCACCTCCTCAAGAGGGTGCACAATGTGATATAGGTTCTACATATACATTCTTATTAAACACATTTTCATCTTAGTCATGTTGTATGAAAGAATGAATGGGAGGATCCATGAGGAAGAAAAAAAAGAGCAAATAGCATGCTTTGATCTGCATTTGGACTCCATATTTCTTCCTCTGGATATGGATGGCATTTTGCTTTTTTTAAAAAAATTTTAATATATAATTTATTTTTCAGTTTTCAACATTCACTTCTGCAAGAATTTTAATTCCAAATTTTCTCCCCATATCTCCCACCTCCACCCCATGACAGCATGTACCCTATCCATCCTTTTCCTTTACTCTATCCTCCCTTCTATTTCCCCCCCCCCCCATTGTTTTATCCCTTTCCCCTCTAATTTACTGAAGGGCGAAATAGATTTCTATACCCCACTGCTTCTACATTTTATTTCCCATTTGCATGGAAAACAATTATTAACATTCATTTATAAAGCTTTGAGTTCCATATTCTCTCCCTTCCTCCCTCCTCACCTGTACTGACTGAGAAAATAAGCAATTCAATATGTCATACATATGTAGCCATGGAAAACAGTTGGTTTGTAAAAGATTAACCACATTTCCCTCTGTCCTGTACTGCCCTCCATTTATTCCATTCTGTCCCTTGACCTGTACCCGCCTCCAATTGTGTTTGCTTCTGAGTATCCCTTTCCCAGTTTGCTGTCCATTCTGTTATCTTCCCTCTTTTATCCCCTTCCCCCCTGACTTCCTGCAATGTAAAATTGATTTCCATACCCCACTGAGTGTGTGTTATTCTATCCTTAAGCCAAATTCCATGAGAGTAAAGCTCACTATTTCCATTTCATCTGCCCCTTCTTCCCCTCCATGATAAAAGGTCTTTCTTGCCTTTTTATGTGAAATGATTTGCTATATTATACCTCTCTCTTTTACTCCTAATATATTCCACTCAACAGGAAATTTTTTTTTTTTAGATATTCTGGCTTTACATTCCTCCCACTCTGTACCCTCTGTCTATGTGCATGTGTATATACATATTATACATACACACAAACACACACATATAAATAATGTGTATACACATATACAGCCATATACATGCCTACACACACACACACACACACACATATATATATATATATATATATATATATATATATATAATATACACATACAAAATGTAATAGTAATTTAAATGGAAAGATCCTTCTCATTCTTTAATAGGCCCATATGATTTACTTAAATCATCAGGAAGCCTAAGTCACATGTGGAGGGAAGAATTTGCAGAACAGTTTTAACAGGAAGGGTGGAACAGAGCCAGAAGGAAGTGAGTGAACATGGTCAGGGCACAGGGGAGAGGATGCAGGAAAGTGCAAGAGAGAAGGCTCAGGCTCATGAGTATTTCCTTGTGAGAAACCTAGGGCTGGAGGGGGGGAAGGGAGGCTTGAGATTGGCTTTGGTCCTTGCAGTGATCATGTTTATTAATTTCTTGGTCATCATGATGAATTTTGCTTTCTGGTTCTGGGATTTGCCTTTCTTGTGTCTAAATAAATGATTTTCTTCTGCCTTCTATATAGGACACCTTTAATATTTTGTGATTGAGAACTATGCTGGCATATTCATAGTCACCCCCATGGCTGTGAATATTGCATTGGCCATACATTTGGTGTCACAAACAAGATTTCAAGGTATAAAATTTCTATTTGGAGGCAGTAAGGATTTAGAAGAAGAAACTAGCATCCCAGGTTGGGATGATTTAGTCAGAGAATGGTCGAATGGCACAGGACTCTGAAAAATGGGAAGCAAGATTACAAGAGGGGGAACCTGGAGATTTGGGAAGGTGTTTGCAAGGTATACCAATAAGACCAGGGATAGAGATGGCAGAGATATGTAAGAGAGGCTGGATTTTATTAAAAGTTTCCTGTATTATGTGTAGAAAACAGAGATGAGCTGCTTAAGGGAAAAAAAAATCAGGTGGAAAAAAGAGTTAGCTAGTTTGTGTGGAAATTTTCAGTCATCTGACTCTCCTTCACAAGAGCAATCTGGAGGGTCTCAGGAAGAAGGAAAAGTTGTTCAGAACTCAGAGGAGGCTGAATGCTGACAAAAGAGATGCACATATGACCTTCGCACAGACCCAGTCTAGTTGTCCCCAGTGACCAAGGAAGAGAAATGATTTCAGAGGGATAAGATTCTCAGACAGAAGCCTACCCAATGGTGAGGCAGAAACAGGAGAATCAATGAGGTAACTCAATGTTTAGGGAAATGATTGAGGATTTTACTTAATGTGAGGTCACAGAAAGTTTTGCCCAAAAGATGAGAGAATTGTTAATTTCCTGGATAGTGAGAATCAGTGATGAAGGAGCTGAAAGAATATCTACAGACAGAGTGGACTGTTTAAAATTTATAGGTATTTGAATCCTTTTGTACAGCAAACTTTTAGAGATCGCAAAATGCAAGAAGATAACAATATAACTAATCTGTTGGCTTTGGCCACAAAAAGGCTACAGTAGGCAGTATCCTCCTGACTCTATGTGGCCTAGTGGAGCTAGGCCCTGGTGTTCACTTAGAGATTGTGTGAGAAAGTGAAAGGAGAAGGTAATGAAGTCTGTCATAATGATTGGAAATGTAGATGCATACTATGATACTTCGCAGTAAACTTTACCATAGAAATATAATAGTGAAGATGGTTCCTTTCACTTATAAGCACTGAATTTTGACTCTAATGATTGGAGAAATAGGGCACACTTTTTCAGAGGTGCTGGACAAGATTTCACAGTTTAATAACTTAGGGGACTAAGGAAAAGATACAATTCCTAGAGAAGAATGAATAACCAGTGGATTCAAAATCATAATAAATTGACAAGGAGGAATTGTTTAATGGTCTATTGAGATCAGTGGTAGATTTTGGAAGCATAGGTGGTATTTCAAATAGTGAACTATATAGGATGTACTGAGAAAAGGGACTTGATATGACACAAAATAGAAAGGTAAGAACTTCCCCAACAGATCCTGTTGAACCTTTTTATTCAAGTTTTGTTTTCACCTTCAGAGAGAATAGGAAGCTTTCCAAACCCCAGCTCAGATTAAAGAAATACATGGAAGGTATTACAATTAAATTTATAAATTTGACCATATATTGTAAAAATGGATCAAATACTGTAACCAGGGTATTGATAGATTCTGGGGCTGAGTCCTCCCCTATATATGGAAACTCTGGTAAATTTAAACAAGGAACTCCTGTCACCATCAAAGGATTGAGAGGGGCTGAAATATCAGCCAGACAAGTTAATCTAATGATGAAAATTGAACAATTACCTAGGACGGAATACACAGTGGTAATTGTGCCCATTCCTGAATACATCATTGGAATAGATATATTGAGAAGTATGACTTTAAATTTACCAGAGGAGAGATGTCAGTTTGCAGTAAGGAAGACAGGAATGCATACAGTTTTAGTGGGGAAAATAAAAATGGACTCATTCACTTTACCTGGACCTTCTGAAGTGATTACTTTAAACCAGTATCATGTGTCAGGTGGTCAAGATGAGATTACCAGTACTACAAAGGAATATGTTGAGGCAGGAGTTCTAGTCCCAACTACATGGAATAATCCTGTCTGGTCAATATGAAAGTCAGATGGGACATGGAGGATGACAGTGGATTATAGAAAATTGAATAAAGTTATTCCTCCCTTGTGCTGCTGTTCCAAATACCATGACCTTAAAAGAAAAGATCCAGAAATATGATGGGACTTCATACTTAGATATTGATTTAGCCAATGCTTTCTTTAATATCCCAACAGATTTGAAAAAATGAGACCAATTTGCTTTCACTTGGTAGCAACAACAATATACTTTTACATGCTTACCACAAGGATATCTACATTGCCCCACTATTTGTCATGAAATTGTGACTGAACATTTGGATGAATTAGAGCTACCTGGTATACAGTTTACTCACTACCTAGATGATATCATGTTATAAGGAAAAACTGTAGATGAAGTGCAGAAGAGTTTGACAATTTTAATTAATCATATGAAAAGCAAAGGGTAGGAGATTAATCCTGCAAAGATTCAAGGACCAACTGAAACCATAAAATTTTTTAGTATGAGATTCTCTCATGAGCCCAACAAAAGATTCTGAATTTTTCTATCCCCACCAATAGAAAGAGGCCCAAAGTTTATAGGATAATTTGGATATTAGTGACATCACATACTGCATCTAAGGCGAATTTTGAAACCTTTATATAAAATTACTAGGAAAAAAATATGAATTTGAGTGCAGACTTGAACAGACCAAAGTTTTTGATGAAGCCAAGGAGGCTATTCAATTGGTCCTAGAGTTATGGGCTATGTAAAGTGGCCCAATTGAATAACAAATGACTGTACTGGATGTGTATGCAAACTGGAGTTTATGACAAAAACAACAAAGCCACAATGTATTCTTAGGATTTTGATCTAGGAAACTCCCTTTATGTGGAGCTAAACATATCCTTTTTTAAAAGCAGTTGTTAGCTGCATATTGGGCTTTTGTAGAGAATGAACAGTGGATTTTAAGTCATGAGGTAATACTAAGGCCTAGAATCCCAATTATGACCTGGGTAATGAGTACCTCAGCTTCTCATGGAATTGAACATGCCCATGAAGCTAGCATAATTAAATGGAAGTAGTATATTCAAAATAGATCTAAAACAGGCAAAAGTGGATTTTCTGCTTTACATGAATCTATAGCAAACATAGACACTGAGGGAAATGGTACACTCTCTGAACCAAAGCAAGAGTTGTTATAGTCCTTGGTAAAATAGAATGAGGACATGATGGATTAACTGAAGAACAAAGGAGACAAACATGTTTTACTGATGGAACAGTAAAATATTTGGCCCACAAATGACATTAGAAAGTGGTATCCTATAACCCATGTACAAGGAAGACTTTGGAAAGTACTGGGACAGATGGAAGTATTCAGTATGCTGAACTTATGACAGCATACCAAACTATCAAAGCAGAACATGAAGACAGTGTCATATATTCACTGATTCGTGGCAGTAGCTAATGGGTTAGCTACATGGATACCTGTGTGGAAAAATCAAAACTGGGAAATTCACAGCAAATCAATCTGGACAAAGCATTATGCGAAGATATATGCAACATGTCTGGTCATTAATTTGTCACTTTTTCATGTAGATGCTCATGTGGCCCTCACCACTCCAGAGCATGAGTACAATGCACATGCTGATTGATTAGTAAAGATTGCTACTCAATATATTGCCCCTACTTTGACACCAACTGATGATCCAGTACTAGCAAAATGCATCCATCAAATGGTCGGCCATTTAGGGGTTCAGGTCACACCCCAGTGGCACAAGTATCTCTTGTATGTAATGAAGTATTAGTATCTCTCATTCATTATTAAAACAACTAACAGAAGAATGTTACATATGTTGGTTGGAAAAGGAACAAACTGTTCCCCAGGCAGAGAAAGTACGAGCCCAAATTTGGCAACTATACTATATTGGACCCCTAACCCAAGGGAAAGGCCACAAATTAATATGTCCTTCCTTGTGTTGACAACTCTTCATGTATGCTAGTGTCTTTTCCATATAAGAATGTAACCCACAAAAACACCTGTAAAACTTTAGATACCATAAGTCTGTATTATGAAGCCCCAATGTAGATTCAAAGCAACAATGGATCACATTTCAAAGGTAATGGAATGAAGAGATATTGTGTATTAAACAACATAGCATGGATATATCATATTCCATATTATCCACAAGTGTCTGGGCTAATGGAAAGAATGAATGGATTATTGAAGGAGTAGTTAATGAAGTTCAATTCTAGTAACTCTTATCAACATTAAAAAGATAATCTGTTCATTACTTTATATAATTTGAATAAAGACCAATGGGAGGAAGAACACCTCTAGCCAAAATGATGACCCCAAATCTACAAATTAAGAAACAACAAACACATAAGATCCCAAATGTTGAGTAATGAGTGAGGCCAGATGTTTCAGCACAGTATCCAGGGACATCTGGTTCAAGAGGATATGGTCTACATTGTTTAGAGGACTTTTGATTGGATAGGAAAGAAATAAGAACAATCTCTACTGGAATATGCAAGGGAATCTCTAAGAATCATTTTGGACACATGTCACCTAAATCAGGATTAGCAGTTTAAGGAATACATGTATTGGCTGGGGTGATAGATTCTAATTTTCAAGGAGAAATTAATGTGTCATTCCAACATTTTAGGTCATGAACCCATACAGGTTTGTAAAAATGATAGGATAGTTCAAGTGATTATCAATCCTTGTGAGACAAGACTACTTCTGAAAACATACCTTCCTTCTGAAATAACTAGCAGAGAAAGTAAAGGATTGAGTTCTACTGACAGAGTAAAATTGGGAGCTAAAGTGTGGGTGAAACAGAAGCCAGATGATATTCCAAATGCTGTGGAAATTATAGCAAATGGAAAAGATAATACTGTAATTGTTGCTTATTCAGGAGAGGATGATTATCAAATTATACCCTCCAGTCATGTATTCTACGGCGAATAAAGTTATAATAGTGGGTTTATGGACTCCAGAACCACAGCTGACCCTGTATCTACCTTGTTTCCGGTTATATTTTCCTTGTTTCTTTTTTGGTTTTCATCTGTTAAACTTGTTTGCTAGACTTGTTTCCTATAGGCTTAGTAACGACCATCTGCAGATGCATGATCACTTAAACTAGACGTCACCCCCTATTCATGATGGTGATGTGTCATCTCTGGACCTGAAGTTGACCAAATTCTGGAGGCTAGTTAAAGAACTGATCTCTCATATGGGACCTCTTGGGTGATGGACAGCTCTGTGTCCAATCTCAGCAGGAAGTAGATATGGAAGAAATCTTTGTCCCTTACCCCAAGATTTTGGGTCCCATTTTCTTAGGAGGAATGATGGGGTACTTTTGTTCAAACCTCATCTTAAAATATTGTTTTAAGTGCTCATTTCGTGTGACCCTTTAGAGTTGTAAAGTTCTGTTAACACCAGTTGCCTAAGATATTGTTTTATATGCTTATTTTCTGTTCTTGTTAAAGATCTATCAGCATTAGTTACCCCCCTGATATATGTAATGAATATGAAAGATCTTGGGGCCGAATGTAATAATAATTTAAATGGAAATAATTTAAATAATTTATCATTCATTAGTAGGTCCATATGATATGGTTAAATCATCTGGAAGTCTAAGTTACATGTAATGGGAAGAGTTTGCTGAACAAGGGGAACAGGAAGGGTGGAACAGAAACAGGAGGAAGTGAATGAGCATGGTCAGGGCAGAGGGGAGAGGATGTAAGCAGGCACACCATAGGAGGATCAGGCTCATGAGTGTTCACTTGTGAGAAGCCCCTGACTAAGCAAGGGAGGCTTAGGAATGGCTTTGGTCCCTGTGGTGATCATGTTTATTAATTTCTTGGTCACCATGATGGATTTGCCTTTCTGATTCTGGGATTTGGTTTTCTAGTGTCTAAGAAAATGTTTTTCTCCTGCTTTCTATATAGAGTGTCTTTAACATTTCGTGACTGGGAACTACACTGGCATATTCATAATCACCACCAGTGTTGTAAATATTGCCTTGGTGATAAACATACATACCCACACACACACACACAAAAAGCACACACATTATGTGTATATATATATATACACATATATATTATGTGTGTGTATATGTATATACGTATGTATCTATCTATATCTATCTATACATACATGTATGTATATCTATCTATACATAAATACATATGTGTGTATATATGTGTATACACACACACACACACACACACACACACACACATATATATATATATATATATATATATATATATATATATACATGCATTCTTTCTACTTACCTTAATGCTGATAAAAGTCTCATGAGTAACAAATATCATCTTTATAAGTAGGAATGTAAATAGTCCAACTTTAGTGAGTTCCTTATGGCTTCTCTTTTCTGTTTACCTTTTCATATTTCTCTTCATTCCTATTTGAAAGTCAAATTTTCTATTCAGTTCTGGTCTTTTCAACAAGAATTTTTGGAAGTCTTCTATTTCCTTGAAATTCAAATTTTTTTCCTGAAGTATTATACTCATTTTTGTTGAGTATGTGTTTCTTGGTTTTAATACCAGCTACCTTGACCTCTGGAATATCATATTCCAAGCCCTTCAATCATTTAGTTTAAAAGCTGCTAAATCCTGCATTACTCTGATTGTATTTTCACAATGCTGGAATCCATTCTTTCTGGCTGCTTGTAATATTTTCTCCTTGAACTGAAAACTCTGAAATGAGATTTAAAAAATGCCTGAGTATGGTTATTTTGTATAATATTGTGCAATTTTTCATTTACATGCTAGTTTAGGAAATATTCTTGTTAGTGAAATAAAAAATTTTGATTAGAAGAAACAAAATTGATATTTCAAGTGGTTTCTTCTGATTTTCATATTAACCACATTCTGAAAAGTCTTAAAGTTTCCTTATATACACTGCTATAGGATATTGCCATTATAACATGGCAAAAAATAAGACTGTACTGAAGTCAGTCATTATGTGGTTAAATACAGTGTTGGATCTATTTATTTATATTTATTCATGTGTGTATATATATATATATACACACATATATTTATGTATATGTATATATGTATTTATGTATATATACATACATGCACATATATACATACACATATGTGCATATATATGTATATAAAGTTAAATACTGTCTTAATATATCTATTTTAATACACGTATATACGTGTGTATATATATATCAATAATGTTAATAAGTAAAAAATCTAAATAAGAAATAAATGCAAAGATCTTTAACATATTTTAATATCTTTTAGCAAAATAAAATTAATCAAATTCGCAAATGACAAGAAAAGATGCATTTTATTCTTTATCCCCTTCCAATTTTGCCTAAGATTAAACTGTTATTGGTTCACTTTTTTCTTTTCCCTTTGAATGTAAAGTTGTAACCAATGTGTGTACTGTTCTGATTTTCCTAAGCCTATTTTACAACATATCATAAGGTCTTTTCCACCATTGTTTGGACTTTAAAAGTATATTTATCTTACTTAGCCCTACCATTGACTGTGTAACTATATCATGATTTGTTAATATTCTTCACTTTTCCTGGATATCCTGATTTCTCATTATTGGAGAATAAACTGTTTCCTTTTGGTTTTCTTTATAAATTACAGTTGTCATTTTCTCCTATTCATGAATACATAAAGAACATATTCTAACAACATAATTGCTTTAATTTCTGAATCTTTTCATAAGTGATCATATTGATCTCCAAAAAAAAAAGTACTAATTTGTAAAAACATAATACAATACTTTCCATATCATCCCAAAACAATACAACTCTTACAATATTATTTTGTTTCTTTATTTTTCCCATTTGAATGATGCCACAAAGTTGTAGTGGCATACAAGGAACTCTTTGTATGATTATTAAAAATTATCTTTCCTATTTAAAAAATGAACTATTCTTGTGTTTTGACCACTGTTTCTTTAGGAAGTCACTAATGTGTGTTTTAATTTTTGTAAAGATATATCAGGTTGTTTTTTTTTTTTTAATTGTGGATGCTAGGCTTTACCCTAATACACTTAGGTCCAAAGACTGATTCTTACAGATTTTATGCATTTGATATTCCTCTTGCACTTAAATAGATCCATCAAAACTTACACAGAGTATAAGTTTAATAAAATTAATTAAATGACTTTGACTAAGATGTTATATAGACATAATGTAGATAAAATATTTTATTCCTTTTTATTTCCAGTTTTGCTTTGTTTTCTTCTTTGTAGATTACTGCTTTGGTTGGATAATCAGTTAATAGAGAGCACAGATTATATTCATGGATGAGTTCAACAAATATATTTCCTATTCTCTGGATTCTCTCATATTTCTTGATTCTATCATCTGATCAAATAAGATACATTTCTTAATTTAAAATGCAGATGTATTTAATACAGTACTTTACATAGAATTGAGAAGACCTGAGTTCAGATTTTGTCTCATATATTTACAAGCTATGTGTATGCGAAGAAGATAATTTCCTTCATTAAAAAATTTGATAATAACAATATCATACATATCACAGAGTAGGTAACGGAATCAGATGAGTTTTTACAAAGAAAGGCATTTCATAAACCTCAAAGGACACTATAAATGGTAGTTACTACAATGATTTTCTCATCTTTTTTTTTTCATCTGGGATTCATCTGGGATTCAAAAACATAATCAAAGCTAATTAATTTTCTTGTTATTATTCTTTTATATTTAATATTCCACATTTTCATACAAGTGGATTAAAAAAACCTTGAGTTTTATACTTGAATTAAAGTATTAAGCTCTTAAAATCCTCTGTAAGCTCATTGAAAATATACTTCATCTGACTTTGGTAGCAGACAACAGTGATAATATTTTAATAGATTCTCAATTTTAATTCACTGCTCATTTTTGTATTTTGAATGTTTTCCATTCCCTGTAACTTGGAGCTTATGAATATTTGGTGTGACCACATCGCTTTAAAGTGTTCATAAATTTTTATGAATGATGATAAAGTGCACCACTTAGTTCATTCTTCAGTGATCTAGTTCTAGAATTTAATTGCTTTGGGTTTCCCAGGATACTCTCAGGTCTGTAAGTGTAGTAGGTGGATTTGTTATCTCCCAGTCCGTGAAGGATTTAGAACTTTTTACATATAATTCCAGTCACCAGGCTATATTTTGGTAAAGGTTTAATAGATGCTAAATATTTTAGGCTGCAGAAAATAAAATGATTATATAAGCCACTATGTGCAAGGTGTCTTGCAGACCTTAAAACACTGTATAAAATCTAACTATTACTATTCACTTTATTATTTCCTTCCATAACCTGTAATTATTATTTATCTAGACTTTTAAAGAATTATCCTTTTTCATTATATATTAACAATAACGTATTGATCAGAACAGCTACATTCAATCCTGTTTCCACAAACATATGGAAAAGACAGAAATTTTTTGATATTTCTTTGTCAATGGCTGAGTTCATGTCTATGTAGTCATTTAAGGCCTTTACATTCCTTTCTAGATCTTACTAATTTCCTATAGTCTTTATTAAGTTAATATTTCTGTGGTTACATTTCACAAATCTAATAATATGTAACTATTATTAGCTTGTACTTTTGCTTGGTGAAATGATGTCTGCGCATTCTAAAAATATTTAAATATATCCCTAAGTTTTTATGTACTTTTCTTGTGCTCTAAGAATATGTGTCATGGCAGAGACAAGATGGCGGAGTAGAAAGACACACGTATGCGAGCTCCGAAACCACAGCCCGTAGATTTAATGTAAGAGGAGCTCCCCAGAAGTTCTGCATCACTGCAGGGTGTGCAGAAACATAGTGGAAGAGATTTCCGTTCCAGAGAGCCCTGGAGAGCCGTCCCCAGGGTCTGTCGCACCACAGAAAGCGGACCCCACCCCAGCGCTGCCCTGGCAGCGGCCCCAGAGCAGCTGATGCGAGCAGGCAGAGGCAGCGGCAGGAAGCGGCGCAGGCACAGGCGGGGGTGGTGGTGGGAGGCAGAGGCGGCACGGCCATGGCAGCCTGGGACTCCCCCAGCAGCAGGCAGGATCTTCATTACTGAAAGTCTCTGCATAAGCCACCTGAAGGAGCTGAGCCTGGGAGACGGCCCTGCCCCACTCGCTCCATTTCTGAAGGTCTCTCCATAAAGCCCCTGAGGGAACTGAGCCTGGGAGGTGGCCCTGCCCCCACCCCAGCACCAGAACTAAAGCTCACATTGAATAGCAGCCACGCCTGCCACAGAAAGCCCATTTGAATCTCAGACCGCAAGCACTAGCTGGGCAGATCTAGGCGGGGAGTGCAGAGGAATCTCAGAAGTCAAGTAACTGGCTGGAAAAATGCCTAGAAAAGGGAAGAAAAATAAGATTATAGAGAGTTTTTTTGAACAGATGCAAATGATCCCGACTTTCGGATCTGATGACGAGGACATATTCTTGCCATCAGGGAAAGACGGGGAGGGCGGGGCCTCCATACCCCAGATACCGCAGGGGGATGTCGGCTGGGCTCAGGCCTTGGAAGAGCTCAAAAAGGATTTTGAAAAGCAAGTTAGACAGGTGGAGATAAACTGGGAAGAGAAATGAGAGAGATGCAAGAAAAGCATGAAAAACGGGTCAATACCTTGGTAAAGGAGACCAAAAAAAATACTGAAGAAAATAACACCTTGAAAAATAGGCTCACTCAGTTGGCAAAAGAGGGTCAAAAAGCCAATGAGGAGAAGAATGCTTTCAAAAGCAGAATTAGCCAAATAGAAAAAGAGGTTCAAAAGCTCACTGAATTTAATAGTTCTCTCAAAATTAGAATGGAACAGATGGAGTCTAATGACTTTACGAGAAACCAAGAAATCACCAAACAAAACCAAAAGAATGAAAAAATGGAAGAGAATGTGAAATATCTCATTGGAAAAACAACTGACCTGGACAATAGATCCAGGAGAGACATTTTAAAAATTATGGGACTACCTGAAAGTCATGAACAAAAAAAAAGCCTAGATATCATCTTCCATGAAATTATCGAGGAAAACTGCCCTGACATTCTACAACCAGAGGGCAAACTAAGCATTCAAGGAATCCAGCAATCACCACCTGAAAGAGATCCCAAAAGAGAAACTCCTAGGAACATTGTGGCCAAATTCCAGAATTCCCAGTTCAAGGAGAAAATCTTGCAAGCAGCTAGAAAGAAACAATTCCAGTATTGTGGAAATAAAATCAGGATAACTCAAGATCTAGCAGCTTCTACATTAAGGGATCAAAGGGCATGGAATAGGATATTCCAGAAGTCAAAGGAACTAGGACTCAAACCAAGAATCACTTACCCAGCAAAACTGAGTATAATACTTCAGGGGAAAATATGGTCTTTCAATGAAACAGAGGACTTTCAAACATTCTTGATGAAAAGAAGAGAGCTGAAAAGAAAATTTGACTTTCAAACACAAGAATGAGAAGAAGCATAAGAAAGTAAACATCAAAGAGAAGTCTTAAGGGACTTACCATAAGTGAACTGTTTACATTCCAACATGGAAAGACAATATTTGTAACTCTTAAAACTTTTCAGTATCTGGGTAGTTGGTGGGACCACACACACACATGTACATGCATGCACACACACATACAGACATGCACACACATACAGAGACAGAGAGCACAGAGTGAATTGAATAGTATGGGACCATATCTTAAAAGAAATTAAGGTAAGTGCTGAGAGAGAAACGTAGTGAGAGGAAAGAGGGTGAAATGGAATGGGGTAATTATATGTCATTTAAGAGGCAAGTAGGAGCCTTTTTAGTGGAGAGAAAAAGAGAAGAGCTGAGAAAAAAAAAACAAGAAGTTTACCCTCATCACATTTGACTAAAGGAATGAATAAAATGCACACTCATTTTGGTATGAAAATCTATCTTACAGTATAGGAAAGTGGGGGAGAAGGACATAAGCAAGGGGGAGGATGATGGAAGGGAGGGCAAAGGTAGGAGGCAGCAATTTGAAGTCAACATTCGGGGAGGGACAGGATCAAAAGACAGAAGAGAAATAATGAGGGGCAGGATAGGATGGAGGGTAATTCAGGTAGTCTTACACAACACGACCATCGTGGAAGTCATTTGGAAAACTACACAGGTATGGCCTATATTGAATTGCCTGCCATCCCAAAGGGAATGGGTGGGGAGGGAGGGATGGGGAGAATTTGGAACTCAAAGTTTTAGGAACAGCTGTTTAATATTGTTGTTGCTACTAGGAAAGAAGGCATACAGTCAATGAGAAATAGAAAGGCATCTAACCCTACAGGAGAAAAGAGAAGATGGGGACAAGAGAAGGGAAGGATGACAGAAGAGAGGGCAGATTGGAGATAGGGAAAATTAGATTCCTTGGTGTATTGGGGTGGGGTGAGGGAATAAAAGGGGAGAAAATTTGGAACCCCAAATTTTGTGAAAACGAATGTAAAAAGTTAAATAAATAAATAAATATTTAAAAGAAAAGAATATGTGTCATTCTCTTATTCCATTTTGTGGCAGAAGTATTCAATTTTATATGACTGCCTTTTTTAAATATAAATTTATTTACTTAACTTTCTACATTCATTTTCACAGAATTTTGGGTTTTAAATTTTCTCCTCATTTGTCCCCTGTTCCCACACCAACACACCAAGTATTCTAATTTCCCCTATCACTAATCTGCCCTCTCTTCCATCATCCCTTCCTTCCCTTGTCCCCATCTTCTCTTTTGTCTTGTAGGGCCAGATAATTTTTTATTTCCCATTACCTGTATTTCTTATTTCCAAGTAGCAAGAACAATGCTCAACAGTTCCTAAAGCTTTGAGTTCCAACTTCTCCCAATACCTCCCTCCACAAACATTCCTTTTGTGAAGGCAGGCAATTCAATATAGGCCATATCTGTGTAGTTTTGCAAATGACTTCCACAATAGTCGGGTTGTGCAAGACTAACTATATTTCCTTCCATCCTATCCTGCCCCCCCATTGCTTCTATTCTCTCTTTTGATCCTGTCCCTCCCTAAGTGTGTGGACTTCACATCTCCCATTGCTCGCCCTTCCCTCACCCCCCTCCCCACACTGCTTATCTCCTTCTCCCCCACTTTCCTGGATTGTAAGTTAGGTTTTCATAACAAAATGAGTGTGCATTTTATTTCTTCCTTTAGTCGAATGTGATTAGAGTAAATTTCATGTTTTTTTCTCAGCTCTCTTCTTTTTCCCTCCACTAAAAAGTCTCCTGCTTGCCTCTTCTATGAGAGATAATTTGACCCATTCCATTTCACCCTCTCTCCTCCCAATACATTTCTCTTATATATTTACCTTAATTTTTTAAAGATACGATTCCATCCTATTCAATTCACCCTGTGCTCTCTGGCTCTGTGTGTGCATGCATGTGTGTATGTGTGTGTGTACGCACACATGTCCGTGTGTGTATATGTGTATGTGTAATCCCTGCAACTACCCAGATACTGAAAAGTTTCAAGAGTTACAAATATTGTATTTCCATGTAGGAATGTAAACAGTTCAACTTCGGTAAGTCCCTTATGACTTATCTTTGCTGTTTACTTTTTCATGCTTCTTCTCATTCTTGTGTTTGAAAATCAAATTTTCTTTTCAGCTCTGGTCTTTTCATCAAGAATGCTTGAAAGTCCTCTGTTTCATTGAAAGACCATATTTTCCCTTGAAGTATTATACTCAGTTTTGCTGGGTAGGTGATTCTTGGTTTGAGTCCTAGTTCCTTTGACTTCTCGAATATCCTGTTCCATGCCCTTTGATCCCTTAATGTAGAAGTTGCTAGATCTTGTGCTATCCTGATTGTATTTCCACAATACTGGAATTGTTTCTTTCTAGCTGCTTGCAGTATTTTCTCCTTGACCTGGGAATTCTGGAATTTGGCCACAGTGTTCCTAGGAGTTTCTCTTTTGGGATCTCTTTCAGGTGGTGATTGCTGGATTCCTTGAATGCTTAGTTTGCCCTCTGGTTCTGGAATATCAGGGCAATTCTCCTCGGTAATTGCATTAAAGATTATATCTAAGCTCTTTTTTTGATCATGGCTTTCAGGTAGTCCCATAATTTTTAAATTGTCTCTCTTGGATCTATTTTCCAGGTCAGTTGTTTTTCCAATGAGATATTTCACATTATCTTCAATTTTTTTCATTCTTTTGGTTTGGTTTTGTGATTTCTTGGTTTCTAAGAAAGCCATTAGTCTCCATCTGTTCCATTCCAATTTTGAGAGAACTATTTTCTTCAGTGAGCTTGTGAACCTCTTTTTCCATTTGGCTAATTCTTCTTTTTAAAGCATTCCTCTCCTCATTGGCTTTTTGAACCTCTTTTGCCACCTGAGTTAGCCTATTTTTCAAGGTGTTATTTATTTCAGCATTTTCTTGGGTCTCCTTTAGCAAGGTATTGACCTGTTTTTCATGCTTTTCTTGCATCTCTCTCGTTTCTCTTCCCTGTTTTTCCTCCACCTCTCTAACTTGATTTTCAAAATCCTTTTTGAGCTCTTCCATGATGTGATCTCATTGGATATCTATTTAGGATTTTTAGGATACAGAGGTCTTGATTTCTTTGTCTTTCCCTGATTTTAACCATTGTTCTACTTCATCAGAAAGAAGAGGAGGAAATATCTGTTCACCAAGAAATAATCTTATATGGTCTTATTTTTTTCTCCCTTTTCTGGGCGGTTTCCCAGCCAGTTACTCAACTTCTGAGAGTTCTCTCCACCCTTGCCTCACTAGTAATTGATCATTGATTGCCCTCTGAATTCCTTTGCCTTACACAATACCATATTCCAAACCCTCTGATCCTTTAAGGTAGAGCTGCAAAGTCCTGTGTGATCTTGATTGCAACTTCTCATATTTGAATGGTTTCTTTCTGGCTTCTTGCTCTATTTTCTCCTTCACTTGATAGTCCTTCAAATTGAAGATGATATTCCTTGGTGTTTTCAGTTTGAGATCCCTTTCAGCAGATGAATGACTGATTCTTTTGATGACTGTTTTGCCCTCTGAATCTAGGACCTCTGGCTTTCCAGAGGTTTTCTCTTTTTCAATTGAATAAGAGAAATTTCTCAGTGAGTATGTAAAGATTGTTCTAGTCTTAGAATACTGGAAGAAGATTGTACTGGTACAAAAATTTATCACTGAGACAGTAAATGAAATTAATTTGAGTGAAAATGACATTATTTGGTTGTTACACATGCAAGTTATAGAGGCAGCTAGGTGGTGCAGTGGATAAAACATCAATGCAGCAGTCAGGAGGACCTGAGTTCAAATCTCACCTCGGACACTTGACACTCACTACCTGTGTGACTTTTGGCAAGTCACATAACCCCAGTTGCCTCATCCTGCGTCATCATCAGTCATCTTGATGAAAACCTAGTCACTAGATTCAGATGACTCTGGAGGAGAAGTGAGGCTGGTGACTTGCATAGCCCTCACTCACTCAAATCAAAGTCAAGTGCAAGTCATGTCATTATTTCTCTGGTGGCATGGTCTTTTTCAGCAAGGAAGGATGAACACATAAAACCTCTGTGTGCTTTTCCTTGCTGATTTTTTGGAAGATACTGTCCAAGCTTTTTTGTTCCTCATGTCTTTCTGGTAGAACAATAATTCTTAATTTTTTTTCTCCTGGATCAATTTTCCAGGTCAATTGCTATCTATTGAGATAATTTACAATTTTTTCCCTGTCTTCTCCTTCTCTAGATTCTGTTTGACTGATTCTTGATGTCTCATACATTCAATTGCTTCTATTTGCCCAATTCTAATTTTTATCGAATTTTTTCCTTAAATTCATTATAGCATCTCATTTTCCATATGTCTAATTCTTCCTTTTAAGGAGCTAATTTCTCCAGTTAGTTCTTGTACTTCCTTTCTAATTAGTTCAATTTTCCTTTTAAATTCTTCCATGATTCTTTTATTTTTAACATTTTAACATTTTAACAATTTAACATTTAACATTTTAACAATTTTAAACATCATTGGCCAATGGTTCTTCCACTATGCTAGTTTGGCTTTTAAAGTCCTACTTGAGTGGGGGAGGAGCCAAGATGATGGAGTAGAAGACTCAGGTATGCTAGCTCCAAACCACAGTCCATATATTTCCTGCAACAAGAACTCCCCACAAATTCTGGACCACTGCAAGGCATGCAGAAACACAGTGGAAAAGATGTCCATTCCAGAGAGTCCTGGAGAGCCATCCCCAAAGGTCCGCCGCACTTCAGACAGTGGAGTCCACCCCTGTACTTCCATGGCCATGCGGCCCCAGAGAAGCAGATCAGACGAGGCTTCAGGGACAGAACCTCCAGCGGCCCCGAAGGTCCCTGCACCCACAGGCACTCCAGGTCAATGAGAGAGACGTCTGGGCTGGCCAAGAGGGGAGCGGGGTGTCTCTGTGGCTCGGGCTCCCTTGGGAGGCAGTGGCAGAGGCAGCGCCAGAGGCAGCGGCAGAGGCAGCGGTGGCCCCGAACTCCCAGGGCAGCAGGCAGAAGTTCAGGGCCATTACCGAAGATCTCTGCATAAACCCCCTGAGGGAACTGAGTCTGGGAGACAGCCCTGCCCCAACCCGCTCCATTGCTGAAGGTCTCTGCATAAAGCCCATGAGGGAACTGAGCCTGGAAGGTGGCCCTGCAACCCCCCGAACACCAGAACTTAAACTCACATTGAATAGCAGCCGCACCTGCCGGGGAAACCCCATCTGAATCTCAGACCCGAAGCACTAGCTGGGCAGACCTAGGCAGGGGTGGACAGGAATCTCAGAAGTCAAGTAACTGGCTGGGAAAATGCCCAGAAAAGGGAAGAAAAATAAGACCATAGAAAGCTACTTTGACGGGGTACAGATGATCCCACTTTCAATTCTGATGACGAGGAACAATTTTTACCATTAGGGAAAGACGTGGAGGTCGGGGCCACTGTATCCCAGACACCCCAAGGGGATGTCCAGTGGGCTCAGGCCATGGAAGAGCTCAAAAAAGATTTTGAAAATCAAGTTACACAGGTGGAGGGAAAACTGGGAAGAGAAATGAGAGAGATGCAAGAAAATGATGAAAAACGGGTCAGCACCTTGCTAAAGGAGACCCAAAAAATTGCTGAAGAAAATAACACGTTGAAAAATAGGCTCACTCAATTGGCAAAAGAGGTTCAAAAAGCCAATGAGGAAAAGAATGCTTTCAAAAGTAGAATTAGTTAAATGGAAAAAGAGGTTCAAAAGCTCACTGAAGATAATAGTTCTCTCAAGATTAGAATGGAACAGATGGAGTCTAATGACTTTCTGAGAAACCGAGAAATCACAAAACAAAACCAAAAGAATGAAAAAATGGAAGAAAATGTGAAAGATCTCATTGGAAAAACAACTGACCTGGAAAATAGAACCAGGAGAGACAATTTAAAAATTATGGGACTACCTGAAAGTCATGATCAAAAAAAGAGCCTAGACATCATCTTCCATGAAATTATCGAGGAAAACTGCCCTGAGATTCTACAACCAGAGGGCAAAATAAGTATTGAAGGAATCCATCGATCACCACCTGAAAGATATCCAAAAAGAGAAACTCCTAGGAACATTGGGGCAAAATTCCTGAATTCCCAGGTCAAGGAGAAAATCTTGCAAACAGCTAGAAAGAAACAATTCCAGTATTGTGGAAATACAATCAGGATAACACAAGATCTAGCAGCTTCTACATGAAGGGATCGAAGGGAGTGGAATAGGATATTCGAGAAGTCAAAGGAACTAGGACTCAAACCAAGAATCACCTACCCAGCAAAACTGAGTATAATACTTCAGGGGAAAATATGGTCTTTCAATGAAACAGAGGACTTTCAAGCATTCTTGATGAAAAGACCAGAGCCGAAAAAAAAAATTTAACTTTCAAACAGGAGAATGAGAAGAAGCGTGAAAAAGTAAATAGCAAAGAGAAGTCATAAGGGACTTACCAAAAGTGAACTGTTTACATTCCTACATGGAAAGACAATATTTGTAACTGTTAAAACTTTTCAGTATCTGGATAGTTTGTGGGACCACACACACAGACATACACACACATGTACACACGTGGATGCAAACACACATACACACATGCCTGTACATACAGAGACAGAGAGCACAGAGAGAATTGAATAGGTTGGGACCATATCTTAAAAGATATTAAGGTAAATGGTGAGAGAAATGTAGTGGGAGGAAAGAGAGTGAAATGGAATGGGGTAAATTATATCTCATTCAAGAGGCAAGCATGAGACTTTTTAGTGGAGGGAAAAAGAGGAGAGCTGAGAAAAAAACAAGAAGTTTACTCTCATCACATTCGACTAAAGGAAGGAATAAAATGCACACTCATTTTGGTATGAAAACCTATCTTACAATACAGGAAAGTGGGTGAGGAGATAAGCAAGGTTGGGGGGGATGATGGAAGGGAGAGCAATGGGAGGAGGGAGCAATTTGAAGTCAATACTGAGGGAGGCACAGGATCAAAAGACAGAATAGAAACAATGGGGGACAGGATAGGATGGAGGGAAATACAGTTAGTCTTACACAACATGACTATTATCAAAGTTGCAAAACTACACAGATAGGGCCTATATATTGAATTGCCTGCCTTCCCAAAGGGAATGGGTGGGGAGGGAGGGATGGGGAGAATTTGGAACTCAAAGTTTTAGGAACAACTGTTTAGTATTTTTCTTGCTACTAAGAATCAAACAATACAGTTAATGGGGAATAGATAGTCATCTGGCCCTACAGGGCAAAACAGAAGATGGGGACAAGAGAAGGGAGGGATGATAGAAGAGAGGGCAGATTGGTGTTAGGGAAAATTAGAATGCTCGGTATATTGGGGTGGGGAGAGGGTAGAAAAGGGGAGAAAATTTGGAACCCAAAATTTTGTGAAAATGAACGTGAAAAGTTAAATAAATAAATGTATATTAAAAAAAAGTCCTACTTGACCTCTTTCAAGAATGCTCTTTGTGCTTTATATTAGTCCCTATTGCCTCCTGAAGTTTCATATGGGAGTACAGTTTCAATGGTGACCTCTTTCATGTTTTGTCCTTGTCCCCATAGAAAGATTCTATGTTATTATCTTTTCTGATTTGCTTCCTTCAGTTGATGATGGTCTTTTTCCTGCCTTTTAAATTGGATCTCTGCTTCTGGGGCACAGGGGGCTCTGTCCCACAGTTCTTGTGCTTGGAACTTGAGGCTTTGTGTATTGTGGCCTCTGGTTCCTTTCTGCTAGAAGCTAAAACACTATAGCTCACCTAGTGCTGAGCTACCTGTTGCGCCAAAGCAGAGGTCTAGTTAAGTCTTTCTGACTTTCCCCTGAGTTACCTTGGAACTAGCTGCATTATGTGTGAGGTAGGGGTGGTCTGGCCACAGGAGGTCTTGACTTCTGAGTACAGGCAGGCTCAGAGATTGGTGAACCCTGTTTGCACTAGTGTCTTCCCTATGCCCCTGGGTGTGCTGAGGTACTCCTGGGATCCTGGTGTTGGTCATTACAGGTTACACCCCTTTGGGACTCAGGAACTTCTCCCAGTTTGCTGAGGTGGAGCTGGCTGGTAGAGCTCTGGTCCTGCACTGGTCTCCTTCAGTCACAGCAAAAGAGACCCCCTGCTTTGTGACTTTGCGATTTTCCTAGCCTCACAGGCTATGAGACTGTTTACCCCTTTGACTGATCACACTGTTCCAGGATTTTTCTGGGAAAAGATTTCTGCGTTTTTCAGGTTCAGCAAGGGGAGATGGTAGAGCATTTACCAATCACTCCATCATCTTGGCTCCTGGAAGTTCAAGGAGGTGACTTACTGACGTTTAATCTGTGGGCTGATAGTCTCAGGAATGGCTGCTGGGGTTCCGCTGTTCTTTCTTGCTCAGTTCCACGGACTCCCATCATAAGCTGATATGTTTGAGATTCCATAGTGTGGCTGCTGCTTCAGACATCCCGAGGTTTCTTGCTCAGCTCTCCTGTGGTGAGGTCTAAACTGGTACAGCCTGTGTGCTGTGTGTTCTACCTCCTCCTCCACCCCTGTGCAGTATATCTTTCCTGTCTATTTCCAGACTGTCCTGGATTGGAAATCTGCCACACTCTGTCTCCTATTGGACTCTGCCACTCTAAAATTTGTTCAGATTCTCTTTTTACAGGTATCTGAAGGAGTTTTTCTTAGAGCTAAGATGAGTAGTTGTTCTCACTCTGCCATCTTGAATCTGCTCCTAACATTATTTTTTTTTCCGATAAATTATGCAGGTTTTTTTCTTTTTGGTTGTGCTTATCTTATATCCTGTTCCTTTTTTCTATCTCTCTGTCTCCCTTTCTCCGTCTTTTCCTGACTCTCTGTCTCTCTTTTTTTCCCCCCTTCTGCTGACTTTCTTGAATTTATGATTATAATCATGCTAAATCTGAACAATTTTTTAACTTTTTTTTATTTTTGGTACTCTTGCCTTTAAGATTTTTTTTAATGCTCTTACCTGCTGCTTGATAGTGCATCATCCATTTTAAGTAATCATGCATTGATGAGATGATTTTCTGTGAATTCCTGGAATTTCTTTATATACTTCACAATTAAAAGCTTAGCACAGGTGAGGGTTGAAGTTTTCTCAGCAATTCAAAATCTGTTCTAGTGAATTCAGCTAAGAAATATCAAGCTGTCATTTTATTATTCCATTAATAGCTTTTGAAATGAATTGAATCAGATAGAAAGTATCACTCCACATAGCCATCCTTTCTCCTCTTCTTGACAGAGATGGAGTAGCAATCAGAAAAAAAATATGAGAAAGTGACACAGAGATATTAAGGTCATATTAGGAAGATATTTAATTATATTTTGACAGACAACTTTCAAAAGTAACGTGGCACTGGGGAACTGCCATCTTAACAGCCTAGGTGAAGAGTTTGTATGCAATGTCACTACATGGTACAGATTCAGAAATTCATAAAATAATAGATATGTACTAAGGATAATGAGTCATGGAAAGCTTCAGCAAATAGATTTAACCTAATAATAACCACTTTCTGACATACGGACAACATATTGAGCCATCAAGTTTGTTTACTTGTGAAATTTATATCCAAATATTGAATGCTGTGATTTATAGAACAACCAAATCTTTTAGGAAAAATGGTCCTTTTTCAATTTCTAATTTATTAAAATTCAGTTAATGTTATCAGCTACCTTTCCACATTTCCTGATATATATGCAAGCATATGCACATATATATGTATAGACACACATGCATATATATGTGTATATATATATATATATATATATGTGTGTGTCTTTATATGTGTATATTTTAACTAAGAAGAAAATGTTTAGCATTATTTATGAGGTAGATATCAGAAAATCATCAATTAACATGCACTAGCTGTTTTCCAAGCAGTGTGCTTGCTTAGTGCTCAAGATATATATGAAAGCAATACTTTCACCATTCCCAAAGAGCTTATGGTCTGAAGTTGGGAAGTGCCAGGGACAATGGGAAGTGCCAGGAAAAAACACATACAAAGTAGATATAAACTATGAATAAGGAGGTCCCATGCAATTCATGAACCAGAAAATGCTTCTTATAAAAGGTGCCACTGTAGGTGATTCTTGAGAAAAACTAAGAACTTTAACAGGCAGAAGAAAGGAAGGAGAGTATTCTAGGTATAGGAGTTAGCCAGTGCCAATGCTCAGACAGGAAATTTGGAATGTCATGGATAAGAATCAAGGAGGCCAATATCATTGAACTGTATAGTATAAAAAAAGGTATACCATTCAAGGAAATTGAAAAGGCAGGGAAAAGCCAAGCTGTCTTGGTGTCTCAGTCTCATGATGATGTCTTTCATATTAAATTAGCTGCCAAGCCTTGTCATTTTTTTTTAAATTTGATCTTTTTACATCTTTTTTATTTTTTTATTTCATTCTTTCCTTGATTACATGTAAAGACAATTTTTTAAACATTTAAACAGTTGCTTTTTGAAACTGAATTCTAAATTATCTTGTATCTTGCATCTTTCCCTTTTCCCTCTGAGAAGAAAAACAATTTAACTAGATTATATATGTGTAGCCATGCAAAACATTTCCATGTTAGCCGTGGTATGTAAGAAAATGTGACCAAAAAATAGAATAATAGTTTTTAAAAAGTGTACTTTGATCTGCATTCAGACTCTACTAATTCTCTCGAGTTTGATAGTATTTTTCATCATGAGTCTTTCAGAATTTTCTTAGACAGTTGTAAGTCTTGTCATTTCTCCACATCACCACTCACAAACATAAACATCTCTTCAGTCACACAGCTGCTATCCCATTTCAGGCCCCAACTAGTTGTCCCTAGGACTGGAATGTTCTACCTCATCACCTCTATGTCTAAAAAACTATATTTTGTTTCAAGACCCAGCTTGAAGACCCTTCTGTGGAAGGTCATAGCTGCCAGTAGATATAGGTTCCTCATATCGATTTTATATGTACCAATCTTGGTATGTATGTTGTTTCTCTCCATTAGAAATGTAAGCTGTCTGAAGACAAAGGTTATCATTATTGTTATTGTTGTGGTTATTTTGCTTTTTTGTATATATTAGACGCAACCTAGCCAATTTCACAAAAGTACAGTACTAAGTTACCCACAGAATTATGCATTTTTCAACTAGAGCAACTCTTAAATTTCATCTCCGAAGCTCCAGACACGTTGCAATCTATAACAAGTAAGGCAGCATGAACATCAGTGAAATCAAAGCTCTTTGAACCATTAAAGTAAGAAGTGATCCACAGACCCACGTGTTTTGAAAACTACTTGTCTGCAGAATGTGTAAAGATGTAGTTTCTTCTCTTAGGGATTGAAAATCTAAAAGACAGACTCTAATCAGAAAGGAAATTTTACCTGGCACTGCTGGAGATCCTGTGAATCGGTGAACAAATAGTAATAGCTTCCTCAGAAATTTTTGCAGTCCAATTCCATGTCACTTTCATGGATGTCAAAATGTCTTTGTCCTATATATTTCCCCAAGCCCATTTCTACCTCCCCTAATGAGATTGTTGAATATATAATTGCACTTCTGAGGATTATGAGGTTACTCCTACACATAAAGATGACATTCAGAAAATTGCTTTGCAAATAATGAAGGAAATATATAGGAATGACTCTCTTATTTTAGAAGCTAAGCTGCGACACCAACCATTCCCCTAGATCTGTTTCAACATTATTAGTGTACTGGGACAATATCTCTTCTAATTACATTTTTAGGATTATTGCTAATGCTTAAGCTAAACTACTTCAGATTGCCTAAAGCTTATTTAAAATTCCAGTTTTAATGATCTCTATAAAAGTCATTTGAAACTGATAAAAATTTAGAATCTTACAGGTAGTTTTATGAAGACCCCCAAGTTACTGAGTAAGAAACAACTGTGTGCCATACAGTTAAACATATGATTAAATCCTCTTCTTGTTGAATATTATCATTGCTTTCACATTTGACTCTTAACTACTATTCATCTGAATAATTTGTTCATGACATTTTAGGAACAGAACACATTTTTCAATCATTTTTATTAGGAAGAAGAGTAATACATACATAGTTATAGGAAGGTGGGAATGCAGAGGAGAAAGAAAAGTTAGCTCATGGTTTTCTTGTATTGCAATATTACCTTTTGAAAAAGTATTTATTGATGTCTTCTACTTCTTATCTAATCATAGTTATTAACATTATCTTTCTCCCTCCCTCCTAGAAAGCCATCCCATAAAATAAGCAAAAAAAAAGTAGCTCAAAAGTCCTGAAATACTGAGGCTTTTCTCCTGGATTATAATGAACATATTTATATTTTCCTTCAAAATTCACTATAGCAAATAAATTATATCATTTCCATCTAGTCATCTGTTGGACTTTCTGAGTTTAGGATGGAATTGTGAGGGATGAAAAGTAATGGATTAAACAAGTTTATATTCCACACAAAGGGAAAATCTCAACATTTTGATGAGTTAACACTTGTAAATGCTTAAGCTGGCAAGAAATAAACTGATATCATTTACTGTCATGATGTAAATAACCTTAACATCTGTGTAAATGAAAATGTGTCAGATTTTGTGACTACAGTATCAAGGTGAATACTGTGAGAAAACCCAGTAGACGTAGATTTCAGAAATTTATCCCTTACTTCTTCCTTTCCTGATTAGTAGCTCCCTGTCTCTCACTGCGTCTAGGCCCTGGACTCAGCTTTATCTCACTTGATTTTTCAGAGTTCTCATGAAGAGGGACCGTGTTGCCTACTCAAGAAAGCAAGCACCGGAAGAATTTACCCTTTCATTCTCCTGTCAGAATTCAAGCTCTTTGGGAGCAAGCACTACCTTTACTTTTGTATTAGCACGGTGCTCAGCATCTGCTTTGTGTATATGTGTAAGTAAATATGTATATATACATACACACACACATACATTTCTACTGTTATTCTTATTTTTTTGTTTGTTTATTTTCTTAGTAGCTCAGTTCATCCATTAGTGAGATTAGGCGAACCAAGAATACAAGTCAAAATTTTGAGTTTAAATGAGCTGGCAGTTAGGAGCCTCTGAGTGAAGAATAAACTAATATGACACATTATAAGATTAAAGGCTCTCATATTCATATTTACCTGGGTTTTACTGCAATTCCCATAAAGTCCTGGTGTTTCTACAATATTAGGATAAGAAAGTATCCTTGGGTGATTGCACAATGGAAATTTAACTCTTTGAAAAATAAGATTCTAAAATGGAGACTTGAGAGAGATCAGAGACACATAGGCTTAAAGTCATGTAGATATTTTTTTTTTTTTGATAACTAACAAAGTGTCTCTAGGTTGAGAAGACATCCAATATTTGGGGAATAGAAACTATGTGTGTGTTTGTGATTCTATGCTCTGAGAATATTTCTCACTTGACATGACCAGAACTTCACCATTCCTATCAATTACTGCTATTAGGACTTTGATTTGTCCCTTTGAGGGACTGAGAGACACAAAAGCAGCCATTATAGAATGACTTGAATCTAGCTTTAACCATGCATCCTTGACTTTACTAAAGTTATTATATTTATTTTGCCAATCTTAAAGGAAAAGTTACAATCACTGACTTCTACATGTGCATCTGAACTGAATATGAAACCTAAAGCTGTGAGAATGAATTCGTAGTGGACTAGGTGATTTTTTTCTTTATTTACCATCTGCACCAGCTAAAATATCTTTGCTACAGAAACTCTTCAGAAGACAGTCAGAATAAGGGGCAAATTGGCCTCCAATGGAGCCAGAGAGTGTAGATTTTTGTTACATTATAAAATCAATAAATTACATATTAGATATATAATACACAAGTTAAAATAAAATATATAATTTAATATAAATATCAGCATAGATAATAATGTAGATATTTTAAAAGAATGACACAAACCCACATTTGTCCTTGGGGAACTATGAAACCAATGGAATTAAATGAATAGCAGAGATATGGTCATTGTGCCCCACAATATAGGCAGTATATTAATTTGAAATCTCTATGGAGGATGGACTGGAATGTAGCAATATATTACAGAGGTAGACAAATGAATAGGGTATTATAGCACTCCAAATGGAATGTGGTGAGTGCTATAAAAGGGGTAATGGCTTCATAAGTACAGAAAAGGAACAGATAAGAGAGATTTTGTACTGATATAATTTATAAAACTTGATAATTGATTGGATTGGTGTGTTGAGGGAGACAAAGGAGTCAAGGCTGACAACATTTTGACCCTGGAAAAGGATGGCAGAATTTTCAATAAACAGTAGGATATTCAAAAGAGAAATAAGTTTCATTCTTTATGTTATATGATTTATTTTTTCAATTTTCAACATTCACTTCCACAAGAATTTGAATTCAAAATTTTCTTCCTATCTCTCCCCACCCCCCACCCCAAGGCAGCTTGCACCTCATCCACTCATTCCTCCAGTCTATCATTCTTTCTATTACTGCCTATTCTTCTATCCCCTGCTATTCTATTTTCCTGTAGGGCAAAATATATTTCCATACCCCATTGCCTGTACATCTTATTTCCCAGATGCACACAAAAACAGTTTTTAACATTCATTATTAAATCTTTGACCCACCCTCATTGAGAAAGCAAACAATTCAATACAGGTCAGACATGTGTACAGGTTTCATTTTCGGGGCAGAAATTATGTAATGAGATTAGAAGTGTGTCCATATTTATCCTGGAGAGGATAGAATGTTACTTATCTTTCCATCTTTGAATGCTTACATTTTGGGCTTATGTCACAGTGGCCACTATAAATAGAAGATTCCAACTTTGGATACCATTGTCTAAAGGTATAAGTTAAAGAGCAATTATTCATCTACACTGGTAGAGACTCCACTGTAAAACTGAGTATTCCTCTCACTAATGAAACCACAAAACTGAATACTTTCTGTTACAAAAAAAAATCAAATTAATATACTGTAGGCAAAGAACTATGCTAAGTACTGCTCTACAATCTGAACTTCTATATTAAACATATAGTCTATGACCTGGAGAATGGTGGTTTTGGCTTTTGCTTTTCATTATGTGCTCATAATCCTTCGAACATTTCTCAATGGATTCCATTCCACACCCTAAACAAAAGAAATCTTTTTCAGATTCAATCTAAGTCAAACTAAAAGATTATATCTGATATTTTCTGGTGAGAATAAAGAAAAGACACCTTTTTTGGGCCTTTACTTACACTATAAATGTTTTCATAGTATTAACTATTAACATTTAAATAAAGGATTCCCCATTTAAATATTTTTAAGTTTTAGCTACACATTCATTTTTTTGTCAGCAATTTTTCCCTTAATTTTAACAAGATACTTTTTTTAAAGTCAATTCCACTAATTATTCCTCACAAACTGTGATAATTGAACTTGTAACTACTATCGCTGGAAAATAACATCAGGGATTTGGCTACAAAAAATGCCAAATCAAGGATATCATGGCTTATCTGTGGCTAAAAATAAAAAGTCAGATCAAAATCAATTCAGTGGAAACGTTTATCATTTACTGCTTCATTAGGTTCTATAAATCTGAAAAGTTTCATTAAACAGACTTTTTCAAACACACAGGAAAGAGAATTTGTTTTATCATTGTTGTTTTCTATACTTTTTCCTACATACTTCCTTGAATTAGTTTTTTTTCAAAAATGCATCTCAAGTTGATAACTGAAAAGTAATATTTTATTGATATAAGTGGAATTTGTTGATTTGTGATAATTTTACTTTAATTAGATTTTTTTTTGTTAAGTTTAAGTGCTAGCATGACTATCACTGATTTCTTCAATTTAACACCACTTGCACAATTCAATGTACCTGAAGGAATTGCCTCTAGATGTTTTGAAAAAAATGACCCTATAAATGGTTTGTTCAAATGACTGACTTTTTCTATTTTATCTTGGTGACAGAAGCTACCATATGTTCAAAATAACTTGAAAGTTGTCAGTGAAGTGGGGAAGCTATGAAGACATGAACATGTTGCAATAAAGATGATATTTCTTAAAACACTCAGTTTCTTAACTAAAATGTATTTTAATGATATAATCTCAGAGTATCTTGGGAATTTTGCATCTGTCAACATATATCCACTCTTTCTCCCCCTCCTCCTTCTCTCTCTGTTTCTCCTTTTCTCTCTCCTTGTCTCTCCTTCAAATATCATTTTCTGAAAAGCAGCTGTACTTAAAGCATTTGTTTGAAAGTATTCCCATTTTCCAAGGATAAAACCCTTGAGAATTTAAATGTACTGATCAATGTTGATTCCAGTGTCATCAGACTTTTTCTTTTTTAACACAAACTCTTAGAAAGAAGAGGCAATATCTATTTAACAGTCAATATTTTAAAGCTCATATACATTAAGATACTTACAAAATAATAGTGTCTCATGCAAGAAGAGATGCTACATTCAAAGCAAAATCCTGTCCTAACTTCATATTCAGTGTAATATATGCAAGTCATGTCTCCCAAAAAACCTTTATTAGTGTATAAAATTGCATGTATTGTTATTTGAACATAGTAAAAGCCTGTAAAGTACCTCAGGTATTTTTTTTAATTATTTTACACATGAAACCACAAGGGTTCAGCAAGATCCGATGAGCTGCCAAGTCTATGTGACTAGTATTGGGTTCACAATTCCAAGTTTTTTTAGAGGAAAATGTTGACAGAGTTCAGCTAGATTGCTTCTAATCTGTCTTCTAATCCAGGGATTTGCCACTTAAATTCTAGGTGACTGAGAATTATGTTAATCTGATGTCTCTATCTGCCAAGTCATCGTTGCTGATTTTCCTGTGTGAGAATAAGTACTGTTTGAGAGCAGCAAGGATGCATGACACTAATGGAGTACACCAGTTTCCACTCAGTCTTAATACTAATTCTTTTCACATTTCTAAACCCTACAGAGATCCACAGCCTCCTTACCTAGGAATACCTTGGAATTGATTGTGTGACAATAGCACAAGACCACTCAGCATGGCATGCTGTCATCAAAGAAGGTGCTGTGCTTTATGAGCAGAGCATAACTGAAGTAGTTCAAAAGAAACATGTGATGCACAAATTTAGAGAATCTACCCCAGCCGTTCATTTGGACTATTTGGGGCTGAAATAGAGTAGAGTATTTTCATTTTGTAGTGTTCTGATCAGACACAGTTGGACATTCTGGAAATGGGCTCTAATATAGCAATGTCATTTTGGTCCTCTTTGAGAATTCAATACAAGAACCATCCTTGGAATCCATATCTGAAACACATTTCCATTCAGCTCAAAATCATACTCCTTCACCTTCTACAAAGGTGTCTCAACTAATTAAGTTCTGTCATTCTACATACTCTTTGTCCTCTTTACACTCAGATTTGCTTTTAATAGATCGAATCATAAATACTATGAGCCGGATTACAACCATGCCTACTCTATGTACTCCAATAGTATCATTTGAGCATCTTAATATTCTCTTGTAGTTATTTGGAATTAATTAATATGAATTTCAGCTGCTGTGAGCTCCCATATTTTCAGTTCCCTCAGTATAGTGCCCCCTAATAATGTTATGTTACAAGTCCTACAAGTCTAAGTGACTGTCCCATGAACACTTAACTAACAAGTGGTAATTCAAATTGTTCTGATTATAATATAACAAAAATATAGTTTTCCAAAAGAGTTAGCATCTCTATTATTTGATATATCTCTATTATATGGTTGTTATACTATATTATATATCACATATCTCTCATATTCTGAATTTTATTTTCAAAACAAAAGTTTCCCAAAATCTAGGTTCAACACTTCTTTTTTATTCCTGTTTTTATTTTGTACCATTTCCAAAGTGATAAAAATATAATGACTCCCTTAACAAAGCTCTTTGGCAAAAATAAACCAAAACAAAATCCATAAAATCTTGAAAAAATAATTTTCTTCTTCATACAAAACTAGTCAACAATAGAAAAATTTAAAGAAAATTGTCAAATATTAAAAACAAAACAACTTGTTGTTTCTGCTTAGCCACAAAGAAAACCAGTGGAGTTCATCATTATTATTATAATTGTTGCTGTTATTGACACTAAGCACTGAGCTGTCACTTTTTATGTCTTGTTATAGGCTACTGTGACTTTTCTCAGTGGAATAAAACACATCATTTATATTGTGCCCTATCATGTTTAAGAAATGTGATACATCATGGGCAGAAGAAACTCTCCCTCTGGGTGAGCTAAAAGTCTTCTTAAGTGTTTTGAATTATCTGTTGATAGTTCAGATGTACACTTACCCTCACTTAGCCTGCATTACAAAAACTGTCATAGATAGCAGAATTTGATATGATTTTCACAGTAGGGAATCTCTAAGTGAGTAAACCCACTATTGCATATCTGAGCCTTCCAGATATTCCCACAGTGATTTAGAAAAAGGTCTAGGGAAAGATTTTTCTCAAATTCTATTCTTAATAGAAAAGGGAAAATATTGTTTGATGATGAATTAATGCACAAATTTTATGTGCTATTGTTATGGAATGTTACATATTTTTACTTGGAAAAAGGAGCCATTCAATTTCTCTTTTTTAAGTAAATAACATGAAATTTGATATGAAACAAATGAGTTGATAAAGTGCTTCAAAAATTTTAAGTGCTATACAGGATGTTCCCAAACGCTATAGTACAGTTTCGATGTTAATAACCTTAAATATAGTTTTGAAGTTGAATAGTTTTGCACTATTGAGGAGTAAAATAAATTTTAATCTTTTTATTATTTTGAGGTAGAAAAGCTTACAATTTTCAACAAGACATTTGGGAAAATTCGCATAGATGCTAGCTATTTTTATTATTATTAAAATTTTAAAATTATAACTGACCTATACTTTTAATTTTTTACCAGATAGTCCTATATGAAGTAGATGTCAAAGCTATTTTTCATATTGTTGTTATTATTGTTGTTATTATTGATATATTTTATTTCTTTTCTAAAGTGATGTTCATTAATGACAATTTCTAAGGGCTTTTGTTTTTACTTATTATGGTGGAGAGATACTAGAAAAAGAGAGGGGAAGGAATTGTAAGATCATTATGATAAAGCATATTGGTAAGAACAGAATTAATCATATTTATATGAAAAAGTAAAAAAAAAATCAAGATTTCTATAGTTAACATCAATTTAAAAATGTGAAAATCTTATTCCTCAAATTGGATGTGCTAATAATGGCCTCCCAATCCAATCCTGAAAAGGGACAACAATGTATATTAAAATAGATATAGAGGGAGGTAGAACCAATATGGTAAATTAGAGGATGCAATCCACCTGCACTCTTTGAATGTTTGCCTCCAACAACTTTAAATTAACACTTCTAATCAAATTTTGGAGCAGCAGAGCCAACTAAAGGTCAGGGTGATAAATTTTTCGAGATTAATAAAATTTAGGGGGTCCACAGGAGAAATTTGTGATAGCATATTTGAGGCTTGTACAGAGCACACACATACAGTGACCCAAATAATGGCCACAGACGCAACAGCAGGTGCTGAAACTTTATCTCAGAAACAGTAAAGGTGTAAGATAAATTGTCAGAAAGGCAATACAGGAGATCATTTGTTGGCACTGGGTGCAACTGGTCCTGATTAGAAAACTTATTGCCCATAGAGAGTTATGAGTATCAGTATTAGAGCAGAGAGGAATAGTGGTGTTCAGTCATAAGAGATGCTGGTCACAATTATATGGCAAAAAAGACAGCTAGCTGCAGGGAGTAAGAGTTCCTTTCTGTGAGAAGATCAGAGCGTAGACCAGGATAGAAGTAGCCATAACTGTCCTCAGATTACTCCAACTTGGAAAGACCAAAAATTTATAGACTCCCAGAATTCACTCTGAAAATAGCAGCAGGAAAGAGTTAGAAGCTCTGAAAACCCAGGTGAACAGAGTCTAACTTAAAAAAAAAAAGGAAACCCTCCAGAATCAAGAAATAAGCTGCAAAAATGAGGAAGCAACAACAAAACAATGACTATAAAAAGCTACCGTGGTAGCAGGGAAGATGAAGAAATAAACTTAGAAGACCACAATGACAAAACAACTGCAACCAAAGACTCAAAGTAAAATGCTAGTTGGACCCAAGGAAAATAAGAATTCCTAAAAGATTATAAGAAAGATAAACCTGGTAGGGGAAAATTGGTAAAAGGAAGTGAGAGTTATGAAAGAAAATTGAGAAAATGAAATTAATAGCTTGAAAAAAAGACAAAAATAATGGAAAATATTTTAATCTAACATTTATAGTCAATTAATGTTTAATATTTTAATTTTAATATTTATTCAATTATACAGATAATTTTTAATATTTTTTTCATGATTTGAATTGTAAATTCACTCCCTTTCTCTCCCCCCTCCTTGAGAAGGTAAGCAATTTGACATAGTTTATACATATGTAGTCACGTAAAAGACTTTTCCATGTAAGTCATATGCTAAAAGAAAACATTGACCAAAAAAGGAAGAAAAGAAAAAAAAAGAAAAAAGAAAAATAACTTATCTTTCATCTGCATTTATGTTCCACCAGATTTTTCTCTGGAGATGGACAGTACCTTTCATCATAAATCCTCCAAAATTATCTTGGATCATTATATTGCTGGGAATAGCTAAGTTATTCACAGTGGATCTTCAAAAACTATTGCTGGTACTATGTACAAAATTCTCCTGGTGCTGCTCATTTTACTTTGCATATCTGCATGCAAATTTTCCAGGTTTTTTGTGAGATTATGCTGCTCATTTTTTCTAATAGCACAACAGTATTCTATCATAATCCTATACTGTAACTTGTTCACCATTCCCCAATTTAAGGACATACCCTCAATATGCAATTCTTTACCACGAGTAAAAGAAGGGCTATAAATATTTTTGTGCATATAAATCCTTTTCCCTTTTTGTTTTAATCTGTTTTGGATAGAGATCTAGTAGATGTATTGTTTGGTCAGAGGATATGATCTTCCAACAGGTTGGGCATAATTCCAAATTGGTCTTCAGAATGATTGAATCAGTAAACCACTTCACCAACACTGCTTTAATGACTCAAATTAATACGCGTATATTTCCCACCATCCTATTTCCCCATTTCCTCGTGTTTATCCTATTCTTTTTCTCTCTTCTGTAAGACAATTTATATCATTCTCCCTTTCCATTTCCCCTTCTCCCAAAATGTTCTTCTCCTCACCCCATGACGTTTTTATTTTAAATAATCATCTCATCATATTCAACTCATTTCTATGAACTCTATCTAAACACACTCTTTTTAACAGTTGTCATAATGATGAAATTTTGAAGAGATACGTATATTATTTTCCCCATATGTGAATGTAAACAGTTTAAAATTATTCAGTCTCTTAATAATTTTTCTTCACTGTTTACCCTTTGATGCTTCCCTTGAATCTTGCATTTAAAAGTCAAATTTTCAATTCAGGTCTGGGGCTTTTCATAAGGAATGCTTCAAAATCTTCTGTTTCATTGAAGGCTCATTTTTACCCTGTAGAATTATACTCAGTTTGGGGTTAGGTGATTCTTGGTTTTAATCCTAGCTCCTTTGACCTTTGGGGTATCATATACCAAGTCCCTAATTTCTTTATGTAGAAGCTGGTAAACCCTGTGTCATTTTGATTGTGTTTCCACAATACTTGAATTATTTCTTTTTGGGTGTTTGCAATATTTTCTCCTTGACCAGAGAGTCCTGTAATTTGATTTTTATATTCCTTGGAGTTTTTATTTTGGGAACTTTTTTTAGGAAGTGGTCAGTGGACGGGTTCAATTTCTGTTTTACCCCCCGGCTCTAGTATATCTGAGCAGTTTTCCTTGATATTTTTTAAAGATGATTTCTTTTTTTTTATTGTGATTTTCATTCAGTCAAATAATTCTTAAATTATCTCTCCTGGACCTTTTTTCCAGGTCAAGTGTTTTTGCAATAAGATAGTTCATATTTTCTTCTACTTTTTCATTCTTTTGATTTTGTGTTGTTTTTTGATGTTTGATAAATTCATTAACTTCCACTGTTCTTTCAGTTACTGATACCAAGTCATCCTTTTCTCAGTGTCTTTTGATACAGCAGTTTTGACTTGGTTGTCTTCTGAATTTGTTTGTTGATTTTTCCTGTCACCACAATAATTTCCTACATTCAGGAATTTTTCTTCTGTTTGCTCATTTTTCAAGCCTATTTCTTGACTTTTAACTCTACGATAAAGTGGGGCACTGCTCCTGGAATGGAAGGGATAACATCCTAAGCTTCAGTTTTTTTGTACAGCTAATTTCAGAGGCTATTCTAGGGTCCTACATATTTTCAGTTCTTCTAAGGTGGTATGATGTAAAGAGAGGTATGATAAGTATTCTCCTGGTCTAGGGAATGACATGTGAAAAACCACAAGCACTCCTTTTTACCCTGGAACTGTGACTAGGGTCCCAGATGCCCTGTGCATGCAAACTTTGGTTTGCTAGTGTTCTTCCTTGCCCTGGGACTCATTCCTATGACTGACTGGATTCAAGTTTCAACAATAGAATAATGTCTAGCCCCAAGTGTCAGGAAAGGAATACCTGTAATCTTCTGACAAATTTTCCACTCCCTTACCATCTGTGAATTGAGCCACCACTACAACCACTGATTCAGTCAGCACAAAGGTTTGCTTCTTCTGTCCTTGGGCCTGATCTGCTCCAATCTCACTCTAACGCATCATTTTTTTCTACCAATATTTTAGGTTTTTTAGTGTGGAAAATATTTCACTCTAACTTCTTGTTGGCTCTGAACGTCTAGAATTTATTTTGAGGCATTATTTAAGGTATTTTGAGGGAAATAGGGGATATCTAAGGTGAATCTTTGTCTTTTCACTGCCCTCTTGGATTCACCTCTATAGGCTTCTTTGAAAATAACTTCTTGAAAACAGAACTGTAGATGAAGCCAAGATGGTGAAGAAAAGACAGTGATTCATCTGAGCACTCCTTAAATTCGCTCTGAACAACTTTAAATAAGATTTTTAAACTTACTGAGTACATTTTTTTCTTAACATAAATTTAACTTTTTACATCCATTTTCACGAAATATTGGGTCCCAAATTTTCTCCCCATTAATCCCCTCCCCCCACCCCAATACGCCGAGAATTCTAATTTCTCCTATCACCAATCTGTCCGCTCTTCTATCATCCCTGCCTTCTCTTGTCCCCATCTTCTCTTTTGTCCTGCAGGGCCAGATGACTTTCTATTCCCCACTAACTGTATTTCTTATTTCCTAGTAGCAAGAACAATACTCAACAGTTGTTCCTAAAACTTTGAGTTCCAAATTCTCCCCATCCCTCCCTCCCTGCCTATTCCCTTTGGGAAGGCAGGCAATTCAATATAGGTCATATATGTGTAGTTTTGCAAATGACTTCGATAATAGTCATGTTGTGCAAGACTAACTGTACTTCCCTCCATCCTGTCCTGCCCCCCATTGTTTCTATTCTTTCTTTTGATCCTGCTCCTCCCCAAGAGTGTTGACTTCAATTTGCACCATCCTCCCATTGCCCTCCTTTCCATCAACCCCCCACCCTGCTTATCTCCTTCTCCCCCACTTTCCTGTATTGTAATGTAGGTTTTCATACCAAAAAGAGTGTGAATTTTATTCCTTCCTTTAGTCGAATGTGATGAGAGTAAACTTCATATTTTTTCTCAACTCTCCTTTTTTTCCCTCCACTAAAAAGTCTGCTGCTTGCCTCTTGAATGAGAGATAATTTTCCCCATTCCATTTCACCCTCTCTCCTCCCACTACATTTCTCTCTCACTGTTTACCTTAATTTCTTTTAAGATATTGTCCCATCCTATTCAATTCACTCTGTGCTCTCTGTCTCTATGCGTGCGTGCATGTGTGTATGTGTGTGCATGCATGCATGTATGTGTGTGTGTCTGTGTGTGTGTGTATGGTCCCACCAACTACCCAGATATTGAAAAGTTTTAAGAGTTACAAATATTGCCTTTCCATGTAGGAATGTAAACAGTTCAAGTTTGGTAAGTCCCTTATGACCTCTCTTTGCTGTTTACTTTTTCATGCTTCTTCTCATTCTTGTGTTTGAAAGTCACATTTTCTTTTCAGCTCTGGTCTTTTCATCAAGAATGCTTGAAAGTCCTTTATTTCATTGAAAGACCATATTTTCCTCTGAAGCATTATGCTCAGTTTTGCTGGGTAGGTGATTCTTGGTTTGAGTCCTAGTTCCTTTGACTTCTCGAATACCCTATTCCACACCCTTCAATCCCTTAATGTAGAAGCTGCTAGATCTTGTGTTATCCTGATTGTATTTCCACAATACTGGAATTGTTTCTTTCTAGCTGCTTGCAAGATTTTCTCCTTGATCTGGGAATTCTGGAATTTGGCCACAATGTTCCTAGGAGTTTCTCTTTTTGGATCTCTTTCAGGCAGTGATCGATGGATTCCTTCAATACTTGTTTTGCCCTCTGGTTCTAGAATCTCAGTGGCAGTTTTCCTTGACAATTTCATGAAAGATGATGTCTCGGCTCTTTTTTTTGATCATGAATTTCAGGTAGTCCCATAATTTTTAAATTGTCTCTCCTGAATATATTTTCCAGGTCAGTGGTTTTTCCAATAAGATATTTCACATTCTCTTCCATTTTTTCATTCTTTTGGTTTTGTTTTGTGATTTCTTGGTTTCTCATAAAGTCATTAGACTCCATCTGTTCCATTCTAATTTTGAGAGAACTATTTTCTTCAGTGAGCTTGTGAACCTCTTTTTTCATTTGGTTGATTCTGCTTTTGAAAGTACTCTTCTCCTCATTGGCTTTTTGAACCTCTTTTGCCAATTGAGTGAGTCTATTTTTCAAGGTGTTATTTTCTTCAGCATTTTTTTGGGTCTCCTTTAGCAGGGTATTGATCTGTTTTTCATGCTTTTCTTGCATCTCTCTCATTTCTCTTCCCAGTTTTTCCTCCACCTGTCTAACTTGATTTTCCAAATCCTGTTTGAGCTCTTCCATGGCCTGAGCCAATTGGATATTTATTTCGCATTTTGGGGTTACAGAGGCCTTGACTTCTATGTCTTTCTCTGATGATAAGCATTGTTCCTCGTCATCAGAAATGAAAGGTGGAAACATCTGTTCCCCAAGAAAGTAGCCTTCTATGGTCTTATATTTCTTCCCTTTTCTGGGCATTTTCCCAGCCAGTTACTTGACTTCTGAGATTCCTCTCCACCCCGACCTAGATCCGGCCAGCTAGTGCTTGGGGTCTGATATGCAAATGCTGCTTTCCAGCCTCAGGGCTTTCAGTGAAGGTGCCTGACTGTTATTCAATGGGAGCTTAAGTTCTGGTGCTCAGGTTGGGGCGGGGCCTCCTCCCAGCCTCAGTTCCCTCAGGGGTTTATGCAGAGACCTTCAGTAATGGAGCGGAGCTCTCTTCTGCTCCGGGAGCTCCGGGCAGCCGCTGCCTTTACCGCTGCCTCTGCTGCTGCCTCTGCCGTTTCCTCCTGAGGGGGCCCAAGCCACGGGGACACTCTGCTCCTCTCTCAGTCAGCCCAGAAGTCTCTCTCGCTGACCTGTAGCACCTGTGGGTGGAGGGACCTTCATCGCCACCAGAGATTCCATCCCTGAAGCCTCCCCGGATCTGCTCCTCTGGGACCATGTGGCCAGAGCAGGTTTTTCAGGGCTCTCTGGAACGGAAATCTCCTCCACTGCATTGCTGCACAGCTTGCACTGCTCCAGAATTTGTGGAGAGTTCTTTTTTACAGGATATTTATGGGCTGTGGGTTCGGAGCTAGCATAGATGAGTCTTTCTACTCTACCACCTTGCCTCCTCCCCCTTACTGATTAAAATTTGAATGAAATTTGTAAAAATAAAAGCCATTCCCCAATAAAAACATATTAAAACACTACAAACATACAGTTTTGAAAGGAGGAAATCAACGTTGTCTGTGGTAATTTGAAAGTCAAATTCTAAATTAGAGAACGTCAAATGTTGTAACTCTGAGGTGCTACCTCACACTTATTAGAAATAATAAATATTGGAGGAAATGAGGGAAAATAGATAAACTAATGAAATTTGATGGCATAATTCTCTGGTCCAACTATTCTGGAGAGCAACTAATTATAACACTAAAGTGTTATAAAAATGTTTATACTCTTTGAGTCAACAATATCAATACTAATTCTATGCTACCAGGATATCAAAGAGAAAGGAAAACCATATATATAAAAATATTTATGGCCACTCTTTTTGTGGTGGCAAAGAATTGGCAACTGAGGGAATGCTTATCAATTGTTGAACTGCTGAACAAGTTGTGGCATATGATTGTGATAAAATATTGCTGTGCTGTGAAAAATAATGAGGCAAATAATCTCAGAAAAAAATTGCAAGACCTTTATGAACTGATGCAAAACAAAGTGAGAAAACTGAAGATATTATGCACAGTAAGAGTAACATTGTACTGATGGACAACTGTGAAAGACTTTGCTGCTCTCATCAATACATTGATATAATGCAATTCCAAAAGACTCATGGTGAAAAATCACTTTCCACCTCCAGCGAGAAAAGCCCTGAACTCTTTATTGCAAAGAAGTCCATTTTTTCACTTTATCTTCTTATTTTTTTTGAAATATGTTTTGTGTGATTTCACATGTATAAATGTTATTATAATGTCTGCTTTGTGAGATGGAGGGAAAAATTTGCAACACAAAATTTAAAAAACATAATTTAAAATTTTAATAAATTTTAAAGTAAAATATTTTAGAAATAAAATACCAAAGTCAGAAAAAATGACATTAAGATTTTCAATTATGTTTTATCAATCAGGGACTATTTAGCAAGCCCCTAATGTGTTCCAAACACTTGGTTAATCCCAGAAAGTACAAAGAAATGCAAAAACAAACTATTTTTTAAAAAATCCTTGTTTTTAGGGAGGTCACAATCCAATGGGGGAGACAATTTGAAAACAACTGCTTAAGAAGGAAAGACAGATGAAAATAGACACATACTAGGTGTCTTCTCTGTACCAGTCATTATGCTAAGCATTTGACAAGTATCATTTAATCACATCACATTTTAATCTTACAAGAATGTTAGAAGTATGTGCTATTGCTAGCCTTAGTTTACACTAAAAAAAATCAGGGGCAAAGGGAGGTTAAATAACATATCCAAGATCATATATAGTAATTGTCTCCATGCATATTTGACCTCAGTTCTTTTAGACTTCAGGTCCAGTGCAAAAATTTTATTTTTAGCATCTCTCATTTGGAAATTGTTCTTCAGTTGAAAGACCCACTGTCTTTCATATTCATTATTTCTTTACTATGTACGAACAGGATATATGCAGGATAAATTGGTGGTGATTTCAAATAGAAGACACTAAAATGAAGTAGGATATGAAAAGACTTATTAACATTTGTAGAATTGCTTCCCTACAAATTCCACATTATTTACAGACCATAAGCCATAATTTAATTTAAGCCATAAATATTCAATTTTCCAGAAGATACACAAGAAAGATAGTTCTACTTATGACTGTTCCTCCTTTCATGGGACTACATTGTTTTTTGTTTTTTTATCATTCCTCAACATCAGATTTAAGTAGATATAAATATTAGACATTTTAACCTGCTAACATGATTGACTAGCCTGTTGATTGGTACAGTTTGAATTATAGGATGTAGTAAGAACCCCACAGATCTTTCGTTTGACCTTTATTATTTAGCATTTTCGTAATTAGATGATATGGTTATGAAATTCACAGATGTCACAAACTGGGAGAAATAGTTAAAACATTGAGTAATCTGATTTGGAAAGTCTGTGCCAGAGAATAGAAAATTTGGAGATTGTCATGGGATAGATTCTTAAGGTATTGTAAGGAGTTTAAGATATAAAGGTATAAAAAATCTCTAATCATTTTATTACCAAAAATAACTGTGATAAAACCAGTAACTACCAACCACATGCCCACTTTCCTATCTTTGTAAAGTCTTTCGGAAAATAATCTACATGTTCATCAAAGGCGTTCTTGGTGAGGTAATTGGAGAGGAATAAATATAATTACTTAGGAGGTATTCCAGAGTTGACCATCTCTTTTCCATTACAGTACTGATTGAAAGATATAAAGAATACATTTATCCCACTGAGCTCTCATAGTTGTATGTTTTAAAGTATTTGACTAGGTACTACAAAACAAAGTGCCAATTTAAATGCATTCTTAAGATCATAGATTTAGATCTAGAAGAAACTTAAACAGTCCTCAGTCCAAATCATTCTTTTAATAGGCATTGGGAGGAGTTTGGTAGTTCTTCAAACAAAGGGGAATGGCAGTTGATAGAGGCAATTAAAATTTTAGTTATTAGAATGATAGTAAATTTAAAAGTTATGAATTTACCTGCATCTGCAGTAAATGCAAAGTGATGTGAACATTATGTCTTTTCAGCAAATGTTAGACATTATAAGTAAAACAATAAATCCAGTAATAACTAGTGAGCAGTTTCTATGATGCGGTGATGTTTGTTTCCTTTTGCTACATCCCAAAGTCCCCTTTTCAATCCAAGTTTTCCTGACACTTTATCCATTCCTCTATCCACTATCCAGCTATGTATTGTTGAGGTTCTCTTTATTCATTTTTGATTTTTACTTATTTTTGATGTGATTTTCTTTGTAAATGTTGAGTGTGAGATTCTCTCCCCCTATCCAAATCTCTACTGAGAAGGCACATAATATGATACCAAAAATATATGTAAAATTTTTTAACATTTCCATATTAGCCATATTGAAAAAAGTTTTAAAAAAGTGTGAAAATCATACTTCAAATGCATTGGAGTTCATCAGTTCTTTCTTTGGAATTTAATGGTATTTTTTTCATCATGAATACTTAAGAATTGTCTTGAATCATTGTAGTGATTAGAGTAGTCAAGTCTTTCAGAGTTGACCATTTTCAAATTAACCACAGTCTACTGTGTCACCTAGATTCTTTTATTTACTAGCTATACAACCTTAGGAAAGTCATTAAACATTTTTCATTTTGTTTCCTTAACTATAAAAAGGGGAAAATCTACTTCCAAGGGTTGTTTTAGGGATTACTGAGATAATATTTGGAAACATTGATCATAATGTCTAGAACAAAGTAAATGCTATATAAATGATGATGATCACAATGGATTATAGGAAAACATAACTGAGCAATGCTTTTGTATATGAGGAAAAGAAAACACTAATATTCAAAGGTTAAAAATGTTGCATTCTAGTCTTATCACAAGAAAATCAACAGAAAAAATTAATGTCAGAGGTGACAATTGCACTTGAAGCCTTTCTTCAGACCACTTGGATCCCTAAGCATTCATAGTCACTGATTTTTCAGTATGATAGCATCTTAATTTTCTTTTTGTTACTGATTCCACTATGTTTTGAAACATTGGAACCAGTTTCTCAATTTGAAATCCTAGACTTTTCTCATGCAAACAATATTTTCCCTCTGGACTGTATTACCTTCTTATGTGAATTTTTGTGCCTCTGTAATAATTCTACAGAAATCTATATGCATAGGCCTGCTGCCAATATTCTAGGTGGGGAAAAGTGAAAATTTTATTTCACACATTTAATTAAATGAACTGAAAAATCTTAGTCAGGATTCCAATGAGTGTGAATATGTCAAATTTCTTTTAAGTGTTCACTAAAACTTGAAACTGTTTTTCTTTCCAAATGAGATTCCTCTAATCAAAGTCTCCTGATTTTCCAAAGTTTTCCTGGTCCTTATTCCTATCCACCTATACCTGGCCTTCATTCTGACCTTCAACCCCTTCTTTATGCCATGAATTTGTCATCTTTATTATTATCTCGTGTTTGTCCCTAGATGACAGTCTTGTCCTTACTGCCCAATTTTACCAACCTTGAATTCTGTGCACCTGGAGCCCTTGTTAATTTCCACTCTGATAACTCTCTCCCAAATGAAACACTAACTGCTGTCATGGAAGTAGACCATAAAACTGACGAATTCAGCACTTAGAAGAACTTGAAAAACTGGTGAAATGAGTCGCATTTGCCAGAATTCTAGCCTCATGTGGGATCAGAATTACCAGAGATACTCCGAATACTAGTAATCACTTATAGCTTTTACTAGAATGGATAAAGTGTGTGTGTGTGTGTGTGTGTGTGTGTTTTCAACTGCTCACTGAAAGTTAGAAGCAAGTAATCAACAGCATTTGTAAAGTAGGCTAAACCATTGCCTTGTTTTCCACTATGAAATATCCTTACTCTGTACAAATGACAAACTCTGATAGACTTATCTGTTCTCAACAATACAATGAATGCTCTAAGGCAGATTCAGAAGACTCAAGATGGAATGTTATCCACATCCAGAGAAAGAACTATGGAATATGAATGCCTTACAAAACATGTTATTTTCTCTTTTTTTTCTTTTTTATGGTTTTCCCCTTTTGTTCTGATTCTTCTCTCACAACATGACTGATGTGGAAATATATTTAATATGATCGTACATACATAGGTTATATAGGTTTCATGCCATTTAGGGAAGGAGAAAAAATTTGGAAATCAAAATATTATGGAAGTGAATTTTGAAAACTAAAACTAAAATAAAATAAAAAAGAGATATCCTTAATACCTAATACCTAACATTTATCACACTGCAGGCAGTTAGGACACAAAGAGTTTGGCCTAAAGTCAGGAAGAACTTAGTTCTAACATGACCTCAAACATGTGCTAACTGTATGATCCTGGACAAATGACAATGTCTGTCTTCCTCAGTTTCCTCAACTATAAATGAGCGTAGTAATAGCACCTATAAAAAAAGGTGGTTATAAGGATCAAATAAGATAATATATGCAGTGTCTGGTATACAGTAAGTACTTAGGAAAAACTTGTTCTCTAACCCTAATATGATTATTTTTTTTTCCCTGATCTGCTCATTAGGAGCAAAATAGTAGGAAGAAGAATATAGTTTTTCTTTGTATGACATCCCCACATGCTTTGTACAAAGTGACATTGTCTACTATTTTCCATTGTTTTGGAACAAATTTTCTAGTAAGTGTGGAACTTTTTTTAAGGATAAGGATGCTTGGGGGGGGGCGGAGCCAAGATGGCGGAGTAGAAGGACGCACATTTACGAGCTCCGAGCCCACAACCCATGGAATTGAGGTAAAAGGAGATCCCCATAAATTCTGAATCTCTGCAGGGGGTGCATAAACATAGGGGAAGAGATTTCCATTCCACTGAACCCTGGAGAGCCGTCCCCAGGGTCCATCGCACTCCGGAAAGCGGACTCCACCCCCACCCCTGGCCTCGGCCCCAGAGAAGCTGACCCGAGCAGGCTTCAGAGAGGGAAGCTCAGGGGGAAGCTCTGGCAGCCGGGAAAGTCCCTCTGCCCACAGAAGCTACAGGTCAGTAAGAAAGAAGGCTGCGATAGGGGAGGGGAGCGGAGCATCTCCGTGACTCGGGCCCCCTCGGGAGGAAGCGGCGGCGGCAGAGACGGGGGCAGGAAGCGGCGGAGGCAGAGGCGTGGGCGGGCGGCTGAGGCGGCAGCGGCCCGGGACTCAGGAATCCCCCAGCAGCAGGTAGGATCTTCAATACTGAAGGTCTTTCCAACCTGAGGGAGCTGAGCCAGGGAGACGGCCCTGCCCCCACCCTGCTCTACTGCTGAACGCCTCTGAATAAAACCCCCAAGGGAGCTGAACATAGGAGGAGGGGCCCACACCCCGCCCCCACGCGCTCTGTTCCTGAAAGTCTCTGCAGAAAGCCCCTGAGGGACCGAACTTGGGAGGCGGCCCTGCCCCCACCCCTGCGCCAGAACTAAAGCTTGCCAGGGAAAGCGCATTTGAATCTCAGAGGCCAAGCACTAGCTGGGCGGATCCAGGTGGGGGTGGAAAGGAATCTCAGAAGTCAAGTAACTGGCTGGGAAAATGCCTAGAAAGGGGAAGAAAAATAAGACTTTAGAGAGTTTTTTCCAACAAATGCAAATGATCCCGACCTTCGGATCTGATGGCGAGGACGAGAACGTATTTTTCCCATCAGGGAAAGATGTGGAGGGCGGGGCCTCAGTACCCCAGACATCACAGGGGGGTGTTGGGTGGACTCAGGCATTGGAAGAGCTTAAAAAGGATTTTGAAAAGCAAGTTAGACAGGTGGAGGAAAGACTGGGAAGAGAAATGACAAAGATGCAAGAAGAGTATGAAAAAAAGGTCAATATCTTGGTAAAGGAGACCCAAAAAAATGCTGAGGAAATTAACACCTTGAAAAATAGGCTCACTCAATTGGCAAAAGAGGTTCAAAAAGCCAATGAGGAGAAGAATGCATTCAAAAGCAGAATGAGCCAAATGGAAAAAGAGGCTCAAAAGCTCACTGAATTTAATACTTCTCTCAAAATTAGAATGGAACAGATGGAGTCTGATGACTTTATGAGAAACCAAGAAATCACCAAACAAAACCAAAAGAACAAAAAAATGGAAGAGAATGTGAAATATCTCATGGGAAAAACAACTGACCTGGAAAATAGATCAAGGAGAGACAATTTAAAAATTATGGGGCTACCTGAAAGCCATGATCAAAAAAAGAGCCTAGACATCGTCTTGCATGAAATTATCAAGGAAAACTGCCCTGACATTCTAGGACCAGAGGGCAAAATAAGTATTGAAAGAATCCATCGATCACCACCTGAAAGAGATCCAAAAAGAGAAACTCCTAGGAACATTGTGGCCAAATTCCAGAACTCCCAGCTCAAGGAAAAAATCTTGCAAGCAGCTAGAAAGAAACAATTCCAGTACTGTGGAAATACAATCAGGATAACTCAAGATCTAGCACCTTCTACATTAAGGGTTCGAAGGGCGTGGAATAGGATATTCCAGAAGGCAAAGGAACTAGGACTCAAACCAAGAATCACCTACCCAGCTAAACTGAGTATAATACTTCAAGGGAAAATATTGTCTTTCAATGAAACAGAGGACTTTCAATCATTCTTAATGAAAAGACCAGAGCTGAAAAGAAAATTTGACTTTCACACACAAGAATGAGAAGAAGCATGAAAAAGTAAACAGCAAAGAGAAGTATTAAGGGACTTACCAGAAATGAACTGTTTACATTCATACAGGGAAAGACAATATTTCTAACTCTTAAAACTTTTCAGTATCTGGGTAGTTGGTGGGACCACACATACACATGTACACGCATGCACACACATACACGCATGCATTCACATACAGAGACAGAGAGCACAGATTGAACTGAATAGGATGGGACCATACCTTAAAAGAAATTAAGGTAAATGGTGAGAGAGAAATGTAGTGAGAGGAAAGAGGGGGAAATGGAAGGGGGTAACTATATGTCATTTAAGAGGCAAGAAGGAGATTTTTTTAGTGGAGGGAAAAAGAGGAGAGCTGAGGAAAAAAAAAAAAACAAAAAGTTTACCCTCATCACATTTGACTAAACGAAGGAGTGAAATGCACATTCATTTTGGTATGAAAACCTATCTTACAGTATAAGAAAGCGGGGGAGAAGGAGATATTGGGGGGGGGGATGATGGAAGGGAGGGCAAAGGGAGGAGGGAGTAATTGAAAGTCAACACTTGGGGAGGGACAGGATCAAAAGACAGAAGAGAAACAATGAGGGGCAGGTTAGGAGGGATGGCAATTCAGTTAGTCTTACACAACACGACTGTCAGGAAGGTCATTTGCAAAGATACACAGATATGGCCTATAATGAATTGCCTGCCGTACCAAAGGGAATGGGTGGGGAGGGAGGGATGGGGAGAATTTGGAACTCAAAGTTTTAGGAACAATTGTTTAGTATTGTTGTTGCAACTAGGAAAGAAGACATACAGTTAATGAGGAATAGAAAGTCATCTGGACCTACAGGAGAAAAGAGAAGATGGAGACAAGGGAAGGGAGGGATGACAGAAGAGAGGACAGATTAGAGATAGGGAAAATTAGATTGCTTGGCGTATTGGGCTGAGGGGAGGGGAGAAAAGGGGAGAAAATTTGGAACCCAAAAATTTGTGAAAATGAATGTAAAAAGCTAAATAAATAAATATATAAATATATAAATAAATATATAAATAAATAAATAGATAAATAAATAAATAGATAGATAAAAAAATAAATAAATAAATTTAAAAAAAAAAGGATAAGGATGCTTGAAGACGACCTTGGATGCTTTTTTGATATGGCAAACATATGAAATCCTGGTCTTTTATGCTGAGAGTCTATCTGAGGTTCTAACTATAAACTTTATCATTGTTTTCCTCTGTACCTTCTACTGAGATGATGAACATCTTTGTAGGAAATCATAAAATTATGCTAAATAGTACTTTTACAAATAAGTGTCACTTACTTTATCTGGGCATGCATTGCTACATAAAAATCCTTTTATTAGCATTTTGCTGAGTTTCTATACATTCTCTATGACAGTTGAATTAAAACATTTCTTCTCTTAAAGTTGTATCAACTCCATTACTCCCTGTCATTTTCACACAGCAACTTTTTTGGTTATATTGAGTGTGTGTGTGTGTGTGTGTGTGTGTGTGTGTGTGTGTGTGTGGTGGGTTGCTTATGGTAAAATACTTGAACTTAGCTTTGACCTTGGTTCAAAACCACCCTGACACTCTTTAGCTATGTGCCCATAAGTAATTTAATCCTTGTTTCTGATGTAGCTCCTCACATTGTGAAATGAATGTAATATCTGTAGGACTCACCTTATAGGGTTGTTGTGAAACTCACATAAATGTATAAAGAATATCATGGGAAACAAAGCTTAAGAACAATACTTATTATTTTACAGAATAGATGGATAGGATACCTAATGACAGGAGTCTGTAATGGCAAATGGAAAGATTTTTTTCCCATTCTTTAATAGACCCATGTGACCTGCCTGGGTCACGTTGAAGTTTGAGTCACATGGAGCCCGTGGTGGGAGGAGTTTGCTAAATAGGTGGCATGTAATGAAGTCTGGGCCTTGCTAAAATGTTATCACTTAATATATAAAAGTAGAAACAAGCTTCTAAAGGAGAAAGCTCAGATAGAAAAGGAGTTAGCTGATTTGCAAGAGTTTTTTAAGCTTAACCTTCCTTTAAAAGAGCAAGCTGAAAAGTATAGGATGGTGGAAGAAAAATCTCTTGTTGGTTTGGCTTACAGGAAGAGGCAAAAAGTTAACAATAGTAAAGTGAATGCAGCCCTTACACAGGCTGGCCTTGATTGGGGCCCAAATACAGGCCAGGAGGATGTGTGAGAGGAAAACAAAGTAAATGAAGAGGCTAAGGTTTTTCCAGTACTAGGAAGGAAGCAGGAGAATCAGGGACTCCCACAGTGTTTTGAGAAGTAATTTAGAATTTTACTCAACAGGAGGTCACAAATATTCTGAGTTCACCCAAAGAATGAGATAATTGTTGATATCTCGGATGGTGAAATTGGTGAAAAATATTAATTTCCTTCAAGAAAGAAGGATATATAACCATCAGATTCAAAGTCAGAATAGGTTGATAAGAAGATTGCTTCTTTCTCTACTGAGAGCAAGGGTAGATTTTGAAAGAACAGGTGGGCATTCCACCTAATGAAATATATAAAATGTATTGAGGAAAGAGGCTTGATTTTAGACTGAGCAGGGAAATGAGGAATGCCTCTACAGATCCTTCTGAAATATTGTATAAAGTTCATCACACCTGCAGAGAATAGGAAATTGGCCACGCTCTAGCTCAGATTAAAGAAAATATACCTGTAGCTAGAATAATGACTCCTAAATTGTAAATTAAAAAAAGGAAACAGTGGTGAATCAGGCTATGATAGTGGGTTCATGGACTCCAGAGGCATGACTGATCATATGTCTACTCTGCTTCTGGTTATGATCTCCTTTCTTCTTTTTGGCTCTTTATTTTATTTGTCAGATTCGTTTTCTGGAGGGTTGATACTCTCCACCTGCAGAAATGTGATGGCTCAAGCCAGTTGTTTCACCCTGTCAGATTGCTGTGTCTCCCCTGGACCTGGCATCAACCAAACTCCAGATGCCAGCTGAGGAACTGATCCCTCAAATTGGACCTCTTTGGGTTCTATGTCCAATCTTAAGAGGAAGTACCTATGGAAGAAGAGACTTTTGCCACTTACCCTAAGATTTGAGGCCCCATTTCTCTGAGGGAGGAATAATGGGATGCTTTTGCTCAAGCCCCTCCCTAAGATATTGTTTTATGTGCTTATTTTGTGTTATCACTTTTAAAGTTCTGTTGATATCAGTTGTCCCATCAATGTAATGAATATGAAAGATCTTGGTGCTGCATGTAAAGATAATTTAAATGGGAAGATTTTTCCCATTCGTTAATAGGCCCATGCGTCCTGCCTGGGTCATATGGAAGTCTCAGTCACATGGAGTTTGTGGTAGGAGGAATTTGCTAAATGGGTGGAGCAGGAACAGGATAAGATGGAGCTAGAGCAGAGCTGAGAGGAAGTTAGTCATGAGAGCAGTCAGGAAGGATGCAAGCAAGCAGGCAGTTGGCCAGTTTGAGTGAAAAAGTTTGTTCATGATTTTGTTTAAGGGAGACTGCTTGTGATTTATTTAAGGGAGCCAATTTGTGGGAAACCTAGCATGGAGAAATCTTGGAGTTGGTATTGTCTCCTGCATTGTTATTGTGTAGAGGTTTTTGTTACTATTATGGATTTGATTTTCTGGTGTCAAAATAAAAGTTTTGGTTTTGTCTTCCAAGTGAAAGAGTCTGTTGTATTTCATGATTCAGAATTGCGCTGGGATATTCATGGCTCCTGTAGGCACTGTAAATATCGTGTTGGTGCTACAGATCCCCATTAAATTACACTCCTTGATATTTTCACCCATCTACTCCACCTTCCCTCTAGTCTCAAAGAATGTGATGTATCTCTGCTAAAACTCTTTCCATAGATTTTACTTATTGCATCTCATTTTTGCTATAACATTTTTATACTAATCATGTATTCTTTCTAATTTTTTAAACTAGGCTTTCCTTTCATACCCTAAGCTGTAAATGAACAAATCACTCACAAGCCTGAACCCACTATTGATCTCCATGAGAGCTTTAAGCTGCTCCATTTCTGACCTAGGTTGGTTCATCTCTCCTTAAAGAGTTAGGTGACTTCCTCCTCCCATGTAGTGTTTATTAGAGTTAAAGATCTTACCTGCCCATTAATAGGTCTCACCTGGAGCCCATTAAGGGAAGTTTGATTAGGGGAGGTTTGTTTTGTAGGAATACCTACACCTTTTGTCAATTAATGAGTCACTGGATCACGAGGACCAACACTCTGAAAAGTGGATATACACTCTGAGATGAGGTTTTGCTTTACATGGCTTGTTTGGAAGAAGGTTTGTGTGCCAGATAGACTCTGGGTAGCTGTCCCACTTGACCTCCCAGCTTTTGAAACCAGAATGTTGATGCTTCTCTCTCTGGTAACTATGTATGCAATGGTCAGGCAGTTGAATCTATATGTATGAACAAATGTATGAATGAATCTGTATGCATGTTGAATCTGGATGTATGTACTGCTTTTGTTCAGAGAGTTAGAGGAGTGTCTGTTGGGTCTTTATTCCTCCTCTTGTACTTTTTCTGTTGTTGAAGGTATTTAAAGTAGATTGTTGACCCCTCAAAAGTTGCTTTCATTTTAGAAAAACAGATCTAAGAACCTGTACAGAAGGCCCTCATGTGTATGCTGGATGCTTGCTAACCATACTCGTTTTTGAATTAGTGAGGAAATCCTATTGTTTGAGCTCAGAAGTTCCTAACTCAAGTAATCCATTAGTTTCAATCTCTGTAAGAGCAGTGATTTATGGCATTCATCCAGTATTCTGATGCTTTTTCCATTTTTCTTCCTCTAGTAACTTTAATTCATCTCAAAATAAGTTCAGCATTCCCCTAGAATAAAGAAGCAAAAATGTTTTCTCTGAAATTGTCATTCCCTGAAGACTTTAAACACATTCTTCTTCATCCTACACAATCAGACTTTTAGAAAGAGTAATTTACACTTTCTCTGTTTTCTCATTATTCATTCAATTATGAAATTAACCAAAATTAATTTAATTACATATTCATGTCTAACACCATGATAGGTGCTGGTGAAGCAATAGCAGAAACTTTTTAAAACACAGAGTTTCATTATTAGGAGAGTAATGTGTAAATAAGGCTGCAAAAAAATTGATTGCAATCAGTTGCAAAGGGCTGTAAATGCCTGAATTTGAAAAACCAACTTTACATTTCATCTAGAGGGAGTCACTAGTGCTTAAAAACTGATGCAGGTAGATCAATTGGAAGACCTTTGCAACAGTTCACACAGGAAGGAATGAGGGTGTGATTTAGGGAGGGAATTATGGGTTTAGAAGAAATTAATTAGTTATGCTTTGGTCATAGTGACTTTGTGATGGCTATGGAAAATCCAGGTTAGGATGTCCATCAGCAGTTGGAGAAGCAAGATTGCTAGAATGGTAAATAGATATGATAGGTATCTGAAATGAGATGATAGTTGCATCCAGGAAGCTTTTCCTGATTCTGCTAGTTATTAGTGGCTTCCCTTGAAATTTGTCTTCCATTATTTGTATACTTTCTATATAGATTTACATACGTATTTATTGTCTCCATCCATTACAATCATACACCACAACTTATTCAACCATTCCCCAATTGATAGGAATCTCTGCAATTTGCAGCTCTTTGCCAACACTGAGAGCTCCTATAAACGTCCCATTCTCATTCAAAGTTATAATTTATCTTTGCAAATTCCCTCCATCTTATTTTTAATTTCTTTTCTCCATCTCTCTTTTTACCCTATCCTACCCCTCCTAACCCCCACTTTACCTACCCCTTCAAGAGTCTTCCCATTCCATCCCCCACCCCCAATCTCAATTGATACTCCCCTCCAAAATTCCCCCATTTTCTCCCTCCATGCTCCCAAATTCTAATGCTCAAAGCCTTCTAAAAGTTCCTCCCCCACTCTATCCCCCAGATTTCTCCTCTCTCTATGTGTTTAGAAGATTTGTCCTCCCTTCCACATGTACATATTGCTTCTTCTTCAACTCAGGTGAGAGTGAACTTACATTATTACCAGCTCTCCACCCTCACCTGCATCCTTTGAATTAGTTTTTACTTCCATGTCCCATTTTATAACATATTTGCTCCCTTTTACCTTTTCCTACCCAATTCTGTTCTTTTAGAATTACCTCATCATACACAACTCAATCCCAAACTTTCTTTCAAATTAGCTATTCAAACTACCAAAGCTAATGATGACAGTTTTAAGAATACTAACATTTTTATAGGTGTATGTGTGTGTGTGTGTGTGTGTATATATATATTTATATATATATATATTTATATTTATATGACATGGCTACCTATCTATATACATACAACCATATGCACATATATACATAAATACACACACATATGTGTGTGTATATAAATAGTTTGACTTTAATAGATGCCTCATATTTAGTCATTAATGCTTTCCTTAAATTTCTTCTGGATCTTTTATATTGATTTTTCTATTGAGTTCTGGTCGTTTTGCTAGAAAATACCTAAAAATCCTCCTGTTTGTCAAATGTCCTTTCTGTTTTTCATTCAGGATTATATTCACCTCTGCTGGGTAAGTTATTCTTAGATGCAACCCCAGATCTTTTGTTTATCCAAAAATGATATTCCATGACCCACTGTCATTTAGTATAGAAGTTGCTAGTTCTTGTAAAATCCTGACTGTATTTTTTTTCTTCTCGCTTGCAATATTTTCTCCTTAACCTAGGAGTTTTGAAACTTGGCTATGACATTCCTCTGAGTTTTTCTCCTAGGATCTCTTTCAGTAAGAATGCTTTCTTATAAAGCTTTAATAAAATTCAAAAGGCTTTATGCAACCAAATGATGCCATGTATAAACAGGAACATCCGGGGCTCTCCACTTTCTGTAGGAATTCCCTCTTTCATATGGACGGCATCCTAGTTGTGCTACATGATGATGCTGAATACCTCTGGTGATCACACCTCTCTCTATTTTCTATTTTATTTGATAAATAACCAGTGTTTTAAAAATCTTTGGATACTATTTTAAAAACATCTTATAGGATTATAGATTTCAAGCTAGAAAGCATCTTAGAAGTCATTAAGTCCAAACTTTTCATTTTATAAATGAGGCACAAGAGAGGTTAAATGTCTTTCTTAGGGTCACACAACTTGTACATGTCTGGGTTGGGAGGAGGAGGTTGTATCTGAGACTAGGTCTTCCTAATTTCAAGTCCTGTATCTTAGCTGGTATACTATGAAGACTAACTAAACCACAGAAAATCTGGTTGGTATCAGAATATTCTACAGACAGGTAGGTGGCATGGTGAATAGAGTGCTTCATCTGAAGTCAGGGAGAGCTGAACTCATATCCAGTCTCAGACACTTACTAGCTATATAACCCTGGGTAAGTCACTTAATCACTGTATTCTTTATTTTCCTCATCTGTAAAATGGGGATCTTAATAGCACCTACCTCTCAGGATTGTTTTAAAAATTAAATGAGATATTTGAAAACTGCTCATAACAATTCCTGATGCACAGTAGGTAATTCATTGAAATGCTTATTTTCTTATACCTTGCTGAAGAAGAATCTTTAAGGTTCTGTAGAGTCTTTTTTTCTAAAGATAATCACAATGGAATCTTTCATTCCTTGTGTAATTTCAACTCAATCTATATATCTTATTTGTACAGAGTTGTTCCCATGATGTCTCTCCCATTTTAGTGTTGAATCCTTGAGAGCAAGGACTGTCTTATGATTTCACCAGTGGTTAGCACATAGTAGAACTTTAGCAAATACTTATTGACTGACATATTAGCTTAATTTCTTTTCTTTTTTTTTTGAAGTGAAACATAAACAATTTTATTCAAATTCACAATATTTCAGGTTTTCCCTAGAACTAAATATTTTGTATAATATGTTTATTGAAGAGGGAATTTTTCAATATGCTCCTTTTCCAAAGTATTTCAGTAGAAACCAGAGTCTTGAGTAGCCTAGTTAGGAGCCTCTGACCTACTATTCTGATTAAGTTTTTTCTCAATATTCATGGCCAGCATCTGGCATTGAAAAGAAAGGCTTTTAGTCTTTTCAATCACTTGCTGATAGGGTGAGACTGCATTGTTACCCATAACCACGTGGCCCAATTTGGAATCACTCTTGGCATCAAGCCTAGCATTTCTAATCAAATTGACAATCCATCTTTCAGCTTCTTCAGGAGTCATGTTCAACTTATCTGCAAACGTGCTTATGCTGATACATTGATGACTGCGACAGAAAGTCTCAAATATGAAGAGTCGAGCATTTTCAATGAAATCCTCAAGACAAGCCACCAGGAAAAAGTTATTCACAAGAACCGATTCACATTCTCTTAACTTTTCCTGGGCACCATCGAAGTGAAAATTAACATACAAGCATTCAACAAACTCTGTTATAGGATCTTTGTATGTGTAGGACTCCTGCTGAATAACTTTGACTAGGTCTTTTAATACCTGTCTTCGTTTTTGAACATCTTTGTTTGTAATAACTGCAGTAGTCAAATAGCGGAGACTATGTGGACACATAATTTGAATTGCATGAAGATATTGTGGCTTGTAAAGAAAGAGATCTATAATGTTGTCTTGAGCTTTTGGGTGGTTGAAGAATACAAATAGAGACCAATGAATCATCCATGTTCTCTGCTGAAGGGACTGGAGTGGAAAACTGACAGAATTATTATCAATGGTCTCTTTCAATCTTGTAAGATCTTCCATGGCTGCATCCCAATTTTGCATTAAAACTTCAGATGCCAGTTTTCCCCAGAGTGAACTCAAAGCATTTCTATCATTTGAGGGGACCAGCACTCTAAAAAAAGTAAAGATACTCTGCTGCTCCTGAATAGTTGCCACATTCATACTGAAATTTTGCATATCTATAGAGTGTATCTAAATATTCTTTTCTAAAACCATGTTTGTCAGTCAAGTAGTCAAACAGCATCTGACCATCCCTGGTAGACTGCATTTGCCTTGTTGTTTCTGGATCTTTAAACATCTTGACAATTGGTTCAGTTTCTGCCTGCAGCTGTTTTAGTTGTTCAACAACAGCAGTTCTTTTCTCACACAAAGCATGAGGAATGTCATCAGAATAAAGGTTTTTATACACATCCATTGCAAAATCCACCACGTTTGTGTCACTAAGAAGGTCCAATTTTCCTTGAAGCAATTCCTTTTCATTATATATGTCTTTGACAGAGAGAAGCTCGAGCAGGGGGAAGACCACATGGCAGTCCAAAAAATGCGTGATGTGAGTGGTAAGATTGTACTCTGCTATCTTGCCGGGAAAAAAGCTATTACCTTAATTTCTTAAAGAAATTGTCATAATCATGGTCAGTTTACCTCTTCTATTGATTGCCTCTTGTTTTCTGAAACAATTAATTGTTTAGATAGGTAATGCTGCAATTGTCTTAAGAGGATATCATATTTTTCATTGCATTTCTTCTAATTTCATATTAGTTTTGTCTTCCAACAAGATATTGGGTTGACTCTATAAAATCAATTAATTTGGGAATTGCTTCCCCAATCAGTAACAAATTATTTCTTATTTCTTAAAATACAGATAATGCTATTTAATCTGTTAAAGCCTGAAATTGCACTAAGATATTTGGGCCATCCCATATAATCAACTTTATTTTGTGATTTTACTTTGTGATCAGCATGTCTAACACCTTGCCACCTTTTTATTTTAATAAATACTATTTACCAATTGGTGTAAGAATTCAGTATAATCTATGAATCATTGGATTCTCCAATTCCTTAATCCTAAACTGTTTGAAGACTTAATTGGAACACTCATGTTGAGTTCATTTTATAACTTCTATATCTCTTAATTTTCTGCAACTGATGTAGGAAAATAGGATAGGAAATACCTGGTGAGGAAACTTTTTTTATAACCAATAGATATTATTAGTTTTCTGAAATTTACAGATTTAGATAATTTCTTAGGGATACTGAAAAGTTATATGACTTTCCCAGGATCACAGAACTAGTAATTATGAGAGACTTGAACCCAGTTCTTCCAGATTCTTAGATCAATTCTTTACTCACTGTGGCACATTACCTCTCATTGGTAGCCATATAAATTAGAAATATTTTCCATCATCTTTTTGCAAACGAAAATCTTATGAACACTGCAATACAAAATGATCAAATGTCCCCAAAATTTTATCTCTTATTGTCATAAGACTCAGAATAAAATCATTCTACCAATATGTTTTTCTTCTTGAAGAAAATCCTGTCAGTTCATTTTATTTCCATTAAGCTTAAACATTCTTTTGTCTTCTGCTTTCCCTTATAGCACAAATATGAAAATATATACAACTTTTATTTCTTCCAAGAATGTCAATTGATTGGCCATGAGATAAGGATCTCACATTTAGAGATGTGTAATAGTAACAGTAAGTTAACTGTCATCTCTTACCACCCTCTTCTCTAGTTTCTGCCATCCTGCTACTGCCATTGCAGAGACTGAAAGAGCTAGCACAAAACTGAGGATTTTTTATTTTTTCTTTGTTTTATTGGTTGAGACAACCAAGACATTAACCACATGAAGCCAACTAATCATAAGCTTCCTCCATACTCAGCTAGGCTGGTCTTTGCAAAGTGGGCCCACAGTCAGATACTTGGTCTGAATCAGAAACCTTTCCAGTAAAAATTCCTTTTGGAGACTGTCCTAATCTTTGAGAACTCAAGGTCACTTTCATTTTATGATGAAGCATTGGAGTCCAACTATAGCTACAAAGCAATAATTAAATATTCTGAGAATATCTGATATTAATTCATTAAGAATAAATCCTTAACAATATAATGAGGTAAAGACTACCCAAAGTGGAGAAAAAAGTAGTAGAAATTGGCAGTAAGGAGACACATAGGTGGTCTTATATTATACTCTGAGGGAAACAGATGTAGCTGGAAATTATTTGACTTAAACTGAATTTAGCTAATAGAACTGTGAGGCAACTAGGTGGTACAGAAGATAGATCACTGGGCTAGGAACCGGGAAGACTCATCTTCTTGTGTTCAAATTTGGCCTTAGACATTGACTAGCTGCGTGACCCCAGGCAAGTCACTTAATCCTGTTTTCCTCAGTTCATCATCTGTAAAATGAGCTGAAGAAGGAAATGGCAAAGCACTCTAGACCTTGTACATGTGTTTATCTACCTACCTATCTATCTACCTATCTGTCTATCTATCTATCTATCTATCTATCATCTATCCATCTATCTATCTATGATATGTATGTATCCAGTGCTCATAATCATAATATCTAGCATATGAGTTGTGTTGGTCCTTCATTCTCAAAGAGGACTACGATATCAGGGAGATGATGACTTGCCTTTCAGTTGAATTTGATGTGAGTGAGGGAGGGCTGTGCAAAGTCACCAACCTCACTTTGTCCACCTTAGCCATCTAGGTCCAGAGACCAGGTATTCTGCATGATCACTTATGCCACTAATGTTTAGCTTCATGACAGGCACATAGTATGCACTTAATTAATGCTTCAATTCATCCATCCGTCCATTCATATACATGCACAAGCATATACAAAATATATAGAAAAGAAATACAGAATAATTTTCTGAAAGAAGATACTAACAAGTGGGAGTAATCAAAAATGACTTTGTCTAGAAGGTAGAATTTGTACTGACTTTTGAAGGAAACTAGGAAATCTAAGAGGCATTCTGAGAGACTATATTACTTCTGTGTTCCACATCCTATGCATAGTTATGGTGATGCGTTATGGAATGTTGTATGTGAGGAATATCAGAAAGGTCAGTTAATCAAATTTGTATCCATTGTCTTTATAACCAACAGTGTTCTGATGAATGTTCAACAACCAGCTCCCCTGAAAAAGCATAATACTTTTAAGTTTCATCTGAATTATTGGTACATTTCTCCATCACTTTAGTAAGTGTATGTAGCCAACGAAAAATAAATCAAGGCCAGAAGTGTAACATTTTAGGATTTTGACTTGTAGTATTTTAAGACTTCACACTGAAAATTTAACAAGCTTTTGAGGCAGTTTGCACTGCATTCAGCACGCTCTAAACCACTCAATATTAGTAATAGTGCCTTCACTATACGAAACACTCAATAAATGTCTATTGGATGAGTTATTTTACTGCCTGACTGAATTAATTATAAATTAATTTTCTTCTGAACTATATTAAGAAAGTCAGGAAATAAACATTTCATTTCCCCAACTTTCAGATAAGTGAAAATGCTAACAAGGAAGTCAAACCCCATCCTTTGCTTAATCCTATACTCTATATGGGCAAACAATATTTTAGAAAAAAGGCAAGAAGGTATTTGGGTGTTTGACTTTAGTATGTGATCAAAGAGTTTGGAGTACCCAGCATGAGAAGTTTAATCAGTTAATAGACTCAAAATGAAGTGGCATTTTGGGATGACTTCTGATGACAATTTAATTTTAGAATGTTATAGTAAAGATCTTGTTTTTACTTTGAAGCTACAAAATTATTTGGAATAAGCCAAAGTGTATTATTGGTCTCTCCTATCTTTAGACTAATAAAGTGAAAGTTTTGTTTTCACTCTAACAAAACAATCTCCTGAGTGAGACGATAAAGGCTTTTGATAGCTAGATTTCACTCTAAAAGTTAGAAACTAATGGTATAATAAAAATAATAACATTTACAGAAGTAACATTTATATAGTACATTAAGGTTCATAAAATATATTACATCTACTGTCTCACTTGATTCTCAAAGCAACCTTGTGAGATATTTCCACTTTTAGAAATCCTCATTTTAGAGATGACAAAATTTAGGCTGAGAGTGGTCTAGTGATTTGCTTATGGCAATTTCCAATTATATTTCCATTTATACTATGTAGAGAGTGAAGTATAAGAGGTAACATGGTATAATGAATAGAGACATAGACACCAAGCCAGAAAGATCTGAGTTCCTATGCATATTATCCATGGGACACTGTAAGAAGTAAATTAAGCTCTCCTTGCTTTAGGCAACTGTCTAAGATGATGATTCAAAGTAGTTGATCTACATTGGGAATAGGTGTTTCTTCTCTAGAAGCTACACACAAAAATAAAATATAAATCTTTATTGGAACAATGACATAGACTTTTTAAATATTTATTTATTTTAAGTTTTCAACATTAATTTCCACAAAATTTTGAGTTCCAAATTTTCTCCCCATTTCTCCCCTCCCCCACCAAACACGATGCATTCTGATTGCCCTTTCCACCGATGTGTCCTCCCTTCTAACACCCCTTCCTTCCCTTATCCCCATCTTCTCTCTTGTGCTGTAGGGCAAGATACATTTCTATGCCCCATTACCTGTATTTCTTATTTCCCAGTTGTAAGCAAAAGCAATTCTCAACATTTGATCTAAAACTTAGACTTCCAACTTCTCTTCCTTCCTCTCTCCCCACCCACTGAGAAAGCAAGCAATTCAATATAGGCTATATATGTATAGTTTTGCAAATGGCTTCCATAATAGTCATGTTGTATAAGACTAACTGTATTTCCCTCCATCCTATCCTGTTCCCCATTTATTCTATTCTTTCTTTTGAGTTTGTCCCTCTCCAAAAGTGTTTACTTCTAATTATTCCCTCCTCCCATTTGCCCTCCCTTCTATAATCCCCCCACAGCCCACTTATCCCCTTCTTCACTACTTTCCTGTAGTGTAAGATAGATATTCATATGAAATTCAGTGTGCATGTTATTCCTTCCTTGAGCCAATTGTAATGAGAGTAAACTTCACTTTTTCCCTCTCACTTCCCCCCTTTCCCCTCCATTGAAAAAGCATTTTCTTGCCTCTTTTATGAGAGATAATTTGCCACATTCCATTTCTCCCTTTCTCTTCCCAATATATGCATCTCTCACCCCTTAATTTTATTTTTTAGATATGATCCCTTCCTATTCAACTCACCCTGTGCTCTCTCTCTCTCTCTCTCTCTCTCTCTCTCTCTCTCTCTCTCTCTCTCTCTCTCTCTCTCTCTCTCTCCCATATATATATATATATATATATATATATATGTGTGTGTGTGTGTGTGTGTGTGTGTGTGTGTGTGTGTGTGTGTGTGTGTGTGTATAATCCCTCCAATTACCCAGGTACTGAGAAAAGTTTCAAAAATTACAAATGTTATCTTTCCATGTATGAATGTAAAGAGTTCAACTTTCACAAGTCCTTTACAATTTCTCTTTCCTATTTCCCTTTTCATGCTTCTCTTGATTCTTGTGTTTGAAAGTCAAATTTTCTTTTCAATCCTGTTTTTTTCATCAAGAATGCTTGAAAGTCCTCTATTTCATTGAATGACCATTTTTCCTCTTAAGTATTATACTCAGTTTTGCTGGGTAGGTGATTCTTTGTTTTAATCCCAATTCCTTTGCCTTCTGGAATATCCTAGTTCAAGTTCTTCAATCTCTTAATGTAGAAGTTGCTAACCTTGTGTTATCCTGATTGTTTTTTCCATAATACTCAAATTGTTTCTTTCTAACTCCTTGTAATAGTTTTCCTTGATCTAGGAACTCTGGAATTTGACTACAATATCCCTATGAGTTTTTCTTTTTGGATCTCCTTCAGGAGGTGATTGGTGGATTCTTTCAATATTTATTTTGCCCTCTGGTTCTAGAATTTCAGGGCAGTTTTCCTTGATAATTTCAAGCAACATGATGTCTAGGCTGTTTTTTTGATCATGGTTTTTAGGTAGTGCCATAAGATTTAAATTGTATCTCCTGGCTCTATTTTCCAGGTCTGTTGTTTTTCCAGTAAGATATTTCACATTATCATTCATTTATTTTTATTCTTTTGGGGTATTTTTTTTTAAAACTTGTTTTATCATAAATTTCATTAGCTTCCATCTGTTCTATTCTAATTGTTAAAGAACTATTTTCTTCAGTGAACTTTTGAACCTCCTTTTCCATTTGGCTAAATCTGCTTTTTAAAGTATTCTTCTCCTCATTGAATTTTTGGACCTCTTTTGCCATTTGAGTTACTCTATTTTTAAAGGTGAAATTTTCTTCAGCATTTTTTGAGTCTCCTTTTGTAAGTTGTTGACTCACTTTTTGTGATTTTCTTCCATCACTGTCAGTTCTCTTCCCATTTTTCCCTCCACCTCTATTACTTGATTTTCAAAATGCTTTTTGATCTCTTCTATGGCCTGGTCCCATTGCATATTTATATTGGAGAATATTTGTCTTGCAGAATTCTTGACTTTCATGTCTTCCACTGATGGTAAACATTCTTCTTCCTCATCTGAAAGAATAGGAGAGAATACCTGTTCACCAAGAAAGTAACCTTCTAAGTGTTATTTTTTCCCCTTTTTTGGGCATTTTCCCAATCAGTTACTTGACTTTTGGATACTTTGTCAAGAGTAGAGTATACATTTGGGACCTACAAAATCTCAGTTCTTCCAAGGTGGCACAAGTAAGTGAGAGTTTACTCCCTGGCCATGCTGGTGTCTGAGATTCAGATGAGCTGCTCAATTCCCACAGGGTCATTATGCAAGGGGCAGGACCACCACTCAGGGCTGAGATTAAGATCAGCTGCTCAATTTCCCCAGAGGCTTTAGATGAGGCTTCAACAATGGAAGTTGGCAGACTGCCATTGCAATTGCTGCTGCTGCTGCCTGAGGCCAGGTTTAGGGGAGGAACCTGCTCCCTTTTCAGGGAGGTGGAAAAGCTCTCTCAGTGATCTTTGAAGTATCTTTGTCACCTGTTGGTTGAGGAATTTGTGAACCTCTGATGCTTCTGGGGATTCTGCCCCCATGGTGCCACAAGACCAAGGCTGTACTGTGCTCTGCTCCTCCTCCAATGTAACAAACCTTTCCTGTCAGCTTTCCAGGTCACCCTGGGCTGGAAATCTCCTCAAGTCCATCTTTCTGTGGCTTCTACTGCTCTAGAATTTTTTGAGAGTCATTCTTTGCAGGTATTTTATAGGCTGTGGTAGAAGAGCTAGCATCTGTGCTCCTTTCTACTCCATCATCTTGGCTCCCCAATGGCATAATCTTGTTAAAGAAAGTTCCTACTAACACTAGATGGATATAATTGTAATTCCCTATCATTCTGATGAGAAATTTTTGCAATCTTATGGATATCACTGTCTAGTCAATCAATATCTAATGAAAAGTTTTACATAAATAAACATGAATGACTTGTAGCATAGTTTAATGTTAAATGGTTGAAAGGAGAATTGAACAGGGAGGTAGAAAATTTGAATTTTAGCTTTAATATGCCGTTGACTATCTACAGGATAAGTACTCAAGATAACTTCCCCTCTGTGTGGGTCTTTGTAGTAACTTGTGTATTTACAGTACTTTAGAGATTTGTAAATATATACCTATGCATATGCACACACACACACACGCACACACACACGTATTTTTGAGGTCCACTATGACCCTGTGTCACATGTATTATTTTTCTTATTTTACTGATCAGGAAAGCAGACATCAGAGAGTTTAAATTAATTTCCAAAATCTCATAGCTTGTTATGTGAGATGGAATTTGAACCTCCATCTCGCTGCCTCAAAATTAATTGCTTGATCTATCATGCCATTCTACCTCTTCTTCAAAAAGAAAACACTGGATTAGATGAGCCATATGAATTTTTTACCTCTTTTGTTCTCAAATTCTAAATGATTTTCTGAAAGATCGCAATATGATTACTTTGCAGCATAGTGTGAAAAACTGACAAATATGGGTATGTCTTTGTTGTTATACTTAATACACAATGCATTCTTGCAGAGGCTTCCTTGAACATTTTGCCATGAACTCTTATTCTTCACCGTGCTTTGTCATATTTGTAATGATATTTCCATATTCTATGAAATTTTCTGTTTCAAGGTAGTAGAAAATGTACAGTAGTTTGTCCTTTGCTGTCTTTTTCCTAGGTAAGAAACCTCAGACTGAAGTTCCCTGAAACTTTGCCCTGAATATTGAAAAAAATCAACTTCTAAAACCTTGAAGCCCATCATAAATCCATAAGAGAGTATTAAATGCAATGATTTCACATTAATTAAGATGTGAAACATTATTTGCATGAAGGATAACTCAAAATGCAAAAAGGTTCTTTTCTTATTCTTTTCAAAATTCATAGTAGTCTAGTACCTGCATTGTGCTATATGAGAAGTTAAGCAGCAGAGATTATTTTTTTTTAATTCAATCCTGATGACAAGGAATTATTCCAGATTTCAGTTAAATGTCTACTTTATTTTTATTAATGTTTTCCATAAAATATTTCAGCAGAACTTTAATTTTTCAGAAGTTTGCTATATGTGAAGGCATGAAGAAAAGTTAGTGATAATTGCCTCAATCTGAGAGAAGAGGAATTTTTTTTCTTTGCTTTTTGAGATAGGCACCATTAAACCACTTAAGGGCTCAATGCTTCGGTGATTATTTTTAACTTAAACTACTAAAGTTTCTAATAGGACAACTAGGTGACACAGCAGATATGTATTGCTGGACTTGGAGTCAGTAAGCCTGAGTTCAAATCTGGCCTTAGACACTTACTAGATGTGTGACCCTGGGCAAGTCACTTAACCTTGTTTGTCTCAGTTTAATCATGTGTAAAATGAGCTGGAGAAGGAATTGAAAAACCACTCCACTATCTTTACCAAGAAAATCCCAAATGGAGTCAAAAAGAGTTGGAAATGACTGAACAACAAAAGAAAAATTTTTAAATTTTGTTTTAGTTTAAAGTTGCTGATTGTTATTACCAGATATGTAACTGGGAATTTGTGTGCTTTCATCAGTTAACGTGAGGAGCGCTACAGCTATCAGCCCATGGCAAAGAGATGATTCTGTGTACTGCTGTTTCTGGAGTTGTCACTGTTGGAGTGATTGTGTAGATGTCATTCAGTAGGGGAAAAATAGAGAAAGCTGACTATCAATACATCATTGCAGGGAGGAAGGGGTACATGGTTCCAGCGACAGGAGATGGAAGTTGCCCCTCTGATACCTTCCTATTTTAACTAATCATCCTTGCTTTCTTGGAATTATACTCTTGTTTCTCTTGCTCTTAACTTTGTTGAAATTAAGTGCACTGAGGCAAACCTATGATTATCCTACCTTAGTGAGTATTTATAAAATAACTTTTCAAGTTTATGAGACTAAAAAAAGCATTAACTATTGTAGGTCACATTGGAGCTCAAAAGAGCAAAATATCTTTTTCTTACAAAGTACCATCAAACTGCTTTATATTTAGTTTCAATATATTTATAAACTCATTTTTCCCTCATTTGTTTTATGCAGTATTTATCGAATCACCTCACAAGTGCTTATGGGTTTTCTATGTCTAAAATAGAATAATTAAATTTCATGTGTTGTGGACGACTTTAGTCATGTGATGAAGCCTACAGACATTTTCTTAAAATAATATTTTAAAGAATTAAAGAAAACAAATAAATTTCAGCTAGAGGTCAGTGAAAATAAAAATTTATTTCTCCCACCTAATTTCAGGGATAGCCTGAAATCTATCCATGGACTCTCTGTCTAGAATATTGCTCTCCCTTTCATCATTCTGAAAATCTATTTGCCTAATGTATTATTTTTTAACTAGAAGAGAGTTTGAAGTTTTGTTCTAACCAAAAGCTGTCTAAGAATATTTCTTTAATAAACTTTTCATGTATTCAAAAATTCAAAAAGCATTTGTTGTGCTTATTACATGTCAAATCAGGAATTAGATGATGGAGATATAAAGCCCAAAGAGAATTGTCCTTGTCCTCAAGACTTTTCCATTTTGGTGTAAAAATACAATATGTATGAAAACAAATAAATAAAACCAAAATGTATACAAAAGACTGGTTATCACTGAACCAATCTATCAACTATTCCACTCCATCTATATTAGGATAAGCTGTGATGACTTGATATTTTAAGAAGAGAAAAACACCTCCGAAAGATTTTTGAGTGAATGAGAATTTATTGAAAGCTATTGATTGATCTATAATTATGTTCACAGAAAACATACTTGGATTGATTGTGGGATTTGAACACACACTGGAAGACTTATATAAAACAAAGAATCAGTGCATAATAAAATAGGAGATTCTAACGAATAGAAAATCAAGACTGAGATGCAAGCCTCATCTAAGCTTCTGGGAAGGAATTCTTGGGGGAGAGGAGAATGTATCATCTTTATCCTTAGTCTACTCCTTTTATCCAGTGGTTAGCAGAGGGCTTTGTGAGTTTCAAAGAGGGCTTTAGATGTCCCATTTTTTTCACCATCATAGTAGTGGCTTTCAGAGCAACTGATAGCAGTAACTGAAAAGAGAAATAAAAAAAAAAGACTGGAATTTTTGAGGAAAGGAATAGTCAAGATTGAAAAAGAGCACAGAAGAAAAGCCATACCATGTAAAAAAGAAATATAATGTGTAATCCTCAAAGGGGAGAAATGTACTACTATCAACCAAAGGTTACCACCTGTAAGATAGGGTATTTCTGATGAAAAACACCTACACTCACTGTTATTACTCAAAAGTGTAATAAGGTGAATTGTTTATGGAAAGACCAGTCTAAGTGTATTACCTCTCTTACTTCCACAGTTAGGATATGAACAAAAAAATGGACTATCTACACTTTAGTTGCAGACTCTAAGACTCTGTGGTCTCAAACTTTTCTATTGTTTGAGGGGAAAAATCATATATTACCAGGGAAAGATTATCCTGTTATCTATTTAGAGGACCAGTAAAATCAAAATATTTTCTTAAGTACCTGAGGAATAAGGAATGAGAAGTAGAGGGAAAAAGTAAGGAATTGTGAAGTAAGAAACTTAACTCTAACAGTCCCATTACATCATGAGGCTGAAAAGTATTAATGCTGGGTTTCTGGGTTTACCAAGTCTGGTACACTTGCATTCTGGGATTCTGAAGCCATGCCATCATACTGGTTCTCATCAGTCTGGATTTCTTGGTGAGGGAGAGTGGAAATAGATTAAATAAGAGTTGAATGATAATTAATAAATAAGTAAAATTATTTATTTAGCACAGTGCTTTACACTTCCCAAAGTGTTTCAAAATGTATTATTTCATTTGTTCCTTAAAATAATTTTGTGAAAAAGGTAGAGCAAGGCATTATTATTTCAATAATTAAATTTTTAAATAAGTGATTAAATTATACATATATATATAAAACACAAATATAATTATATTAATTAAAATTAACTGAATAATTAATAAATAAACAAAATTTAATTAGTGAGTTGGAAAATGAACTCGGAATTAAGTGACTTACTCATGGTCATGCATATATGCAGCCAATTCTTTTGACAGGAAATCTAGGGCTACTGTCAATACATCTTACCACTTCTTCATGCGTAATGGGAGCTAAAAATCTTCCTGAACATTGATAGCCCTCAGGTGGGGCCTTTGAGGGAGATTTGATTAGAGGTTACTTGTTTCCTATAAAGGTCCACATCTTTTGCTGATTGCTAGTGAGGGACTCGGTCAGGATGGGTCATGCCCTCTGGCTCTAGTATATATACTTTGAGGGGAGGTTGTGTTTTGGGGCTTAGTTTTGGAAGAAGGTTTGTGTGCCAGAGGAGACTCTGAGAAGCTGCTTAACAACTCCCCGGCTTTGAAAACCCAGATGTTGGTGCTTCCCTCTCTGTTGCTTCCCTCTCTGTATGTGTGTAATGGTCAGACAACTGAAAGCCTGTCTGCTGGTCCCTATGTGTTGAATGTACTTAAAGTGATTGTTGACCCCTCAAAAGTTACCTTTCCTTTTATAAATTCAGATCTAAGAACCTGTAATGGCAACCCCCCTTCCTTCTCCCTGTGCATGTTGAGTTGCTTACCAATACATCAAGGTAGTTTTGTGATTTCCCAAGCAAGAGAGTGTCATGGCAAAAGTCTTGGACAAAATGGCAAAGAAACTTCATTAGTGGTCGTCATAGAGGAGACTTTTGAAGTAAATCACATATAAGGAAATAAGAACGCAGACTAATAACAAGAACAATGAAAAAAGAAGGAATGGTGTCTTGCTCATCTAGACTATTATTTATTTACAAAGTTCTCTTTTTTTCACTTTTTTGTTTACTTGACTAGTTTGTAAGCTCCTTTAAAATGGGAATTGTATGCATTAGGTGGAAAAGAAGATAAAGCACTGAAATTAGAGTCAGGAAAAAGAAATCAAATCTTGACTAATATATTTAACTATCTCCTAAACTCTGAGTAATTCACTTAAACCCTTTTAGCATAAGTTTTCTCAAATGTAAAGTGGAATTAATAAATCTGGTACTCCCCAAACTTTTTGTTAGAACCAAATAACATTACAAAAGAAAAGTATTTTGTAAATCTTAAAATGCTATATGAGTTTTACTTGCTACTACTATTATTATTATATTAGTATATAATTAATATAACATAAAATTCAATTTCAATATTATAATATATCATAACATACATTGTAGTATATAATATATAATATTATTACACTTATAATAATAAATAATTGATATAATATAATAATATTATTATTATTATATTTCTCATGGTACAGAGTCTGATTTAAAGTGTCATTAAAACCCATGAGATGTAACTTATTACAAAAATTAAGAAAGAAAGCATCCTATGGTAATCTTTCAATGATACAAATAAAATTCTAATATCTAATCAGTGAAAATATAAAACACAGAAAGAAAAAACAAAAATCAAAGTCACTGAAAGATAATAATTTTAAAATGTTAAGCTAAATTCTTTCAGATCATAGTGATTTATTCAAGAAATTATTTATTATGACCAGACTGGACTTATGCCAATGTTGCAAGGAAAACAATAAACATATTTTAAACAAAAACATCCAAAATCATTGTTATTTCAACATAACATTATATTACTAAAACATTACAATATAATTATAATAGATTTTACAACATAGCACCATAACGATTGTTAGAGTAACATAATTATCTTAACATTATAATTATCACAATTGATTTTCAAAAAAGCTTTTGAAAAAATACATTTATTTGTGTTAAAAATCCTATTCACTTTAATCATAGAGAGACCTTTTCAAATATTGTTAAAAGCAGCTATCTAAAATCAAAGGAAATATAATGTGCCAAAGAGATGAATTAGAACTTTTCCTGCTAAAAACAGAAATAAAGCCAGGCTGCTCACTCTCCCTGCTATTTATGATATAGTTCTACAAATGCTAGGAATAGGATTAAGACAAGAGAAAGAAATTAAAGCCATAAAGATACATAAAGAAGAGGTAAAAAATTATCCATAGGTACTGAAAATCTTAGACAATCAGGATATATAATAATCATGACAACAGTGTCAACAAAAGTGCTAGCTATATTTTTTATAACAATACTAAAATTCATGAAACAATGAGAAAAAGGGAAATCCTTTTCCAAAAAATGAGAAAATTAATAAAGTATCTGGAGATAAATCTACCAAAACACACAAAAGACTTGCATGGATTCATATAGTATTTAATAAATTAGTAATAATAATAATAATACTCATTTTGAAAAACAAATGTCCTGAGTATCAAAGGAGATTATGATAAAGAGATAGAAACAAAGAGGAATTGCACTTCTGAATCTCAAAGTATATCAGAAAGGATCATTCATTAAAACTACCTCATATCAATTAAAATAGAGGGTAGATCAATGAATCGTATTCAACAGGGGGGAATCAGAAACAGTAGAACTCAATAAATCTGTAGTCAATAAAGTAAAGAAAAATAAATAAATAAACAAAACAAAACAACCAAATGCATAAACTGCCTAGGAAGAAGTTCTATATTTGATAAAAACTACTTGGGAAAGTGGGTAGAAATCTCCCAGAAATTAGGCTTAGTCCTAAACCTTAAATTTCACAATATATTATAAATGAATGTCACCTCAATATTAAAGTACATTATTTAAAGATCAAAAGAGAAGCAGACCATACATTTTTTTTCAGCTAAGCTGTGGGAAGTAGGTGGAATATCCAATTGCTGTACAATGAACATGGTTTTGGACTTTTTACAAATATAGATAAGTTGTGATGTTTTTTTCTTTTCATTTTTGTTTTGTATTTAAAAATGTTATTTTTTTTTACGATATGGCTTCCAGACAATGAGAAAGGGAAGAAATATTGGGAAAAGCTAAGGGAATCAAAAAAAGACATCATTTTTTTTTAAAAAAGAAAATGTTTACTGATTCAAATTTCAATTTAAATTTGATCTTTGGAGGGTTTTTTCAGCTAATGGAAAAGGGAGAAGGGCCTTCCCATAGCTTTGGCCTCAGACAGTGGGCACAGAGGCCACATTGGGCAGGCTGCCGCAGTTATCACAGCAGCCCCTACAGCAGTCCTCATCCATTATTGGATGGTAAAACCCCTGGGGACACTGAGCAGATGACTCTTACCTCAGCACTGTGTAGAGGCCCTGTCCACACCTAAGGGATTTGAGCAACTCATCTTTATCTCACACTGAATAGCAGCCCTGCCCCTTCAGCTTATCTGAATCTCAGTCCCCAGTGCTAGCTTGGAGGACTGGATGTGAGGTGGTTGTGAAGAGAAAACTCTGCTAAGATTTTAGGCGCACAAATCTCCAAGACCAGTGTACATGCTTGATTGTGCCACCTTAGAGGAACTGAGATCTTACAGATCGCCATTATATACCCTACTTTTGACAAAGTACCCAAAAGTCAAGTACCTGGTTGGGAAAATGACAAAAAAAGGGACAAAAATAAGACTATAGAAGGTTACTTTCTTGGTGAACAGATATCTTATCCCATCCTTTCAGATGAGGAAGAACAATGCTTACCATCAGGGAAAGACATAAAAGTCAAGGCTTCTGTATCCCAAATATCCAAAATAAATATTCATTGGTCTCAGGCCATGGAAAAGCTCAAAAAGGATTTTGAAAATCAAGTAAGAGAGGTGAAGGAAAAATTGGGAAGAGAAATGAGAGTGATGCAAGAAAAGTATGAAAAGTGGGTCAAAGCTTTGCTAAAGGAGACCCAAAAAAAAAATGCTGAAGAAAATAACACCTTTAAAAATAGGCTAACACAATTGGCAAAAGAGGTTCAAAAAGCCAATGAGGAAAAGAATGCTTTAAAAAGCAGAATTAGCCAAATGGAAAAGGAGATTCAAAAGCTCACTGAAAAAAATAGTTCCAGGAGGAGGAGCCAAAATGGTGGAGTAGAAAGATTCACATATGCTAGCTCCGAACACACAGCCCATAAATTACCTATAAAAAGAGCTCCCAATGGGTTCTGGAGCAGTGGAAGCCGTGGAGCAACAGAGTGTAGGAGATTTCTACTCCCGAGACCCCTGAAAAACCAACCCCAAAGGTGTGTCATGCACCAGACCCGAGCAGAGCCCAGCCCTGCCCTGCCATGCAGCACCGAGAGGACCAGATCTGAGTAGGCTTCAGGGATGGAATCTCTGGCAGCTGTGCAGGTCCTTCCACCCACAGGCGCTACAGGTCTGTGAGAGACCCTTCTTGACTGGCCGAGAGGGAAGAGGAGTGTCTCCATAACTCAGATTCCCTTGGGAGACAGCAGCACAACGAGGCTCCCAAAGCAGGCAGGACCTCGGATCCACTATCAAAGGTCTCCTCATAAACCCCCTGAGGGAACTGAGCCTGGGAGGAGGCCCTGCCCCCACCTGAGAACCTGAATTTAATCTCTCACACTTAATAGCAGCCCGATCCCCACTGAAAGCCCTGAGGCTGGGAAGCAGCATTTGAACCTCAGACTCCAAGGACTAGTGAGGCAAGGGTGGAGAAGAATCTCAGAAGTCTAGTAACTGACTGGGAAAATGTCGAGAAAAGGGGAAAAAAAATAAGACCATAGAAGATACTTTCTTGGTGAACAGATATTTCCTCCTTTCCCTTCTGATGAGGAAGTACAATGCTTACCATCAGGAAAAGACATAGAAGTCAAGGCCTCTGTATCCCAAACATCCGAAATAGATATTCAATGGGCTCAGGCCATGGGAGAGCTCAAAAAGGATTTTGAAAATCAAGTTAGACAGGTGGAGGAAAAACTGGGAAGAGAAATGAGAGAAATGCAAGAAAAGAATGAAAAACATGTCAATACCTTGCTAAAGAAGACCACAAAAAACGCGGAAAAAAATAACACCTTGAAAAATAGGCTCACTCAATTAGCAAAAGAGGTTCAAAAAGCCAATGAGGAGAAGAACGCTTTCACTTTCAAAAGCAAAATTAGCCAAATGGAAAAAGAGGTTCAAAAGCTCACTGAAGAAAAGAGTTCTCTCAAAATTAGAATGGAACAGATGGAGGCTAATGACTTTATGAGAAATCAAGAAATCACCAAACAAAATGAAAAGAATGAAAAATAGAAGAGAATGTGAAATATTGCACTGGAAAAACAACTGACCTGGAAAACAGATCCAGGAGAGACAATTTTAACATTATGGGACTATCTGAAAGCCATGATCAAAAAAAGAGCCTAAACATCATCTTTCATGAAATTATCAAGGAAAACTGCCCTGATATTCTAGAAACAGAGTACAAAATAAGCATTCAAGAAATCCACCCATCACCACCTGAAAGTGATCCAAAAAGACAAACTTCTAGGAACATTGTGGCCAAATTCCAGAATTCCCAGCTCAAGGAGAAAATATTGCAAGCAGCTAAAAGGAGCCAATTCCAGTATTGTGGAAATACAATCAGGATAACACAAGACCTAGCAGCTTCTACATTAAGGGATCAAAGGGTGTGGAACAGGATATTCCAGAAGTCAAAGGAACTAGGACTCAAACCAAGAATCACCTACCCAGCAAAACTGAGTATAATACTTCAGGGGAAAATATGGTCTTTCAATGAAACAGAGGACTTTCAAGCATTCTTGATGAAAAGACCAGACCTGAAAAGAAAATTTGACTTTCAAACACAAGAAGGAGAAAAGCATGAAAAAGTAAACAGCAAAGAGAAATCATAAGAGACTTACTAAAGTTGAACTGTTTACATTCCTAAAGGGAAGACAATATTTGTAACTCTTGAAACTTTTTAGTTCTGGGTAGTTGGAGCGATTACACACACACACACACACACACACACACACACACACACACACACACACATGCATGCACATACAAAGACAGAGAGCACAGAGTGAATTGAATAGGATGGGCTCATATCCAAAAAAAATTAAGGTAAATGTATAAGAGAAATGTAATGGGAGGAGAGAGGGTGAAATGGAATGGGGTAAATTGTCTCTCATTCAAGAGGCAAGCAGGAGCCTTTTTAGTGGAGGGAAAAAGAGGAGAGCTGAGAAAAAAACATGAAGTTTACCTTCATCACATTCGACTAAAGGAAGGAGTAAAATGCACACTCATTTTGGTATGAAAACCTATTTTACAATACAGGAAAGTGGGGGAGAAGGAAATAAGCAGGGTGGGGGGGGATGATGGAAGGGAGGGCAATGGGACGAGGGAGCAATTTGAAGTCAACACTTGGGGAGGGACAGGATCAAAAGAGATAATAGAAGCAATGGGGGGCAGGATAGGTGGAGGGAAATACAGTTAGTCTTACACAACATGACTATTATCGAAGTCATTTGCAAAACTATACAGATAGGGCCTATATTGAATTGCCTGCCTTACCCAAGGGAATGGGTGGGGAGGGAAGGATGGGGAGAATTTGGAACTCAAAGTTTTAGGAACAACTGTCAGCCTTTTTCTTGCTACTAGGAAATAAGAAATACAGTTAATGGGTAATAGAAAGTCATCTGGCCCTACAGCACAAAAGAGAAGATGGGGATAAGAGAAGGGAGGGATGATAGAAGAGAGGGGAGATTGGTGATAGGGAAAGTTAGAATGCTCTGTGTATTGAGGTGAGGGAGGGGATAAATGGGGAGAAAATTTGGAACCCCAAATTTTGTGAAAATGAATGTAAAAAGTTAAATAAATAAATTTATATTTAAAAATGACTGAACACCAATAAGTGGGAAAATTATGAGTGTAAAAAACAGAAAACATTAATAAAAAATTTTTTTTTAAAATAAAGGCTAAGTGATTTAAATTCCCAAATTCACTTAATAATTTAAAATCTTAGAGGTTAGTGGTCAACTCTGAAAAATAAAGTAAGAAAATAAGGGGGCATCAATTGACTATCTCTTGAATTAAGAATGTATTTTGAATAGGGTAGAGACCCACTTGACTATAAACATCATAAAGAGATGTGGATCCATCCAAACAAATTTAGTGATTTTTACTTTTGTTATGGATGTTGGCCGTTGCTGTTGCTTTGTTTGCCTTTTGTTCTCAAAGAGGACCATGACATCAGGAAGATGATGCCATGACTTGCCCATGAATTGGATTTAAGTAAGGGAGGGCCTGCAACATCATCAGCCTCACTTTGCCATCTGGAACTGTCTGGATCCAGTGGTACGATATAGATTAAGACAATTAGAAATGGCCTCATATGCAGTGGGAGGCATTGTTTTTTTTAAGCTAAGGTCTATGCCAGAACAATTTGACTGAGGAAATGCCCTTTGAGTGATTAAGGGTAGGTAAGAAATTAGTCAAACAATGGACTCTTTTAATTAAAAAAACAAAGAAGAAAAATCAATCAATCTTGGAGGGGAAAATCCTCAAGAGTTTTTGATAAAAATAAAAACAAAACAGGAATGACTTCTATTTACATTCACACTGGGGCACTTGGGCCCAAGCAGTGACTGAGTGGGGCTTGGCCTGTGATCAATTGGTGTAGAGCTAAAAAAGACAGGAATGATTTTGTCTCCAAGCCCCAGGTATATTAAGGATATAAGATTTTAAGTGAAATCTTGTGTCAAATTTTACCATATCAAAGAATTATGGGAATAATATGAAAAAGATTCATACCTTTCTCTTGCCTTCCTCTCTGCCAGACCAGGATCCATAACTCAGTCTTTCTTGCTCTTTTCTTCCAGGTCAGAAGTCAACTAATGACCTGCATCTGCATCCACATCTGCATCTCTCTCTGCTGCCCACAGGATTTTTTGAGTTCGCAAGAAATTGAGGGAGGAAGAGGGAAAGAAGGAAGGAAAAAAGAAAGGGATGAATCTTCCTTCTATGGATAGTCTACTTGTGGTGTGGGGACATCAGATAATTTGGTAGATAAAATCAGTATCTGTGGATGTAAGTCTACTATATTTACTCAATGTGTAGGTGAATTTATTTGTAGTAATAGTTATAATGATAAGAGAGGCTCTCTCTCTCTCTCTCTCTCTCTCTGTCTCTCTCTCTCTCTCACACACACACACACACACACACACACACACATACACACACACACACACACACACACACACACACACACACATATATATATAAAACCATTTAAGATTTGCAAAACACTTTACATCCATGATCAGATTTGATCCTTCCCACAACCCTGTGTATGTAGGTGCTTTATTTTTCACAATTTTGCAAATGAAGAAACTGGATTAAAAGTATGTAGATTCATTCTTGAGTGCTGTTTTTTTATATGCAAGGGTTACTAATATTTCTGGTACTACATGTGTTTAGAATAATCTGCTGTTTAAAAAAATACAACCACACAATTAATAGAAAGATTCCAAAAATACTTTTCCTATCAAATTGCAACCTTGGCCATTCCTGGTATTTATGCTTGTCTGTGAGAATCTAGGTTAGAATATCTGCTTGTGATTAAACATGGGAAGAGTAGCTCTGGTCATCATATGATGATTAAAATAAAATTCTGTTAACTCAAATTATCTCAATTTTTCTCATAGTTTCAAAAGGATATCTTTTTATATCTGGGATAAAAGAAAGGCCTAAAAATAGATTTAACCAGAATATTAGAAATTAAATAGTCTCCTATACCATCCTATACCAACTGCTTCAAAAGGGACTGAAATATATTATATTTATGATAGCATTCATTAGTCTTTATTAATTCTTATAGCTATTTGCCACAATTTCCCCTAAAAATAAGTTTTAACTGTATTTTGAATAAACCACTGTTCATTAATTTCAAAGTATAAAATAATTACATAGCTTAACTTTGAACTCGTCTTAAATCAGTTCATATTGCCATTCATCAGAAAGGTATGTATGATATTGCATTTAACTATTAAATGTTTCAATTTCCTTAAAGTTAAATTATTTTGTAAAACAGACTATCCCCACCTCATACCCCAACCTCAGTTGTGTTAGGTCTCATCTAGCCTATTTAATGAACACTTCTCCAATTCAGTTCTTTACATAATAGTAGGCAACCAATAAACATTGAATTAATCAATGGGTGAAGGTCTTAAACTTAACGATGTCAGAAGAATTTGGCCAATGTTAAACATAACTATATAATGTTGACATAATACTTGCTTGAATCTTCACCATAAGTGTTTGGTACCTATGATGGATGGGCAGAAATATATAAAGCACGCACAAATCTTGTAGCATAATTGACTTTATTTTTCTTATTAGCATAACTATGCCCTTGTTTAGTAATTAGGGAGTAGGGAGAAAGAAAGAAATACTAATATAATAATCCTGTCTCTGTAGATCTTTTATTTTTGGCTTGTCATGAGTGGTGAGGTCTGTTATATACTTTGGGGTTGCCCAGCAAGTTTCAATCTAACTTTGACCTACTTTGAGTGAAATACTGTGTTGCCACTCAAGTTTAAAGAAGATACTACAGCTTTACAGAATTATCTTCTGTCAGCTTTACCAAAATCCTGGTTGTGCAAAACTGTCAATAGAATTTTGACTGTTTCAGAATGTTTTTTAATGAAAACTTTACCAGTTAAAAGTAACCTGTTGAATGACAGTTCTGCCACTTTACAGTCAGAAGGACAGCTCACTAATGGTTTTAATACTGACAAACCCGCTTTGCTCCTTATAAACACAACTTGAAAGGAAAATAGGGTAGGGAGTAAGTTGTTCATAAAAAAAAAATGAACTCTGACACTTGAGTTTCTCTAAGCTCCTGTGTTCCTTGCCAATATCCCGATAAATCCAAAGTGAAGAGCAAATATAGAGCACATTGGACTCAAGAAAAGTTTCCCAAGTACCTTAATTATTGAATATGTACCCGGAAATGTGCATTCATAAGCAGCATATAAGTCCCATATCACAAGGTCAACATGCAATCTTATTTTAAAAAATCTTTAAATATATAAATAAGGCCTACGTGTCACAGGATAATGGGAGAGTTAAGCAACATGAAAGTGGAGTTCACAAAGAACAATTTAAATAAATTTGCTGTTCTTAAGCAAAATTGACATGGTACACAGTGAAATGGCTAGGAATCACAAACAGAGCAGCAATTTTCTTCCATTAACTATTTTTTATTTATTTTTAAACATTAAAGAAAGGGAAATTTCAATGAAGTCCACTAAAAGTGCTTTAAAAATATATACTTTTGCCAATCACTTTGGTATCTTTGCCAAGAAAACCCCAGATAGGGTCATGAAGAGTCAAACGCAACTAAGACAACTGGATGACAACAAAATATCACTAATATATGCATTTTAAATGCTTTGTTAAAAATAATATTTAAAGTAAAAATAAATAAAATATATTTCCTAAGATAATTTTACATTTAACTTAATATTATTTGTGATTAGTCAATGAATAAGACTAAAGAACTAAAATATTATATCTGAAAGATTACCTAGATTAGACTGAGATTTTAAATGTATTTAATCCAAAAAAAGTCAATTATATTAATGAGTTCTACTTCCAAAAAAGATACAATGCTGTTGTATTTTTATAGTTGCTATTATCCAAAAGAAACTATGGTTTGCTATAAAAATATTAACTTTTGATTAGCTACTTTAAAATAAATTAAATAGCAAACATTTAATAAGCACTTAGGTACAAAAAAAGTTTCAAGGTATAAGAGGATATGAAGATCTTAATTATACTCCTTGCCACTGTGGGAGATTATGTTTAAGGGACAGGTAGACACATTTCAGGGAATCTTTGATCACATTAATGCCTGTATGTGCTATTGATACAAATTATACTTTTTCCATGCCTTCTTATCCTGTCCAGTTTTTGTACATTTTTTTCCCCACAGAGTAATAAACTTTTCAGATAACTTCTAGGTTATTTTATGCTTTGAGAATATCTGTGAAGCATTTGTGCTACAGTGTGTTTCTGTAATGTTATCTCTTATAACACTTTTTAACTTTAGGTGATTTTTAGAATTACAGTGTTTTCATATCCTACATAGGAGTTATAGTCTAAAGTCTAAAGCATAAGGCAAAAATGATGTATTACCAAAATCATTTCCCCTTAAGTCCCTAACAGTATATTATTGTATCACTTAGTCTCATTATTATGTACCTACTAGGTTGAGCCTGCTAATTTCCTCTTCTCCCATCCCAATGCAGATACACTTCAGTGCTTTGGATAGAACAGGGAGGGGAATAGAGATAGCAGAAAGATATCTTTCTAGGCACTGGATAATTGGTGACTTCTACAGCAATAACATACCTAGCACTACTTCTCATCCTTTTCTGACCAACCCAGTCCTTGATCTAATTCCAAAATTGTAGATCTATGTTGTTTCAAATATCAGAGGCTATTCTTTTTGGAGATCTGCTTAATATGGCAGTGGTCAATACAAAACTCATAGGAGAGGCAGTGGCAGTAGGACTACCATAGTGCTGTCTACTTTAAGTCATTAAAAGATTTACTTAATGTATTAAGATTGTTGCTAATTGGCATATTCTTTTTATTTCTGCTGAGTTGAATTTGTTGAATTTTAATGTGTTTGATGGTGCTTGAAAATAAAAACAGATGTTCAAGCGATGCCCATCACCCACCTTCTCATCTTCTACTCCACTGTAATTTGACCTTCCTGCCTCTTTACATGAGATAATTTACTCCATTCTTGCCCTCGCTTCCTTCTGTACCCTTTGTTCTCCTTTTCATCCCTTCATTTTTTATGTCATTTTCCCAAATTCACCTCATACTTGTATTCTCTCTATACATTCCTTTTCCTGTACTATTAGTGATACACTTTTTAAGTGTTACAAGTATGATATTCCCATTTATGAATGTAAGCATTTTAGCTCTATTGAATCTCTTTTTTTACCTGTTTATGAATTCTCTTGGGTTTTTTATAATGGACATCAAATTTTTGGTTTAGTTCTGGTTTTCTCTTTATGCAGGCTTGGAATTCTTCCTTTTGATTAAGTCGATATTTTTACCCTTGATATATTATGCTTAGATTTGCTAGGAAAGTGATTCTTGGTTCTAGTCCTATGTCTTTTGTCCTCCAGAATATCAAGTTCTATGTCATCCAATCCTTTGATATTGCAGTTGTTAGGTCTTGTGTGATCCTGACTGTGACACTACAATATTTAAATTGTTTCTTTCTGTCCAGTAGCAGTATTTTTTCCTTGACCCAATATTTCTGAAATTTGGCTAGGATATTCCTTGGGGTTTTTATTTTGAGATCTCTTTCCTGAGGTGAGTGGGAAATTATTTCAATGTCTCTTTTGCCCTCTGAATCCAGGCCATCAGAGCAGTTTTCCTTGACAATTTCTTCAAAGACCCAGTCCAGGTCCTTCTTTTGATTATGATTTTCTGGTAGACCAATGAGTCTGATACTGTCTCTCCTGGGTCTATGTAAGTGCAATTGCTGGTGAAGCAGACCTCCTTTCTAGGTTGGAGAGATGCCTCCTCCTTTCTATCATTGTTCATTTCAAGACTTCTAATGAAGTTCTATTATTTGCTAGTTGAACTGTCATTTCATTGGATGCTTATAGTAATAAGAAAAAGCAGGAGGAGGAGGAGAAGAAGAAGTAGATGAAGAGCTAGAAGAAGAATAAACTTCCCAGCTCTTATTCCCATACAGAAGCATAGCATCAATATCTCTATATCACATATTTTGAAATCAAAATATAGCACAATATATTTAAAAACATCAAGTCACAAATGAAAGTAAGATGTGACATGTCCCAGTTGGCTCTCCTTGTCTCTGAAATAGAAAAAACTACAGCAAGAAGGAACACAAAGTCATTAATGAAAATATAATGAAAGTAAAGATATGTGACTGAATGCTTTTTCATTTAATGGGTCCTCAGATGAAATCTACTTGCTTTGGTTTCATGGTTTTCCAGTAAGAATGATAGAAAAACATCGTAGGACAGGGCCTTTCTAATAATATGAAAAATGACAAAAATGTCATGTTAAATATGAATTATAATTAATACAAAATTCCTAGAAGCAGAGGCCTATATTTAGAACTTATTAGAAATACTCATTCTGCTTTCTTTCTTTTGGTTTAGGGACTACGGAGTTATAGGCCATTATACTATAATCTAGCATAGTTAACTGCAGAATGGATAGGAAATAAACTGTACCTTACATGAAAAAGTAGGATAGAGGGGTTTTAGGAAAAAAATTGACTTGAGTGTACTGTCAGTACATAGCTTGTCATCAAAAATCTTGAGATAATGTTCAAAAGTCAAAGAAGAAAGTAAATAAATCTAAATGCAAAGTGACAACTCTCCCAAATGGCAAATACTGCAGTGACTAGAGAATTGTCTGGCACTGGGAAGACTTGAGTTTAAGTTTTCCCTTTGACACTCCTTGGCCTTTACATCCCACTTAAAATTTTGTCTTTTACTAGAAGCCTTCTTCAACCTCATATTAATTTTTGTGCCTTCCCTCAGTTAAATACATATATGTATACATACATGTGTGTATATGTATTGCATACACATGTACACACATGTATATATGCATGCAATGTGTATATATGTATAGGTATATATACATATACCTCCACACACATATGTATATTCATACATATCACACGTACTAGTTTGTGTGTATCTTACTTTGTACATATTTGTTGAACAGTTGTCTACATTGAAGAAAAGAAGGGCTAACCTGCATTTTGACGAGCATTTCTTTGCTGTGGAGTTCCCAATATTAGTGAAATGATAAATCTTTTTCCTAACTGTGTATTAAGCATTGTCCTTTCCTATAATTTTCTGCCAAACTATAAATTAATCTTTAAAAACATACTTTCTACAGAGTAATATAGTTTTTGCTTGCTACTTGGAACTGACACTAATTTTAGTCCCCTGCTTAGAATTGGTTAAGTCTAGACATTGTTACAAAAGCCTTGAGGTAGTGTGATGAATTAAAAGGGTCATAGTATCTGATTTTCAAGGCTTTTAGTCCTGATTCTGCCATTTATTACCAGCTCCTTCCAGTGGAATGGAAGATTCTGAGGACTGGAATCATTTCTGATTTTCTCTTTGTATCCCCAAGGGTAAGCAGAGTGTTGGATATATGGTTGGAATTTAGTAAATATTTGTTTCATTTAAGTGGATTGTTTGACCCCATGGTCACAGAAAATGAAAAATACAGTTAAACCAATTATTTTCCTATAAATACAACTAACGACATTTTGGGGAACTGTTCTTGGAAGCCAGACAGTGGAAAACTGCTTACTGTACTCTGATAGATAAGTCTTTGCTCAGGAGAAACAGGTTTGATTTTTGAACTTTTTGAGCGATTTAACTAATTACATTTAGATTCTCAACATCATGGGACTATAGGGGATTTTAGGCTTAATTTCTCCGTTTCATTTAAGGCCTAGAAATAGTATTTTAACACCTTAATTTACATTTGTGACTATACCTATAAATCCATATGATTTAAAAAAATAAACAAATGAGGATTCAGGCATTTTCATATTAGCCATGTTGCAAAAAAAATGGCAAAAATAAAAAATATAGGCCATAAAAAAGGCATGCTTCAATCTGCACTCACACATCATCAATTTTCTCTGTTGACGTGAATGTAATTGTCATTACAATACTCATTACTTTTTAAATTGTAGTTAAAAATAGTTAAATGGGAGATAGTACTTTCAATCTTTCTTGTTTTGTTGCTGGAAGAGATATGACATAATAAAATATGGTGCAATGCAACTTACAATAAGGCAGTAAAACATAAAATAACACAATATAATATAGTTAAATGTAATTCATTATAATATGTGATGTGATACTGTGATGTAAAGTGACACAATTAAGGTACAGTACAATACTACACAATATGATACAACAAAATACAATATAATGCGATGTTATATAATGTAAAGCAGTATAATGCAATATAACATACTTTCACTTGCCTGGCATAGGAAATAGTGGAATTAGGAAGATACATTTAATGGAGTTATTATTCTCCATCAGAGACAGCTATGCTGTGGTTGATACAGAGATGGCCTTGAAGGACGCAAGACCTGGCCTCAATCTCAGTCTTTGATATACAGGTTGTATAACCTTGGTTAAGTAATTTAATCTTTCATTCCACCAGGAAACTCTAATAGTTTAGCTTGCAAAGCAGTGGTATTTGTTAAAGAAGGGTCATTATGTGGGATGTTTCCTATACAGATACCATGAATTTTATTACACACACACACACACACACACACACACACACACATATTGCTATGTTGGTAGGTACATCTGTGTATGTGTATATATGTGCGTGTAATTATATTACATACAACATGTGTTGGCCTCCATTTTTTATGTTTATTTATTCATTTTTAGTTTTCAACATTCATTTCCACAAAACTTTAAGTTCCAAATTTTCTCCCCATCTCTCCCCTCCCCCACCCCCAAACACCAAGGATTCTGATTACCCCTTCCACCAGTCAGCCCTCCCTTCTAACCTCCCTCCCTTCCCTTATTCTCACCTTCTCTCTTGTCTTATAGGGCAAGATAAATTTCTATACCCCATTACCTGTATTTCTGCTGCTCCATTTACATGCAAAAACAATTCTCAACATTAGGTTCTAATACTTTGGATTCCAACTTCTCTCCCTTCCTCCCTCTTCACCCATCCCCACTTAGAAGGCAAGCAATTCAATATAGGTATATATGTGCAGTTTTACAAAGACTTCCATAATATTCATGTTGTGTAAGACTAACTATATTTCCCTCCATCCTATCCTGCCCCCCATTTCATCTATTCTGTCTTTTGACCTTGTCCCTCCCCAAGAATGTTTCCTTCTGATTGCTCCCTCCTCCCATTTTCCCTTCCTCCCATCATCCCAACACCCAGCTCTGCTTATCCCCTTCTCCTCTACTTTCCTGTAGTGTAAGATAAGTTTTCATACCAAATTGAGTGTACAAGCTAATCTTTCCTTGAGCCAAACGTCATGAGAGCAAGTTTCACTTTTTCTCTCACATCCATCCTTTTTGCCTCCGTTGAAAAAGCTTTTTCTTGTCTCTTTTATGAGAGATAATTTACCCCATTCCATTTCTCCTTTTCTACTCCTAATATATTCCTCTCTCACCCCTTAATTAAATTGTTTTTAGGTATGATACCTTCCTATTCAACTCACCTCGTACTCTCTGTCTGTGTATACACACACATATATGCATATATGTGTGTGTATGTATGTATATATATGTACATATATACACACACCTATTTATGTATATATACATATATAGGTGTATATGTATATATATATATATATGTATATATATATATATATATTCACATACACACACATCTATTTGTGTGTGTGTGTGTGTGTGTGTGTGTGTGTGTGTGTGTGTGTAAAATCCCTCCAACTACCCAAATACCAAGAAAAGTTTCAAGAGTTACAAAGTTTATCATTCCATGTAGGAATGTAAACAGTTCAACTTTAGTAACTCCCTTATGATTTTTCTTTCCTGTTTACCTTTTCATGATTCTCTTGATTCTTGTGTTTGAAAGTCAAATTTTCTTTTCAGCTCTGGTCTGTTTAAATCAACAGTGTTCAAAAGTCCTTTATTTCATTGAATAAGCGATTTTTCCCCTGAAGTGTTATAATCAGTTTTGCCAGGTAGGTGGTTCTTGGTTTTAATCCTCGTTCCTTTGACTTCCAAGCCTTTTGATTTCTAAATGTAGAAGCTGCTAGATCTTGTGTTATCCTGATTGCTTTTCCACAATACTCGAATTGTTTCTTTCTATCTCCTTGCAATATTTTCTCCTTGACTTGGAAACTCTGGAATTTGACTACAATATTCCTAAGAGTTTCTAATTTTGGATCTCATTTAGGAGGTGATCAGTGGATTCTTTCAATATTTATTTTGCACTCTGGTTCTAGAATATCAGGGCAGTTTTCCTTGATAATTTCATGAAAGATAATGGCTAGGTTTGTTTTTTTTTTTATCATGCTTTTCAGGTAGTCCCATAATTTTTAAATTATCTCTCCTGCATCTATTTTCCAGCTCAGTTGTTTTTCCAATGAGATATTTCACATTATCTTCTCTTTCTTTTCCATTCCTTTGGTTTTGTTTTTTAATTTCTTGGTTTCTCATAAAGTCATCAGCTTCCATCTGTTCCATTCTAATTTTTTTCCCTTACTTAATAGTATTTTATTTTTCCAAATTACATGTACAGAGAGTTGTTAACATTTACTTTTATGAGATTTTGAGTTCTAAATTTTTTTCTCCCCCACCAAAGATGGCAAGCAATCTGACATAGGCTATACTTGTACAATTATATTAAACATATTTCCACATTAATCGTATTGTGAAAGAAGACAGAGCAAAAGGAAAGAACCATGAGAAAGAAGCAAACAAATGCAAAAAAAAATTAGTATGCTTTAATCTGCCTTCAGACTCTATAGTTCTTTCTCTGGTTGTGGATACCATTTTCCATCATGAGTCTTTTGGAATTGCCTTAGATCATTGGATTGCTGAGAAGAGCTAAGTCTAACAAAGTTGGTCATCATACAATGTTACTGTTAGTGTATACAATGTTTTCCTGGCTCTGATCACTTCACTCAGCCTCAGTTCATGTAAGTCTTTCAAAGTTTTTCTGAAATCTGCCTAGATATTGATCTTTTGAAGCAAAAATTCCCCCTACACTAAACCTACTATGATGTAAAAAATTATCCTATACATACTACTGGATGAAACTTCTACTTCTAGTTCTCCAAACTCAGTATTTTTTTTTATAATTTATTTATTTATTTAACTTTTTACATTCATTTTCACAAAATTTTGGGTTCCAAATTTTTTCCCCCTTTTATCCCCTCCCCCCACCCCAAAACCCCAAGCAATCTAATTTTCCCTATCTCCAATCTGCCCTCTCTTCTGTCATCCCTCCCTTCTCTTGTCTCCATCTTCTCTTTTCTCCTGTAGGGCCAGATGACTTTCTATTCCTCATTAACTGTATGTCTTCTTTCCTAGTTGCAACAACAATACTAAACAGTTGTTCCTAAAACTTTTAGTTCCAAATTCTCCCCATCCCTCCCTCCCCACCCATTCCCTTTGGGAAAGCAGACAATTCAATACAGGCCATATATGAGTAGTTTTGCAAATAACTTCCCTGATAGTCGTGTTGTGTAAGACTAACTGAATTACCCTCCATCCTATCCTGCCCCTCATTGTTTCTCTTCTGTCTTTTGATCCTGTCCCTCCCCAAGTGTTGACTTCAAATTGCTCCCTCCTCCCTTTTCCCTCCCTTCCATCATCCACCCCCTTGCTTATCTCCTCCCCCACTTTCCTACACTGTAAGATAGGTTTTAATACCAAAATGAGTGTGCATTTTATTCCTTCCTTTAGTCAAATGTGATGAGGGTAAACTTCTTGGTTTTTTTTTTTCTCAGCTCTCCTCTTTTTCCCTCCACTAAAAAGTCTCCTACTTGCCTCTTAAATGACATATAATTATCCCATTCCATTTCACCCTCTTTCCTCCCACTACATTTCTCTCTCAGCATTTACCTTGATTTCTTTTAAGATATGGTCCCATCCTATTCAATTCAATCTGTGCTCTCTGTCTCTGTATGTGTGTGCATGTCTGTATGTGTGTGTGAGTGCATGTGTGCATGTACATGTGTGTGTGATCCCACCAACTACCCAGATACTGAAAAGTTTTATGAGTTACAAATATTGTCTTTCCATGTGGGAATGTAAACAATTCACTTCTGGTAAGTCCATTAAGACTTCTCTTTGCTGTTTACTTTTTCATGCTTCTTCTCATTCCTGTGTTTGAAAGTCAAATTTTCTTTTCAGCTCTTATCTTTTCATCAAGAATGCTTGAAAGTCCTCTGTTTCATTGAAAGACCATATTTTCCCCTGAAGTGTTATACTCAGTTTAGCTGGGTAGGTGATTCTTGGTTTGAGTCCTAGTTCCTTTGACTTCTGGAATATCCTATTCTATGCCCTTTGATCCCTTAATGTAGAAGCTGCTAGATCTTGAGTTATCCTGATTGTATTTTCACAGTACTGGAATTGTTTCTTTCTAGCTCCTTGCAAGATTTTCTCTTTGAGCTGGGAGTTCTGGAATTTGGCCACAATGTTCCTAGGAGTTTCTCTTTTTGGATCTCTTTCAGGTGGTGATCGATGGATTCTTTCAATACTTATTTTGCCCTCTGGTTCCAGAATGTCAGTGCAGTTTTCCTTGATAATTTCTTGGAAGATGATGCCTAGGCTCTTTTTTTGATCATGACTTTCAGGTACTCCCATAATTTTTAAATTGTCTCTCCTGGATCTATTTTCCAGGTCAGTTGTTTTTCCCATGAGATATTTCACATTCTCTTCCATTTTTTCATTCTTTTGGTTTTGTTTGGTGATTTCTTGGTTTCTCGCAAAGTCATTAGACTCCCTCTGTTCCATTCTAATTTTGAGAGAACTATTATCTTCAGTGAGCTTTTGAATCTCTTTTTCCATTTGGCTCATTCTGCTTTTGAAAGCATTCTTCTCCTCATTGGCTTTTTGACCCTCTTTTGCCAATTGAGTGAGCCTATTTTTCAAGGTGTTATTTTCCTCAGAGTTTTTTTGGGTCTCCTTTACCAAGGTATTGACCCGTTTTTCATACTTTTCTTGCATCTCTCTCATTTCTCTTCCCAGTTTTTCCTCCACTTGTTTAACGTGCTTTTCAAAATCCTTTTTGAGTTCTTCCAAGGCCTGAGCCCATCCGACATCCCCCTGTGATGTCTGGGGTACTGAGGCCCCGCCCTCCACGTCTTTCCCTGATGGCAAGAATATTTCCTCGTCAGATCCGGAAGTCGGGATCATTTGCATCTGTTCGAAAAAACTCTCTATAGTCTTATTTTTCTTCCCTTTTCTAGGTATTTTCCCAGCCAGCTACTTGACTTCTGAGATTCCTGTCCACCCCCGCCTAGATCCGTCCAGCCAGTGCTTGGGGTCTGAGGTTCAAATGGGCTTTCCGCAGCAAGCTTTAGTTCAGGTGCTTGGGTGGGGGCAGGGCCGCCTCCCAGGCTCAGCTCCCTCAGGGGCTTTATGTAGAGGCCTTCAGTAATACAGTGGAGTGGGGCAGGGCCAGTCTGTCAGGCTCAGCTCCCTCAGGTTGTTTTTGCAGAGACTTTCAGTAATGAAGATCCTGCCTGCTGCTGGGGGAGTCTGGGCCACCGCCGCTGCTGCCTCTGCTGCCGCCCACACCTCTGCCTCCACCACTTCCTGCCCCTGTCCCTGCTACCGCTGCTTCCTCCCGAGGGGGCCCGAGTCACGGAGACACTCCGCTCCCCCTCTCGTCCTGCCCAGCCTTCTCTCTCACTGACCTGTAGCTTCTGTGGGCGGAGGGACTTTCCCGGCTGCCGGAGCTTCCGTCCCTGAAGCCTGCTCGGATCAGCTTCTCTGGGGCACGGCCAGGGCAGCGCTGGGGTGGGGTCCATTTTCCGGGGCGTGACGGACTCTGTGGACAGCTCTCCAGGGCTCACTGGAACGGAAATCTCTTCCCCTATGTTTATGCACCCCCTGCAGTGATTCAGAATTTATGGGGATCTCTTTTTACCTTAATTCTGTGGGTTGTGGATTCGGAGCTTTTAAACATGCATCTTTCTACTCCCTCCATTCTAATTTTTAAAGGACTGTTTTCTTCAGTGAGCTTTTGAACCTCCTTTTCCATTTGGCTTCTTTTGCTTTTTAAAGCATTCTTTTCTTCATTGGATTTTTGGACCTCTTTTGCCAATTGAATTAGCGTATTTTTAAAGGAGTTATTTTCTTTGGATCTCCTTTACAAGCTGTTAACTCACTTTTCATGATTTTCTTGCATTGCTCTCATTTCTTTTCCCAATTTTCCTCCAACTCTCTTACTTGATTTTCAAAATCCTTTTTGAGCTTGCATGTTTCCTTTGGAGGTTATGAAGCCTTGACTTTCTCTGAAAGTATGCATTGTTCTTTTATAGTGATGAAAGAAAATTCACCAGGAAAGTAACTTTCTGTAGTCTTATTTTTCCCCTTTTTTGGGCATTTTCTGAGCCAGTTATTTGATTTTTGAGTGCTTTTTCAGGAGGAGGGTATACTCTGGATACCTGAAACTTCTCAGTTTCTCCAAGGGGGCACAATCAAAGGCCTGTGCACTGGTCTGGGAGCTACCAAAGCTTTTTTGCTCAGGATCTGCAAGTAGTAGAATTCCCTCTCCATAAATGTCTCATGCTCAGGGCTGAGGTTTAGATCACCTCCTCAATTCCCCCAGGGGCTTGAGCCTGAGAACTCCACAAATGGATGCTGCAACTGCTGCAGCTGCTTCTGGTGCTACTGCTGCTCCCACTGCTGCTGCCACTGCCATCACCTGGGGCCAGGAGTAGGGGAGGGCCCTGCTCCCTTGTCACCAAGGTAAAAAACATTAACCTTTGATGCTGCCTTTGATGCTTGTGGGTTGAGGAATCTCAGAATCTCTGCCGCTGCTGAAAATTCCACCCTTGAGGCCTTCTCTGGTCTCATTCCTCCCAGTGTCATGGGGTTAAGGGTGGGCTCCATTCCACTCCATGCCCTGCGCGATAGACCTTTCCTGTCAGCCTTCCAGGCTACCTGGACCAGAAATCGCTTTCACTTTGTCGTTCTGTGACTTCTGCTGCTCTAGAATTTGTTGAGCATCATTTTATGGGGTGTGAGGAAAGAGCTAGAGTAGATTTCTACCCCACCATCTCAGTCCCACCCCACCTCTGTCCCCCTTGTTTGTCCCATAAAAAAGAAGTGAATGCTGAAAAATCTCCACTTAAGTATGACTCCATTGTTCATTAGGATATGAAGGTGATTTAGCTTCTTGAAAATTGCTCCAATATAGCTCAAGCTCTTGTAGGCCCTATCAAGGTAGGAGGAAAAAGGTATATAAAATACACAAAAGAACTGTACAAGAAAGATCTTAATATCACTCTTAAGATGGTAAAATTATTTATGTAGTGTCAGACATCCTGGAAAATGAAGACAAGTTGACCTTAGGAAATCTTGCTAGTAATAAGGCTAGTGGTGATAATAAAATTATATTTGAAATATTTAAAATCCTAAAATAAGGATGCTGTTAGAGTGTTGCATTCAATATGCCAGAAAATTTGGAAAACTGAACAGTTGCCATTTAATTGGAGAAGTTTAGTTTATGTCCCATTCCTAAAGAAGGACAATGCCATGGAGTGCTCAAATTATCAAAAAATTGTGCTATTCACATAGCAGCAAAGTTATATTTGAGACTTTAGTGGTATGTGAACTGAGAATTACCAAAAAGTTTCAAAGAGAGAAAGGAACTAGAGATCAGACTGCCAATATTTGCTGAATTATGGAGAAAGTAAGTATGTTCCAGAAAGAAATATCTACTTCGATTACTGCACTGGATGGTATAGATCACAATAAAATATGGTGAGTCTTCAAAGGTATTGGAATACTACATCATCTTGGTTGTCTCTCAAGGAACTATAAAGCTGGTCAAGAAGTAACATAACCAAACATGGAACAATGTATATGATTTGTGATTATGTTTATCATTAAATGGTTATACTTATTATTATTTATCTTTATAGCAAAGTTGTATATTGTTACCATATTTATTTAACTTATACGCAGAATACTTTATGTTTTAAATGCCAGTATGCATGAATCAAAAGTTGGAATTAGAATTATAATTAATAGGAGAAACCACGAAAAACAAAACAACACAAAAAAGAAAATAGTCCACTTCTCTCTCTATTCAGACTTCATAGTTTTTTCTCCAGTTACAGATTGCATTTTTTGTCATGAGTTTTTTGAAAATGTTTTAGGGCTTTGCATTGCTAAGAAGGGCAAAGTCTATCAAAATCAGTCTTGGAAAACTGTGGCTATTACTATGTATAATATACTCCTAGTCCCACTCACTTCACTCAGTATCAGTTCATATGAATCTTTCCAGGTTTTTCTGAAGTCAACTTTTTCCTCATTCCTTATACCAAAGTAGTATTCCATTACTTTCATATACCACAACTTGTTCACTGATTTCCCAGTTGATGGGCATCCCCTCAATTTTCAAGTCATGGCCACCACAAAGATAGCTATTATAAATATTTTTGTTCATGAAGATCAGTTTCCCTAATTTTGTGATCTATTTGGTATATTGCCCTAGATGTACTATTGCTGGATGAAAGAGTATGCACATTTTTATAGCCCTTTGTCCAGAGTTTCAAACTGCACTCCAAAATCTTTGAATAAGCTCACAGCTCCACCAACAATGAATTAATGTTCCAATTTTCCCACATCTTCTTTAACATTTATCATTTTCTTGTTTTTTTTTTTATATTAGCCAATCTGATAGTTGTGATTTGATACCTCAGAGTTGTTTTGATTTACATCTCTCTAATCAATAGTGATTTAGATCATTTTGTCATATGATTATAGGTAATTTTAATTTCTTTCTCTGAAAACTGGATGTTCATATCCTTTGACCATTTGTCAATTGGGGAATGACTTGCATTCTTGTAAATTTGAGTCAGTTCCCTATATACTTTAGAAATGATGCCTTTAACAGTAATATTAGTTTTAAAAATTCTTTCCCATTTTTCTGCTTCCCTAATAATCTTGGATGCAATGGAGTCATTTGTACAAAACCTTTTTCAATTTGATGTAATCAAAATCATATATTTTGCATTTCATAATGTTCTCTATCTTTTGTTTGGTCATAAATTCTTCTTTTTTCCATATATCTGACAGATACACTATTTCTTGCTCCTTTAATTTGTTTCTAGTATCAGCCTTTATATCTAAATCATATACCCATTTTGGCTTTATTTTGGTATATGGTATCAGTTGTTGGTCTATGTCCAGTTTCTGCCGCACTATTTTTCAGTTTTGTTGGCTGTTTTTCTCAAATCATGAGTTCTTATTCCAAAAACTGGAGTCTTTAGGTTTATCAAACGGTAGATTATTGTAGTCATTGAGTACTGTGTCTTGTGTACCTAACCTATTCCTCTGCCCTACCTCTTTATTCTTAGCCAGTATCAAGTGATTTTGATAATTGCTGCTTCATAATACAGTTTAAAACCTGATACATCTAGGCCACATTTCCTAGCATTTTTTTTCATTAATTCCCTTGATATTTTGAAACCTTAGCTTTTCCAGACAAATTTAAGTATTATTGTTTTCTAGTTCTATGAAATAATTTGTGGTAGATTGATTGGTATGATACTGAATAAGTAAATTAATTAGGTAGAAATTTCATTTTTATTACATTATTTCAGATTTTAGATATGACTTTATCTGTCTGAAAATTGTTCATATATTCCCTGGCTTTGTTTTGGCAGGTAGAGTTTCAAATATTTTATAATGACTACAGGAACTTTAAATGGAATTTCTCTTTCTATCTCTTGCTGTTGATCTTTGTTAGTAATATGTATAAATGCTCAGGATTTAAGAGGGTGTATCTTATATCGAACAACTTTGCCAAAGCTGTTTATTATTAAAAGTTTTTTTTTTTACTTAATTATATATAAGTATATCATTATGTCATCTGCAAAGAGTCATAGCTTTATTTCTTCTTTGTCTCTTTGTCTATTCTAATTCTAATTCTTTTGTTTCTTCTTTGTCTGTTCTAATTCCTTCAATTTCTTTTTCTTCTCTGATTACTGATGCAAACATTTCTACTACCATATTGAATAATAGTGGTGATAATGGACATTCTTATTTCATCTTCAATCTTTTTGAAAATGCATTTAGTTTATCTCCATTACATATGATGCTTTCTGATGGTTTTAGGTAGATGCTATTTATCATTTTTAGAAAGGGTCCATTTATTCCTGTACTCTCTAGTGTTCTTAATAGGAATGGATGTTGTATTTTGCAAAAGCTTCTTTCTGTGAATCTATTAAGATAATCATGGTTTCTGTTAGTTTTATTATTGTTATGATCACTTATGCTGATAGTTGTCAATAGTGAGTTAGCTCTGCATGCCTGGTATAAATTATTTCTGCAGAGTGCATATTCTCATAATATGTTCCTGTAATCCTTTTGATAATATTTTATTTAATATTTTACATCAATACTCATTAGGAAAATTGGTCTATGCTTTTCTTTCTCTCTTTTAAATCAATTCCAAAGTTTCTTAAAGAGAGACCCTTGGAATGTTCTTGTACCACTTTTTCTGACCAACACATATGCTCTTGCCTTGTGTGAGTTCCTTATAAAATAGTCTTTTTGGCAAGTAACTTCACTGAGTGCACAATTATATGCAAACAAAAGAATCGTGCACCAACACTCCCTCCACTTTGGTCTTGTAGCCTTTTCAAGTCTCAGAATTTACCATCAGTGTAGTACTTCACCTTGGTGCTGTATTGATCCTTATTGAAGGCTTTTCACAACATGGCTGAGAGCTTCATGCTAAAAAGCATGGGGGCAATCACTCAGTCTTGTTTCATTCCGTTGGTGACTGGGAAAGCACAAGAACACCATTCATTATTCAGAACCCAAGTAAGCATGCCATCCTGGAACTGTCATGCAATGCTAATGGACTTCTCCAGGCAACCAAGCTTTGACATAATTTTCCTTAAGTCCTCATGACTGAAAGTTTCCAAGACCTTGGTTAGGTCTACAAACGCTGTGTGTAGACTTCTGTTCTTCTCCTGGCATTTCTCCTGGAGTTGTGGTGCAGCAAACACCATATTGACCATTCCTTAGCTCTTTCTGAGGCCCCACTGACTCTCAGGTAGATGACTATTTTCCAAATTAGGGGTCATCCTATGAAGGAGGACTCTGGCAAGAATCTTGCTAGTAATGATTAAGAGAGAGAACTGTTACCTCCCAGGATTGTCACAGGATAATATATTTACTTTTGTACTGATGGACAGTGGAGGCATCCTTGAACTCCTCGGAGATAAATTTCTCTTGCCATATAACCTAGAAAATTTCAGTCAGCTTTTGTAGGAGCAATGGAATCCCCACTTTGAAAATGTCAGCTGAAATATGATCAGCATCAGATGCTTTGCCACATAAAAGGAACCTAATGCCATTCAAGCCCTGTGGAGTTCTCATTTTTCAATCAGTAGCTTCTGAATATCTCCATGATTTTTACCAAAGCAATCTTGATGTTTCTGAGTGTTCTGGCAGTGGAGGCAGGACAGTGAATAGTTTATGTTATGAGTTGGAGAAAGAAAGGGGAGATATGGGATAAGGACTTGCAGAAATGGTAGCATCTCTTGAATGTTTATTATTTTTATTATTATAGATTGTGTAATAAATGATAAAACTACAGGCTAATTTTTAATGAATATGGCTACAAAATATTTAATAAGGCATTAACTAACAGAATTCAATAATATATTTAAAGGAATTCCTTGTTACTAGTAAGGATTTTTACCAACCCTGCAAAGCTAGTTGAATACTGGTGGAAATTGTGCATATTAGAAATTATAAAATCCCAAACCTCCATTATTATATTAATAGGTGTAGAACATGACTTTCACAAAAATAAATTCATCTATAATTATAACATTAAATAAATAGGAAGAAATGTTTCATTCCTCCCCAATCCAGAGGAAAATTTAAAAAATAATAAAAATAAAATGCCAGTATTATAGGCTATCCCATAGGGGAAAATCAGGATCATGTCCACAAAACAATGGGTGGAATATAAGAAAACCAATTTTACCCTTTTTATTAAATATATTTTTAAAATCATGTTAAGATAGGATAGAGATATTAGGGGGATTTCTATTGGAAAATAAGATATCAAAATATAATTATGTGAAGAGGCAGAGTCAAAATAGCAGAATAGAGAAGCATTTAGCTGACTTTTCCCAAATTCTCCACACACAACTCTAAAATTATGCCTTAAAAGTAATCCCAGAGCAGCAGAACCAGCATAAAGTCAGGAGAAACAATTTTTCAGCCTAAAACAACTTAAGGGATTAGTAAAAAATAAAAATAAAAAAAGAAAGTCTGGTGGTGAATAGACCCTTTCCTTTTTTTTATATTGACAATTTAGAATTCTATTTTCAAATCAAATTAACCAATGTTTATCAATTTTATTTTTCTTAAAACCAGTTATCATCTTTATTTATTATTTCAATAGTTTGTTTTTTTTTGAACCTTATTAATCACTCCTTCAGTTTTCAGGATTTCCAATTTGGTATTTAATTGGAAATTTTAATTTTTTCCTTTTCTATGTTTTTTACTTGCATGTCCAATTCATTGATCTATTCTTTCTCTAAGTCTTTTGATGCAATTGTTTAGAGATATGAAGTTTTCCCTAAGTTCTACTTTGGATTCATCCCATAAATTTTGGTATATTGTTCCATTCTTGTCATTCTTTTAAATGAAATTATTGATTGTTTCTATGGTTTGTTGTTTGACCAACTAGTTCTTTAGGATTGGATTATGTAGTTTCCAGTTAATTTCAAGGTATATTTCCATAGTTTTTTATCAAATAAAATTTGTAGCATTATGATCTGAAAATGATCAGTGTAATACTCCTGCCTTTAACTGTAAGGTTTTTGTGGCCTATTACATGGCCTTTAAAAAAAAAAAAAAAAAGGTGACATACAGAATGAGACAAAAAAAAGTTGTATTCCCTCCTATTAACATTCAGTTTTCTCTAGAGATCTGTCATATCTGTCTAACTTCTATTTATCTCTTTAATTCTTTCCATTGTTGTTGTTGCTGCTGCTGCTTCTGCTACTGTTGTTAGATTTATTTTGTTCCAAGAGGAGAAAGTTAAAGTCCCTCAAATAAAGTTTTATGGTTACTTATCTCTGTTATACATTTATCATTTCCTTTAAGAATTTGGATGCGAGGGTTAAGATTCTGACCCCAGATGGGCAGAGTAGAAAGATGTACATACTCTAGCTCTTCCCTCACAACCCATAAAATACCTACAAAGAAAGAGTGTCAACAAATTCTACAGCAAGCAGAAGTCACAGAAAGACAGAGTGCAGGAGATTTCCAGCCCAGGGTGACCTGGAAGGCCGAGAGGAAATGTCTGTCACACCAGAAGTGGAGCAGAGCCCTGCCCAGCCTTGGCCTCATGACTTTGGGAGGAGCAGGGCCAGAATAAGCTTCAGGGATGAAATCCCCTGAAACAGCAGGGGTTCCCAGATCCCTCAACCCACAGGTGCCAAAGGCCAGTGAAAGGGCTTTTTCAACCTGAGCAGAAAAGGAGTAGGGTCCACCCCTGGCCTTAGCCCAAAGCAATGGTGAAGACTGGATCGTGGAGGCATCCAGCGGGTGCAGCAGGCAGGCAGCAACCAGCATCCATTTTTCCATTGTTGATTCTTCACCTGCTTTCCTAAATAGTCTATGTACAATTGAAATTATTTGTTTTTAAATGTTTGATAGAATTCCCTTGTAAATCCATCTTGTCCTGGAAATTTTTCCTAGGGGACTAGTCGATGGCTTGTTCAATTTCTTTTTCTGAGATGGGATTATTTGTTTTACTCATTCTTCTATTACTCTTGACAATTTATATTTTTATAAATATTTATCCATTACATTAAGATTATTACATTACAGCACGCATTTGAGCAAAATAGTTTCTAATTATTGTTTTAATTTATGCTTCATTAGTGGTGAATTCTCCCTTTTTACTTTTGATACTAGTAATTTGGTTTTCATTTTATACTTGTAAGTATTTGAGATATAAAACTTTCTGTAAGAATTGCTTTGACTCCATCTCATAAGTTTTGGTATGTTGTTTCATTACTATCATTGTCTTGGATGAAGTTATTGATGATTTCTATGATTTGTTGTTTGACCTTCTCATTCTTTAGGATTACAGTATTTAGTTTCCAATGGAGTTTGGTATACATTTCCATGGCCCTTTATTATATAAAATTTTATTGCATCATGATTTGAGAAAGAATTATTTAATATTTATGCCTTTCTGCATTGGATTGTGAGATATTTTTTATATCCTAGTACATGGTCAGTTTTTGTGTGTGTGCCTCGTATCAATGAAAAAAAGGTATATTCCTTTCTATTCCCACTCAGTTTTCTCAAGGGGGTGTCAATATCTAACTTTTCTAAATTTCTATTGATCTCCTTAACTTCCTTGTTTATTTTTTGTTTAAATTTATCTAGTTCAGAGAGGAAGAGGTTGAGGATTCCCACTAGTATCGTTTTGCTGTCAATTTCTTCCTATCACTCCCTTAACTTCTCATCTAAGAATTTGGATGTTATACCACTCGATGCATATGTTTAGTAATGATATTGCTTCATTCTCTATCGTGTCTTTTAGCAGATTATAATTTCATTCCTTATCTTAGATCTATTTTTGCTTTGTCTGAGATCAGGATATCTGAAGCATAATATAATCTACTACAGTATTTTACATTTATCCTGTGTGTATATCCCTATTTCAAATGTGTTTCTTGTCAACAATATACTGTAAGATTAAGTTTTTTAATCCATTCTGCTAACCACTTCCCTTTTACTGGAGAGTTCATCCCATTCCCATTCACAATTATGATTACTATCTATGTCTTTCTTTATATCCTATCTCCCCTCCACACCATTCACACTTTTCTTTCTCCTTTCCCTTTGCCTCTTCACTAGAATTTTGCTTTTGATCACCACCTCCCTCAATTTGCCCTCCCTTCTATAAATTCTTCTCCCTTTACTTTCCCTTTTCCTCTAATGCTTTTTTTCTCCCTTCTATCCCTCCCTCCCTTTTCTTTAACTTTTCCCCTCCAATTGTCTGTAGGTCAAGTTAGATTTCTATAACCCATTGAGAACATTAATCCCTCCTTGAGGCAAATCCAATGAGAATGAAGTTGAAGCAATGCTCATCTCCCTACCTTTTTTCCTTTACTGTAGTGTATTTTTGTGCCTCTTCAAGTGATTTAATTTACCCCTTTCCATTTTCCTCCCATTAAAATCTTTTTATCAGTGTCTAATTAGGTTTTTTGTCATCACATCAAAACTGACTTAAACCCACCCCATCTTTGTGTTTGCCTTCTATATGATACAATAATGATAGAGTTCTTAAGAGTTGTATCATCTTCCAAAGTAAGGATGTAAACAGTTTGCCCTTATTGAATACCATCTTCCCCTTTCTTATTTACCTTTTTTTTATCTCTCTTGAGTCTTGTATTTGAAGATCAAATTTTCCATTGAGGTCTATTCTTTTCATCAGGAAAAACTGGAAGTCCCTTATTTGATTGAATGTTCTTCCCCTCCCCTGAAAGATTATGCCCAGTTTTGCTGGATAGTTAATCCTCATTTGTAATTCAAGTTCCTTTGCTTTTTGAAATAACATATTCCAAGCCCTTTGATCTTTTAATATAGAACCTGCAAGGTCCTGTGTAATCTTGACTGTGGTTCCATGATATATGAATTATTTCTTTCTGGCTTCTTGCACTATTTTCTGCTTGACCTGATAATTCTGGAATTTGGTTACAACATTTCTTGACATTTTCAATTTTTGATCTCTTTCAGGAGGAGCGTGGTGGATTATTTCATGATTATTTCCCCCCGTGGTTCTAGAACCCGAGGGTAGTTTTCCTTAATGATTTCTTAGAAAGTATGGTCTAGGCTCTTTTTTTCTCCATGGTTCTCAGTTAGACTTAAATAGTTCCTTAATTCTTAAATTATAATTCCTGGATCTATTTTCAAGGTCAGTTGCTTTTCCAAAGAGCTCTTTTACATTTTTTCCATTCTTTTGATTTTGATTGATTCTTGATGTCCTATAGAGTCATTAGCTTTCACTCAGATTGTTAGATAGCAATGTCTTCCATCCTAACACACAACAAAAATTTCATTCTATGGTTTTGATTGGTACCAGTAAAAATCTATCTAAACAGTTAGGGGAAAATATCTTATATAATAGATAAGTAATTTTATTTTGTGTGCAAAGAGCAGCATAAAGCCAGCTGTGTTCCTAATCAGTTTTAGAAGTACCTGCATTTTGACTATTTCTAGTATTAAAAAAGACTCAAAATTATCTAATCAACTGGAATTCCACATTGAAAACAGAATAGATTAGGCATTTAACTGGTATAATTCATAAAATATTGGACCTAGAATCAAGAAACTCTGATCTTCACGTCTCTCAGAAACTTACTAATGTTGTAACCCAGAGCAAGTCATTTAACCTCTGACTCAGTTTATTCTTCTACAACACAGGGATAATACAAGCACTTATATCTCAGAATTATTGTGAAGATTAAATGATAGCATATTTCTATATAGATGATGATGTTGGTGATGATGATGATGATGATGATGATGATGATGATGATGATGATGACAGTTCTTCCTTGGGCTGAATTATGGAAATTCCTATGTATTTTACTTCTCCCAAAGTAACTATAAAAGAATATCATGGAGGATATCATAAAATAAGAGTACTAGTTCTGGGTTACTGGGCATATGAACAGCCATCATGTTGCATGAGTATTTACTAAATGTTGTTGAATTAGTAAAAATCATTGTGACACATTTATTTGTTTATAGTTGTTAAGTGATCATGTGTTTAAATGCATATAGTGTTTAATGCCAATCTAAATCTAACCTCTTCTCATAAATAGCGTCATTCATCCATTTTGGTTCAAATAATTCAACTGAAAGTGCTGGTATCTCTTTAAAATGAAAGTGGAAGTCAGGGCATCATCTATGGGGCTGAGTTTAGGTGAGGAAATAAAAGAAGCTCAGATAGTGAGGCATTGCTACAAAGGATAAAACAGTTGAAAGATAAGGAAATATTTTGCTTCAGAAAGAGAAATGCTTCAAATTAGCCATTCTGGAAATACAAGGATAGGCTATTGATGTATTTGGAGTAATAAATAATAAAAATAATAATACCTAATATAGGCACTTTCCATGTATTATCTCATTTGATTCTCACAACAATCCTGTTAGGTAAGTGCTATTGTTGTCTCCATTTTACAAATGAGGAAACTGAAACAAGCAGAGGTTAAATGAGTTGCCAGGATTCCATAGCTAGCAACTTCCAAGACCAGATTTGAATTTATCCTCTTGACTGCAGGCCCTGTCTGTGCCCTATCCACTGCACCATTTAGCTTCCCCAGAAGACCTAGCTTCAAATCCTAGCTCTAGTACTTTCTCATCTGTAAAATAAGGACCTATGTTCCTTTTAGAGCATCCCAGCTATCAATCTATATCCTCACAATCTCCTGGAATATTTGCTTTTTCACTTTTTTCTGTATCAATATGTCTTTATGATGTGTTCATGACCTATATACTGTAATCTGATAATTGGTGATTTTAATTATTTCTTGGATTATGGTGAATACACTGTAGGTCAGTGGGGTCATATGGTTTTCAAGGACAGAAGGCCCCAAGACCTATCCTATTGCAACTTATCTCAATTTGCATTCCTTGAATGGAGTCGAAGTGAACTATTTCTTGTTATTGTCCAAACTAAAATGTGGTTTGAACTGAACATAATCTTTCAGAAGTGACTTTTTTAGGGCAGAGTTTATCTGAACTGTAACTTCCCTCATTTTGTACCTATTTCTTTTGTATTTTAGCCTATGGTAGCATTAACATTGTTTTTTTTGCTTATGACTAATCCCTCCTTTTGGGGAAGCTATGCAGTGCAATGGACAGAGTGTAGGGCCTGGAATTAAAAAGATTCATCTTCCTGAGTATGAATCCAGCCTCTTGTCAGCCTTCACATCCTAACTGTGTGAACCTGGCAAGTCACTTAACACTGCTTTCCTGTTTCTTCAAGTATAAAATGAGATGGAGAACTAAATGGCAAACTACTCCAGTATTCTTGCCAAGAAAACCTTAGATGTGCTCACCGAGACTCAGACATGTTTGCAATGGCTAACGGAACAACAACAGTCCTTACCTTAATGTACCTTTCCTCTTGCTTCCCTTCTCTCTCCTTTCTCCTCATTTCACTATGTTTACTTGCTAAACTAAATATTTTTGAACCCTTTTCCTTTTGTGATCTACCCACCTTTTACTGGTTCAGGTGAAAATTAGGCTCAGGCAATGCCTATTTTTCCCAATACTTTCTTTCTGTTTCTAGTCTTCTTTTTTGAAGTCTGATTATGTGACATATTTCCTTTTATTCTTTCTCCCCTTTCTTCCATATTTAATTTATTTTATGTTTTTATTCACTTTTTAAGACCATGTTCTTAAAAATATAAAATGAATATAAGGGAGATATTTAAAATATAAAAGTGAAAGTTTAAAATGTGACCAAGTTTTTACTTCTAAATTTTCACCTAGGTCTTTGGTCTATTGTGTCTTAATTACATTGGCTCCTTTAGATATATACCAGAGATGAATTCTCTTTTGATAATCAAATAAGAAGAGGAACAAAAGTTGAATTGTTAACATGGATAGAAACATCAACAGTAAATCCCTGCGAACACTCAATGTTTGAAGAAATGATTTCAATAGGGTTGACTGATAAGGTACTGGGATTATTCCTTGAAAGTTGACTATCTTCCAAGCAAACTAGCATAATATCATATAATGGGATTGATTTGTTTGGAAGCTGAATTGATAATATTTTAATTAATTTCACAGGTTTTAATACTCCCAAATACAAGCAATATATAACAGTCTACCAAAGTCTCTATAAACACAAAACCACAGGCATCTAGTGCACACTAAATCTTCCAACTTCTGTCATGCTGGTACCTCATTCTAAAATGTATTAACTCCACTTGGAACTGCAATGGAGGGAATTGCCAATTTGTCAATTTTTGGGGAGGAAAAAAGTATTGAGTACCATATGGCACATTGCAAATCCTGACTGGAAAATGAGTTAAACACGTACTCAATTTGTACTGGGTATTTAAGTGATTTATTTTTTAGAAAGCTTCCAAATACAGAAGATATTGGGTTTAAAATAAAGATCTTTGTTGTACTTTCTATCCTTATTTTCTTTGTAATCTTATCATTTATATAGTGGATGTAATATGCTTACCATTCAGAATGTGACATGCAGTTGAATAAACAACATGTAGTACTTATCCGTCACTATATACGTATATGTCAGTTTATGCCTACACACTTTTATGTATATGAATATGTGAGTGCATAAGTGTAATATATACATACATGTATATGCATGCATATATATATATGTATGCACTCACATGTATATACACTCACATACATGGAATTTGTTTTATCTTTCCCTTACAGTCTCTTTCCAACAACATTCTTCTGATGCTGTAATGCCAATGATTCATGGAATACTACAGTTTTCAAAGGAAATACAAAAGTCAATGAGAAGGCCATAGTTCCTGTGAAGAGGCTTTTGCAGAATACTAACAAGGAAGTACACAAGAGAAATCATTCAAAAAAAGTAATTAAAGATATGCATGATTGATTAATAAGATGGATTAGACATACAGAAAGAGTGCAGCATAATTTTGAACAGCTCATATATTCCATTGATAGTTTTTTTATGCCAAGAAAAACAAGACTTCCCAGCATATCAGGGGGGACTACTCTCCCTTTTGCCCACCCCCACTGTCTGCACGCTTACCTATGGGAGGACATGCACAAGTATAAGACAAGATGGGCAGGTATGAATGAGATGTGATCTGCAACACTGGAAGAAAGGTTAATATTAATGGGATCAACACTTGCTAGAGTATTTGAGGATTATTCATGACCACCCCAGTGTATTTAGAGTATGTTGATTTGGGTAGCTTTTACATAAATATTCAAATATTGCAAATAAAGTATATAGCAATGAAATAACTTCCTTATAGTCACACAACTAAATGAGCTGTTACAGAGTCAGGAATCAAATCTAGGTCTTCTTTCTTTCAGTCTAGTGTTTTCGTTGTTCTCTGCTTATTTTTCAGAATATCAGACTGTCCCTTGTGTTAGCTAATACCATTGTAGGTCTTCCTATTAAAAATTGCTGATTTGATCTTGGGAGAACTTTAAATATTTAAATTCTTCTTTTAGGAGAAAAGATAACCTTTCAATGTTAACTACCCTTGTTTTCATGGAAATTATGCCTAAGGAAAAATGGCATACATGGGAGAAACGTTATCTATACAGGGGAAAAAGTAATATTGAACTGTCCAGATATTTTATATCCTATTTTTAAAAAGAACACAAATAACAGTGCCCATAAAAATATGTCACAGTGAATATGTATCATATGTGATAATATGATATATATATATAATTTATCAAATGCAAAATATGTTTAGTGATTTTCAGTTTTTAAGTAGTTTTATATGTGTGTGTATTCTCATTTGTCCTTTGAAGTAGATATTATCTCTATTTTATAGATGAGACATTAAATAACTTGCAAAAAATCACATAGCTAAGTGTTGAGGAACCTAAAGCAAGAATGATTTTTCTTAACTCTGTCCATTGCTTTCTCCATTAAAACCTCATCCAGTTAAAAAAAAAAATCAGGGTACTAATCTATACTCTATTTTGTCCATTGTGTTTCCCTTCTCAATTTTATTTAACTAAATGGAATAAATTTCCCAAAGTCATACTGAAACAAACTTACCCTCATTGATCTAAAATAGTGTCACAAATTCAAGGAACTAACATTGAAACATCTGTTATAGTAAATGTACCTTTCAAGAGAACACTATCCAAAGTCTGGATCTATTTTTGCTGTTGCTGTTGCTATTTTTTCTTGAGGGGTCACTTTGGGGCTCAGAACCATGCCTATCAGAACTCTTCCTCCCTTCCTCCCTCTCCCTCTCTCTTTTCCTGGATTGTTCATTATATTTTCTGACATTAATAACTCTCTACGGAAAGCACAAAAAAAAAACCTTAAAAGAATGAGGTATTAGACTTAAAAAGTCAAAAAGCACTGTGGCAACCACAAGGCCTAGAATCAGTTGTCCAGGCTTGTTTCCTATTCTATACCAGGTCCTTCACCTCCTACACTAAGCATAACCTATAAGTAGAAATTTACCAGAAGAGGCATCCTCCAAATCATTATAGATCCATACTTAGTCTTGGTACACGTAAATTTATTTTTTATTTGTTTCAAGGTGGAATGGAAATTAGAAGTCATCCAATATATCAATTTTTTTACACATGAGAAAACTGAGGTCTCAAGACATTAATTGGCATATCCAAGGTTACACAAGAGGAATACAATAGAGGGAGATTTTAAACCTACGTCTTGTGCTTTTAAATCTAACATTTTTCCATTGTAACTATAGCTAGTATTTCTGTCCTCACAATGGAAAAAGACCTTGCTATAGAGTCAGAGGAGGTTTTGAATGCTACCTTTGTCCCTTATTATTTGTGTGAACTTGAAGAAGTTCCCTAAGCCTTAAAGATTTCAATTTCTTCATCTGTAAAATTAAGAAGTTGGACTAATTTATCTAAATTAGACCTTTTTAAAGTAATAGGGAAAATGATGGACATTGTTGCTTCATCCCTGACGTTCTTTGAAAAGCTCCTGGTGTTTCTCCATTGTTATTAATACTAGTTCTTGATTTTATGCAGGTAACTTTTCATCATGTTAAGTCTAGTTCCTTCATTTACTCATTTTCAAGAGTTTTTAATATACCTGATGTATGTATTTTGTTGAAGGTTATTTTTTTCTCTGTGTAACAATATAATTATATTCTTTCCAAAATTTTTGTACTTGGTTAGTTTTTGTGATATTATTTTGACATCTGGACAGATACACTCAAGATGCCCATTCTGTAATTACCAAAATTCTTTCATGTATATTTTATATTAATGTGAAGATATATTTAATTTCTTATCATTATATCAAATTTATCAAATGCAAAAAAAATAACATTGAGATTCTCCCATTAACTTCTCTAGGCCTTCTTATTTCATTATTCAAATTTCATTAATTTTTTCCTTCAAGTATTTTAGATGCTATAACTTGCACACACATTTAATAATAATTTTTGATTTCAAAAGTATAGGAAACTGTTGGTGAGGAAATTTACTGTATCATTCCTCCCCAGAAACTATTCTATAATATACATATGTACATATAAACATGCACACATAAAATGAAACGCTATAAATAGTATGTATGTCACATTTGTATATATCTATAGAGATATACACATGCATATATATACACATATACACACACATATATATATATATATATGTGTGTGTGTATATATATATAGACATACACCCAGCTACTCATGTATATGTGTGTACATGTATATATATATATACATACATACATGAACATTAAGCCCTTATTACATGTCACACACTGAAGCATATCTGAGGCAGATTTAAAATTCAGGTCTTTCCAATTCTAAATCTGACTTTCTGTAATGTTTCATGTTTCCTCTATAGTGTTTTTGTTTTTATTATGAATAACATATTTAAGCATAATGTAGTTGCCATACTGAGTGGTAATAAGGTGGCTAGGTGGTATTGTGGATAGAGAGCCAGGCCTGGAGTTAAGAGTACCTGAGTTAATTCCAGCTTCAGATGCTTACTAGCTGTGTGACCCTGAGCAAGTCACTTAACCCTGTTTGCCTCAGTTTCCTCATTTGTAAAATTAACTAGAGAATGAAATGACAAACCACTCTAGTATCTTTCTGAAGATATTTCTGAATCAAATGGGGTCATGAAGAGTCAGATATGAATGAAAACAACTGCACAACAAAAATTGACACACCTAACCTATCTATTTTGACTGTTTCCTTATCTAAGATGATTGCCGCATTTTTTTTTTTTTGAGGGGGGAGAGTGGAGAACTCTGCAAGCACAGAATAAAATTCAATCCAACCCATCATTTTAAGTATACGAGCCTTTATGTTTTAAGCACTTTTTCTTATAATAAAACAAAAATATCTCATCCATTCTGCCCTATTTTATGGGTAAGTTTGTCTAATTCATATTCACAGTTATTATTGTTAAATTTACTTTTCATTTAATAGCATCTTTTTATTTTTTTCCTTCTGGCATCCCCACTTTCTAATAAACAAAAAAGAAAGGAAACTCTAATTAACTCTTTCCCCTTTCCCTGGACCAAACCCAGTCACTAGATGATCTGTTTTCTTTCTTTTTTATCATTCACATATAGTTTTTGGAATGCCAATAGTCTTCCATAAGAGACATAATTATCTCTATGTAATTTTAGGGTTTTTTTGAGATTTTTCTCTATTCAATCTTTTTTCTCAAAGTTATTTTTGCTGTTTTTATTGCCAGCCCTGTTCCCTGCTTCTCTTACTGCAAAAAATATATTTTTTGATTGAATGTCACCTTTCCTTGCCTAGCCCAGATAAGATTTTAAAATATAAGTTCTCAATTTCCCTCACTTCCACTTCTATACTTGTTTTCCTGAATCAACTGAGTTAAAACACACACAAACACACACACACAAACACACTTTATGTACATATACATAAAGATATATGTGTATAAATTATATATATAAATCTATATAAACATACATGTATGTATATATGCATACATACAAGCATTCACACATATATATTCTTCTATTTTCTCTTTCTTTAGGCATTAAAAGTGATATACTTATTGTACCAAAGATATATCTTTGAGCCTCTTGATATCTTGGAGGCAGCAGTTTAATGCTTGGACCATCTATCAGTTATATCTCATTCACACTAGGTAACTTTTCATCTTATTTTCTGATCATTTATGTTTTTGAAGATGTCTTTATAATCATTTCGATGTATGTCATTGTTGATAGTTTGTTTCAAGGTACTTATTCTCATCTTTAGTCTTTCTTTTGTCTATTGGTCATCTGCAATTATGATTCTACTGAGATAATCGTGTTGTATTATCCATAGCCAGGGGATATTGCCAATCAACTATTAGTGCTTAAATACAATATTTTTAAAATATAATATACTATTTGAAATCCCATTCAGGCAATTTTTAATTTTATTTTCTTATTTACAATAAACGCCAACAAATTCATTTTCATATATCACATATAAAGAACAAAATTATTGTAAATAAATTCACAAATTTCTATTGTGTTCAACTAAAGAGTAGATATAAATTAAACATATTATTTTTAAGCTAATTTATCTGTCTCCTGAAATTTTTTCTATGATCTTCTTTGATTTTTAATTCTTCAATATTATTTTTCTTAAAAAAATCATTAGTACTCTTCTCCTACCTGTTTCTGCCCTTAATTAAAAAAAAATTCTCCTTTGTAACATAAAAGCACAGCTAAGCAAAATAAAGTTATGGAACTTCTTCATCATAAAATATATTTAATTTCTTTTATTCATCTCCTTTCTGTCTTAGATGGGTAGTATGCTTCATTTCATAAAAACTCTTCAGATTATTCTGCTTGCATTCTTGTTGTCATTCCCTACAGTGAAAAATGTCATTAGATTCATATACCACAATTTTGTACAATCATTGTACAATTCAGATATAGTCCCTTCCCTCAGTTTCCAGTTCTCTTGCTTTGATAAAAGAATTTCTGTTAATATTCTTTTATCTATGGTTAATTCCTTATTTTGTTTCTTTGGTATATATACATAGTTGTAGTATTACTTTTGTGACATAGGTCTAAATTACTTTTCTGAGTGTCTGGATATTTTCCCCTTCCAACAGTATATTAGAGGTCCTGTTTTTTCATCATCTCCAACAATCGCTATTTTCCTTTTTTTGAAGGAGGCTAGGGGAGTGGGTATTGATGAATAGCAGTCAGCATTGCCAAACTGATGGGTGTGATGTGAAAACTCAGAGTGGTTTTAATTCTTGTTTTATCTGTTATTAGGTTTTTGGAATATATTTTCATTCATTATTGGCACTTTGAATTCCTTCCCTTAGGAAGTGAGTATGTATATGTTTTGACCATTTCAGACAATTCTAGACCAATCTGATCATACGTTGAACCCTGTCAAACATCCACCCACTTCCCCCACACAGATGGACTAAGTGATATATTCATTCAACTCTCTGGGCAATGTGCCTTTATAATTCACTTGTTTATTTCATTGTGGCTATAATACAGACTTCCTGACTGAGTTATCTAATACTTGGTTCAATTCAAATTAAATTGACAAGCATTTACTAAGCCTTTGCTATGTATGAAGCACTGTACTAGGCTCTTGAGATAGAAGTACAAGACACAAACAGTTTCTGCCTTCTAAGAAGTGGTAAAATATGACATATTTGTAATAAGTTGTAGGGAGTGAAGGGAGCAAAGGAGAAATATGTTTTACTAGTAAGAGAAAAGCAACAGCTTAGCAGTGTCATTGGTGAATAAGAAAATCTTACCCTCTATAGCGAATTTCTTTTTTTTATTTATAGTCTTTGCAGGATTTCCTCCATGATACCAGTGAACTCAATGAGCATATCTCCCAATTTTATTCCTTAATGTATAGTGTTACTTGGGATGACAGATCAAAGTTTTTTTTTTCTTCTTCTGGTTTTCTTACTTGATTTTTAAAGTGTCTTTTTAGCTCTTCCAAAAGGAAATTTTAGGCTTGAGATTAATTCATATTCCCTTCTGAGACTTTATATGTAGGCATTTTGACATTGTTCTCATCTTCTGAGCTTGTGTTTTGATCTTTCCTGTTGCCATAGTAGCTTTCTATGGTCAGGACTCTTTTCTGTTTCTTAGCCATTTTAGCCTATTTCAAGACTTTTAAAGTTGAGTTCTATTCCTGAGGCACAAGGGACACTGCTTCAAGCTTCTTGGACTAGAGGCCAGAGCCTGGTTACTGACTTTCCACTACAGGGTCTTAGGTGGCTTGTCTATGGACTGGAGTTGCCTGGCCTAATTCCACCTGTTGTTCCAGGCTTCCAGGACTTGTGATTTGCATTCTACACTGGTGCTGAAGACCTCACCTTTGGCCTGACATGACAATAGCCTGCTGAGCCAGCCCTGAGAGGCCTTGGCTATCATTCTTTTCTGTAACTAAGAGCCTCTCACCAGCTTGCCTGGACACTCTCTGTACTGGGTTATGCCCCTCTTTTACCCAAATGAAACAGACCTTTCCTGAAGACATTCCAAGTTTTCTTAAACTGGAAAGTTGTTTCACTCCATCTTTTTGTGGGTTCTGACACTTCAGAATCTGGTTAGATGATTGATTCAACTTTCTGGGGGTACCTGTTCAGAGCTCAGACTTCCTGGCTTCTGTCTACCTTCTTAACTCCAACCCACAAGTCTTGAAGAAAGATATTCTTTTTTGTCTCTTTACTCCCAGAATCTAACCCACAGCTTTGAAACTTTCATTGTGACTTGGTTGTTTCAGTTGTGTGAGACTCTTCACAACCCCTTGTAGGGTTTTCTTGACAAATATTTGGAATGGTTTTTCATTTCCTTGTCCATCTCATTTTACAGAGAAACTGAGGGTCACACAGCTAGTAAGTCTCTGTGATCAGATTTGAACTTAATAAGAATTTAATAAATACTTAAGTGAACAAATCTTTGAATTAAATAGAAAACACTCCTCAAAATCAACTAATTTTTTTTTCATCTTTCTTGTTTTAAGGAAGCCTTCACTTTCCCTTTTGTAATGACTTGTGATCATATATTTGTGTATCTACCATCTATGTCCCTAAGAAATGCTTATCTGAGTACATATACTCTTGCTTATTCTTTGGCTTGTCTAGATTGTTCCAAACTGTGCTCACACTGGCAGACATGGATTCCCAGAAAAAGATGAATACACATCAGCTAGAAAGAGTAAGAACTCATTATGCCTCAAAACATCTGGGAAAACTGCTAAGTATTCTGGCAGACACTGAGTATGTACAAACACTTCACACACAATACCAAGATAAGCTCCAAATGAATACATAATTCAGAAAAAAAAAGTTAGAATATCAAGGCAGAAGTTCCTTTTCTGATGTATGGATAGATAAAATTTTGTGAACAAATACGGGGTAGAGAACATCACAGATGATAAAATGGGTAATTTTGATCACATGAATTTAAAAAAAAAGCTTTGTAACTAAAAATAAATTGAAGCAAGTAATGGGGGAAAACATCAGGAAATTTGTCTAATGAAGATTTTTATTTCGATGTGAATAAGGAACTTATTCAAGTATAAGAACAAGAGCCATTCCCAAATGAAAGATGGCTAAAGGAAATGAAGAGGCAATTTTTAGAGAAAGAAATAATTTAGTGACTATTTTAATGTTTAATTTTTATATAATATACTACCAACTATAAAATGATCCAAATCACTAATAATTAGGGAAACAGAAATTAAAACGACTGTGAGGTTCCATCTCACACCTGTCACATTGGGAAATCATGTCAAGTTAACAAACCATCCAGTAATCACTGCTAACCAAAAAAAAAAAAAAAATACCAAATCCATGAAACATCTATTGCAACTGAATTTATTACAAGAGAGACAAGCATGCATGTGGAACTCTATGTACAAGGTACTTAGCAGTGCTGGGAAAGGTTTGGTTAGAAAGGTTTGGTTGGAAAGGTTAACTTAATTAACAGGGCAAATGGAAAATCATAAGGAAGGGGAGAAAGGACATAAGAAAAGCATCATTCTTTTCCCTTGGTAACTGCTAGACCATGAAAATATGATGGTCTGCATATCTATAAGGGTCCTGGATGCACAGTTTCTAAGTCTTGTGTAAACTGGCTGGTCATATCTTGACTCCCAAGGACACATAGTGAGTCCATCTTGGGGTACAAATCCCAACTTGTGTCAGTTCAGTGGAGAGGGAACTTTGTCTCTGACAAATTCAGGGCTTCTAACATACCTCAGGTCTAGTGGGTCTAGAAAATATGGCAATTCAAGAAAACAACTTCATGGAGTTCCTCAAGAGCACCTTCTATGTTGCAGACACTGTACTAACTGAAGATACGAAGAAAAAAAGCAAAACAAAAATAGTCCTTGACTTCAAGGAGCTCATATTCCAGTAGTTGTAAACAACTACTTACAATGCAATATGATTTATAGCAGAATAAATTAGAGACAATCACAGGCTGAAGTCATTAGTTTTAAATGAGACTGGGAAAGTTTTCTTGAAGAAGATTGGATTTTAGCTGACATGTGAAGGAATCAAGAAACACCAGGAAGCGGAGATGATGATAGAGAGAATTCCAAGTATGGGTGACAGTCATTGAAATGTCCAGAATCAAGAGACGGGACCATTATGTTTAAGAGACAGCAAGAAAGCAATGTCACTATATGATATGTGGTAGAGGGAATAAAATGTAAGAATAATGGAAAGTTAGGAAGAGGCCAGGTTAAGAAAGATTTTAAAAGCCAAGCAGAGGATTCTATATTTGATCCTGAGCGAAAGTGGAGCTACTGGACTTTATTCAATTGAGATATGATGTGTTGCTCAGTCATTTTTCATTCATGTCCAGTTCTTTGTTATGCCATTTGGGGTTTTCTTGGCAAAGATATTGGAGTGGTGCCATTTCTTTCTCCATCTCATTTTATAGATGAAGTAAAATGCCTGAGGCAAACAAGGTTAAGTGACTTGCCCAGGGTCACAGAGTTTGTATCTGAGGGCAGATTTGAATTCAGGTCTTTCCAACTTCAAGCCTGGCACTTCAAGCCTGGACAATCCTGCTGCCCAGGCATGACCTTACCTGTGTTTTAGGAAAAATCTCTTTGATCTGAGTGGAGGATGGATTAGAGTAAGGAGAGACTTGAGTAAGTGAAACCAGAAGAAAGCTATTGCAGTAGGCCAGGTGTGAAGTGATGAGGGTTTTCAACAGGGTGGTACCATGTCAGAGGAAAGGAGTATATGAGAGAAATTTTGTGAAGACACAATTGACAGACATTTTAACAGCTTAAAAATCAGGGGGTGGAGTGTGAGAAAGGTTGACACCTAAGTTGTGAAGATTGTTTTATCATTAACAGTAAAAAGACAATTAGAGAAAAGAAAACTTTTTTTTAAAGATGACAAAAATGGTATTCATCTTTACTCTTACTAGAGATTATTGAAAATCAGGCTAATTTACTTCTATTGACTATAATAATATATTTTATACCAGTATATATTGATATTGTAGAGGATAGCAACCATATTATGGAATTAATCGCATTAACTCCCTGCATGTGGTGCACATGTGATCACCCCCCCAGTGATATTTAATGTCCTATTAAGTTTTTTTCATTAAGTTCTTGTTAATTATCAGTGACTTACCCTCTTTTAACTTCTGTAAGTCCTTTCCACTTTCCATAAACTTTTCCTGAACTCCACCTCCACAGAGGTGTTTTGTGTGATTATTCCTGGTCAGATCACTGGGTGTCATCAAAATTTTCTATCCAGCTTTTCTTTGTGACATAAAACATCTTTGCCATTGGACATTGAATCAATAAACACACAGACATCATTCCTTCTGGCAATGGAATACTTTCAGGTTATTTTTATCTATGGTACTCAACATGGCTCTAATAACTGGCAATCTAAGTTACAGGCTAATGCTGATTGAGATGCCATTTCAGGCACTGCCTTGACTACCCAGTAGCAGAAGAGACTGTTGAATGGCGCTGCTTCTATTTGTCTTTTTTTAATAAATCTCATTTCATTCTACAGTTACTAAGTCTCTCCTGTAGTCCCTTCCCCACACCTCCTGATCCAAATTCATTGCTGATTGGCTTGCCCATACAAAGCAAACACAAATGTTGTTTTTTCTTAAAAAAATCCCCACTATGATTAGCAAATACTTTTCAAAAGAATAAAAAGAACCTTTCACATAATTTGAAAGTGATTAATTTTAAATGAAAAATGATTTTTTAAGAATATGTGTACATTTATGTGTATGGTCCATGTGTATATATACACACATACATACATACATATATGTTGACACTGAGTTGTTTCAGTGATAGCAGGCTCTTCATGAGACTAAAGTTTTCTTGGTAAATATACTGAAGTGGTTTATCATTTCTTTCTCTAGATAATTTTACAGATGAGGAAACACACCTAGGGTCTGAGGCCAGATTTGAACTCAGAAAGATGATTCTTTCTGATTTCAGTCCTAGCACTATATCCAGTGTGTGTGTGTGTGTATGTGTGTGTGTGTATTATACATTTATACACACATACTTTTATACATAAACACATACTTATATACATAGACATACAATATATGTACACACATATATACAAATGTTATATGCATATATACATAACACACAGGATTTTAAGGAAGATTGGAGTAAGGCATTTCAATATAAATACCAAGGTAGGTCAAGTAATAGAAAATGAGATAGTTCCAGTAATGTGCAGTCTCATTAATTTAAATATTTTCTTGATTATTTTAGATAACAATGTATCCCTACTTCCTTATCCTGTGCTAAGCTTATCTAGGCTTTCTCATAAATGGTCCTCAGGAGTCTCTTATAGAGTTCTGCAGCTGTGATATAGATGTCTTGACATTGTGTGGAAAAAAATGAAGCATAAAGGTTTTCTCAGTATAATATGAATTCCCTCACTTTCCACATATGATTAGTTTTCATTTTCTGGTAATTGAAGTCTCTAATCCCATCCCATAGAACACATTTCCAGTGGAATTCTTGGTTGATAAAATGTTTCAGCTTATTATGCCAACGATGACCCTCTCTATCTCCTTCTAGAAGCCTTTCAGGTATAATTCCCCAGAGATTGTAATATTTGATAATTTCCACTCATGAAGTTTCCATGGCAGAACACTAGTGATAAAACATGGAACCTTGTTTCTGATGGCATATTATTTTAATACAATTTCTCAAAAGCAATCCACCTCACTCTTTATGGATTACTACCACACAAAATTTAGTCAGTTTTTTTTTCTACCTAATAGAAGTGGAGGTCACCATAAAATTAAACTAATCAGATTATGCAAAATGGGCTTATAATAACAGAGCTATAATTAATCTTCTTTTTAGTTTTGAGGTTTGCTTATAATCACTTTTCCTTGCATATAATTTAATTCAAGTCAAATACAATTCTATTAGAAAAATATGGTTTATAATAACCCATCAAACTCAGACTAATGATATTTCTAGCCTTGTTATTGATAAAAATATCCTTGAATTTCCTCCGTGGATCCCCATCTCATTACTGTTCTTCATCGACCCTATATTTGCAAACCAATATCACTTTAGTGGTGCTATATGAATCCAAACTATTGAGCCCCTTGACTCTCAAGAATCAAAGTTGTGGAGGGGTGGAGCCAAGATGGCGGAGTAGAAAGACTCACGTATGCCAGCTCCAAACCCACAGCCCATATCTTTCCTGCAAGAAGAACTCCCCACAAATTCTGGAGCACTGCAAGGCATGCAGAAACACAGTGGAAAAGATTTCCATTCCAGAGAGCCCTGGAGAGCCGTCCACAGGGGACCGTCGCGCTCCACACAGCGGAGTCCACCCCTGTGCTGCCCTGGCTGCACAGCCCCAGAGGAGTGGATCTGAGCAGGCTTCAGGAACGGAATCTCCGGCAGCCAGGAAGGTCCCTCCGCCCACAGATGCTACAGGTCAGTGAGAGAGACGTCTGAGCTGGCCGAGAGAGGAGCAGGGTGTCTCCGTGACTCGGGAGCCCTCAGGAGGCAGCAGTGCAGGGAGCGGCAGAGGCAGGCAGAGGCAGCAGTGGCCCGGGACTCCCTGAGCAGTAGGCAGAAGTTCAGGGCCATTACCAAAAGTCTCTCCATAAACCCCCTGACGGAACTGAGCCTAGGAGGCGGCCCTGCCCCCACCCACCCCATTAATGAAGGTCTCTGCATAAAGCCCCTGAAGGAACTGAGCCTGGGAGGTGGCCCTGCCCCCACCCAAGCACCAGAACATAAGCTCACATTGAATAGCAGCCACACCCACCACGGATAGCCCATTTGAATCTCAGATCCCAAGCACTAGCTGGGCGGATCTAGGCAGGGGTGGACAGGAATCTCAGAACTCAAGTAACTGGCTGGGAAAATGCCCAGAAAAGGGAAGAAAAATAAGACTATAGAAAGCTACTTTGATGGGGTACAGATGTTCCCACCTTTCAATTCTGATGTCGAGGAACTACTCTTACCATCAGGGAAAGATGTGGAGGTCGGGGCCTCTGTATCCCAGACATCCCAGGTGGATTTCCGGTGGGCTCAGGCCATGGACAGGCTCAAAAAAATTTTGAAAATCAAGTTAGACAGGTGGAGGAAAAACTGGGAAGAGAAATGAGAGAGATGCAAAAAAAGCATGAAAAATGGGTCAATACTTTGGTAAATGAGACCCAAAAAAATGCTGAAGAAAATAACACCTTGAAAAATGGGCTAACTCAACTGGCAAAAGAGGTTCAAAAAGCCAATGAGAAAAAGAATGCTTTCAAAAGCAGAATTAGTCAAATGGAAAAAGAGGTTCAAAAGCTCACTGAAGATAAGAGTTCTCTCAAAATTAGATATTTCAAACTGAAGAATTTACCAACAGTATGGTAGTTGAACTTGATGCCATGTTCATCCTCACTGAAAGCATTTGTCAACAATGCGTTGACACATGCATTGCCAGAGCTAGCTCAGTGTTTGGGAGGCTCGAATAAAAGTTTGGGAGAGAAGAGGTATTAGACTGACTACCAAACTGAAGTTTTACAGAGTCATTGTGCTGACCTCATTGTTATATGCTTCTGAAACATGGAGAGTCTACCAGTGCCATGCCAGAAAACTGAATTGCTTCCATTTGAACTGTCTTAGGAAGATTCTAAGGATCACCTGGCAGGATAAGGTACCAGGCACTGAAGTTCTTGCTCAAGCTGAACTGCCAAGTATTCAAACTATGCTTCAGAGAGCACAACTCTGATGGACCGGCCACGTTGTTCAAACACAAAATGTACACTTGCCAAAAATACTATTTTATGGAGAACTTGCATGGATCACGTGATCACATGGTGGTCAGAAGAAACGATACAAGGACACTGTCAAGATCTCTCTCAAGAACTTTGGATTTGACTGTGCAACAAGGGAGACACTAGCACAGGACTACTCAGCATGGTGTGCCCACATAAGTAAAGGTGCTGTGCTCTTAGGGCAAAGCAGAATTGAGACAACAGGAAATAAATGTAGGATGCACAAATTTGGGATATCCACCCCAAATAATCAAATGGACTTTCTGTGTCCTACCTGTTCTAGAGCATTCTGAACTTGTATTGGTCTGATCAGCCACAGTCAGACACACTGAAATTTCACTTTACAGTGGTGATGTCATTTTGGTCCTCTTCAAAGACAAAGTACAACAGTCAACCACTCAGCTATTTCTAGTTAAAGAAACTCTTGTTTCTATACTTTACTCCAGTAAACTCTCTTGGCTGATAAAGACAAGATTTAATCATAGGTAATGGATTCTACTAAGACAGTAACAGCAAAAGATCCCACTTTGCTTGCCATCACCCTCCACCTGTCTAGGACCTTTGGCCTTACAATCTAAATGGCCACGGATCCTGGAACAATTAGAGTCATTATACTTCTTAATTATACTAAAACAAAAACAGAAAAAGATCCTAATTTGATTGCCATCACAGGAGTTCAATATGAATTAGGGTTTAGTAGAGGATCAACATGATTACTGTCTTTGTATTCAACTAATGTTAAAGGTCTAGTGACATGTCCTGAAAATTGGGTAGATCTTCTCTTAATAATTTATTGTATCACATGGACAAAGTAGTCACTGAAGAGGGAGTGTATGTTTATGCAAATTTGTATGTGGAGGGAGCATCCATTCAATGAGCTCATGGAGCTATTGAAGTGTGAAAACATGAGTACCGAATTGTTTTTCCACTTCTATGATTCCGCTTTATGTGATGAAGACATACCCCTAATTATTGACATTGACTTGTTCTAGGAAAACAGATTAAAACAACAAAATCAACAACTAGGAGGCATCATCAAATAAATATTTAAATGTTTTGAATGTACAGTCAAAGAAAATGGTATTTCAGATGGTGCCTGCAAAGTTACGGAATGTTTTGATTACCATGTATCAATGAGATGACTTGTTCCCATAATTATAATTCATCCTAATTACCCTTAAAAACAAGATTTTCCCATTGTCTCATTGTGATTGAATCAAAGTGAACACTTCTGGTTATCAGTATCCTCTTCATAAGGAACAAGTCCCACCCTCTGCTACCAAATTACAAAGAACTCTCTTCTTAATGAAATACCTTCATGGAGAAAAATAGTACGTCTTACAGTAATAAAATCCAAAAAGCATATAGCTGGTTTATTTTTCAAAATACCTTCACAACTATAATTTCATTTTTAAAAATTAAATGTTTTATTAGAGATTGAATTTTGAATATCAATATGAATTATTAAACTTAATTAGAAAATATTTAAGTTAGTTTATTTCATGACATAGACCTTTTTGTATCATGAAACTTTTGCAAGATTATGAACTCTGTGGTCCCTTTTTCGAATAACACTTCAAAGGTACAAAAAAACAGACATTAGTGCAAAACAAACCAATTATATTAATATATAGTTATTAGCATGTTCAAAACAAAACAAAATAAGCTCAAATAACTGAAGTGAAGAACCTCTGAGTAGAGTGTCTGTTTTTTCAGTCATTATTTCTTAGTCCGTATGAGTTTGTTGTCCATTCAACCTCATGAATGAGCTTTACCTTTACTCCACCACCTGTATTGTGACCCATAATTTATTATTTATTTATTCATTATATATTTATTTTCTTATTTCTTCTAGTTTAATATCAACATGGTGGGACCTCAAAGTGGTTGGAAATGTAGCTTCTTTCATTAAATCAAGTCAATCAGAATTTATTGCAGTCCAGTCACTGAGGTATTTATTTTTATTGAGTTTGAGCATTTTTAAAATGTTTATGCACAATTTATACTTCTTTTAAAAACTGTTGATATCTTATGAACATTTATTTATTCTGTAATGGGAGATGACACTAAAGATTTTTATCAGTTTATCTCTTTTATACCAGCTATTTTTAAAATTTTCTATTGATATTTTCTTGATATATATATACACATATATATTATTTTTCTTTTAATTTTCTTTTGTTTGTTCAGATTAATAAAAGTTTGTGTGCTATCCACTTATTTTATAGGAGAGAAAAAAGTAGATATTGAGAATTAATTGAATGACCCAGTGTCACACTCCTTGCTTCATCTTTCAAATTTGTAACTTTGTTTTGAAAATCCTTATTTCCTCCTGATTTTCCATTAGTTACCATTTGGTATTGTTTTCCCATTTAACTTTACTATCAAATGTTCTCTTCATAATTTTTTATCCTGTTGTCTATAATATCACTTGATATATGACAAAGTCCTTGGATATTATTTTACAATTGCCCCTAAATCTTCCATTCCTGTGTGTTGTGCTTTTATTTTCAAATATTTTATTTTTTCCAATTATATGTAAAATATTTTTTAAAAAATGAGTTTCAAATTCTAATTCCCCCCTTATCTGTTCCCTTCATTGATAAGGCAATCAATTTGATATAATACACATTTCCATATTAATTATTGAAATTAAACACAAGTCAAAAAAAAAAACAGGAAAAATAGAGGAAGTAAAAAAAAATGTTTTATCTGCAAGATTCAGACACCATGAGGTCTTTCTCTGGAAGTCAATAGAATTTTTCATCATGTGTCTCTTGACTTTGTCTTAGATCATTGTTGAGAGTAGCTAAATCATTTATAGTTGATAATTGTACAATATTGCTCTTATTGTATACAATGTTCTAGTTCTACTAGCTTCACTTTGCATCTGTTCACGTAAGTCTTTCCAAGTTTTTCTGAAACCATCTTGCTCATCATTTCTTATAGCACAATAGTATTCCATCAAAATCACATATAACAATTTGTTCAGCTATTCCTATTGGACATATCAAACTGAATGTCCTAAAATCTATTAAAATCAATATATTTTTTAAAAGAGGTAGAATTAGGTAAATAATCTCACATAAAAGAAGTATGAAAGAACTCTTACAGTGAAAGAAGGGAAAGATCAAAGGGAGTGGTGTCAAGCAATGCTTTAACCTTACACTCATTTAAGTTGACTCAGGGAAAAATACACAATTAATTGGGTATAGAAACCTAATTTATGCTACATGCAAGTAGGAGAGGAAGGGAAGAAGAGGAGAGGGAAACTTATAGAAAGGAGGAAGAGTTACAGGAGGCAGCAGCTAAAAGCAAAGAATTTTGAGGAGGGAGAGAGTTTAATCGTTGGGAATGTAATGAGCTCACCAGTAAAATGAAAGTGGGCAGCAGAGGGCATTAAAAACCAGAATCCTACAATACCCCCCCCCCAAAAAAAAAAACATTTGATGCAGAGAGATGCACCTAGAGTAAAGGTAAGGGGGTTGGAGGAGAATCATTTTTGCTTCAGCCAAATTGAAAAAAGGGGTAGCAATCATGATCTTGGAGAAACACCTAATTAAAAGAGATAAGAAAGGAAACTACATCTTGCTAAAAAGTGCCATAGACAATGGAGTAATGTCAATATTAAACTTTTATGCTCCACATGGTACATGATCCAATTTTTCATGGATTCATTAAATGAGTTATAGGGGCAAATAGATAATAAAACTATACTGGTGAGGGAGTTCAACTTTCTTCTTATATTTACAACTTTAATTAAACTTATAATTTTCTTCCTCTTCTTTTGCTCTTGCTAGTTTAGGTATTGATATCGTATTACTTTCAAAAAAAGGAATTTGTTAGGATCCCTTCTTTGCCTATTTTAAACATATTCATTCATTTATTTGTTTGTTTGTTTGTTTTCATTTTTTTACAAAAAGCTTTAATTAAACCTGTTCAGGAAGTATGACAAGGTGACAGTGATTCAGTGTTTCTGTGATACAAGAAGCATGTGAGAGCACTGAGTGAATGAACATTGGAGTGAGGTACCAAGGCTCAGACTCAGGGACCCTGGCCAGCTGCTAACCCCACAGCAGCCTGTAGGAGTGCCAATTTCTGCTGGGTTACCCACCCCAGAAAATTGACATTCACTTCAAAAGCAAAAGCTTTGCTAAATGGCTGGCACCTGTTGTAGTCTTCCATGATTATTTGGTTTTGAGATCTCAGCTATGTCAAGTCTGAGGGTTTCCAGTCACCTCAGGACTGACTAGAGGATTAAAAACGGCTCCAAGTAACAAGCCCACCCTAGAACAAATGGTGACCTGGGGCACAGGTTGGCCCTCTGGGCAACCTAGCCATAGGTGGGATGGGTCCCTGAGGGCCATTTACACATAATCCACACCCAAGTGTTGGTGATTAAAAAAAGAAAATGCCTTTACAAGCCTGCATCACTTCATCTCTACTATTACACAGCCCAGCTCCCCTCCCTCCTCTCTTCTTCCCCCACCCTGTCTCAGTAATCTTATTTAAAACACACTGTGAATGAATGGAGTCAAGTCAGAGGGGATAGAACACAGGCCAGCTGACAAAGGCCTAGTTGACACATTGTGACATTTGATAATGAGAAGGCCCTGGCTGGGGGAGGGAAGACTTGAGAATGACTTTGCCCTCTGTTGTGATCATGTTTATTACTTTCTTGGCCACCATGATAGATTTTGCTTTCTGGTTCTGGGATTTGGCTTTCTGGTGTTTAAATAAATGTTTTTCTTCTGCATTCTGTATGGAGAGTCTTCTATATTTTGTGATTGAGAACTAATCTGACATATTCATGGTCACCACCAGTGCTGTAAATATTGCCTTGGCAATATAAGGAGATGCTGGTGTCCTTATTCAGGATGACCTGGAGCAGGTGTGGGGGAAGGATGGGAGGGTTTTTGAAGCCAAACACTTCAAAGTTAGTTTTCTTCACTTGAATGACCTGGTCACTGGCTGGTCACTACTGGCTCAGAGGCCATTCATTGACCATTCGTAAAGAACTTGTACTGATGTTCTAGAAAATCCAGGATTGCTACAAAGTTGTTCCGGCTTCTTGTGAGGGGTAGCTTTGTCCAGTTATTGAAGGAGCCAGATAAGAAGACCTCTTTGCCTCCTCCTGTCCAGCAAAACACAGTCAGGCAAGCTTGAGTGGGAGCTCAGTCATTCACTTCTAGACCATGCTGCTATGCAAGAAACTCTTCCTTTTCCAGAGCCTAGATCTCCTAGGAGTGGAAGAAGTTGGCATCCTTGGGGCTGTCTACCATGATCTTAGGCTTCTCACCCTCTTACTTGGTGGGGATGGGGCCTATGCTGTCCCAGTGGGGTTCTGGTGTCCCCCCCTGCCACTCCAGCCCTTACACCGCTGGTGTTGCCCATGGTGGTTGTCTGTTACTGTCCCTTTTCCTGCTACTGCTCCCCCCGCCACTGCTAAAACCAAAAAAAGCCCCTGCCAAGCTATGAGGCAATGTCTTCTTCCTTCAAGTATTTTATTTAATATTTGAGTTAGATATTCTTTAAATATTTAGTAAAATTCACTTGTAAATCCATTTGGTTCTGATGTTTTTTTAAAGGAAGCTCATTGAGAATTTCAGAAAAATCTAGATAGACTTACATGAACTGATGCAGAGTGAAATGAGTAGAACTAGGAGAATATTATATGCAGTAACAGCAAAATTATATACTAATCAACTGTGAATGACTTAACTATTCTTATGTATATATTGATTTAAGATAATTCCAAAGGATTCATGATAGAAAACACTATCCACCTCCAGCAAAAGAACTTAATGGTGTCTGAAAGCATTTTGAAGCATCCTTTTTTAACTCTTTATTTACCTTGTTACTGTTTTAGTCTGTTTTCTTTCACAATATGACTAATAAACAAATATTTTTTTAACAACTGGACACGTATAATCTATATCAAATTACTTACTGTCTTAGGCATGGTGGAATGTAGGGAAGGGGAAGAGTATTTAGAAATCAAAGGTTCAAAAAACAAATGTTAAAAGTTATATTACATCCAAAGGGGAAACAAGAAAATATTATCAAGCAAAGAAGAGCAAAAAAGTAATGGACTTTTCACCAGATTTTTAGCTATCACCATAGCATGAATAGAGTATATCAGGTGGACAATCCAAATATTGCACTAATCTCCATGAAATGTTGAGTGCATGTCATGCTCGACTTGGTGTTAGCAAGACTTGGGCTTAAGCCCTGCCTCTAGGGGACACTCCCTGTGTGACCTTGAGTATCCAATCAATTCCTTAAGACTGATGAATTGCTAAGCTGCATTGTTGGGAGCTTCTTATATTGATTTAATCGCAAATCCAAATAAAAATAAAGCCAAAGGAAATTCCTCCAATATGTATGGGTACGAGTATGTGGATGTGGGGGAATCCACTATGGAATATTCTCAGGAATGTAGACAAGGATCATATCAGATGAAAAATATGGATAAGTAATGATCTTCATGTTATGAATGGAGCCATTGGTCAGTGTACTAAGCTTATGAATTCATCAAGGTTTCTAAGTGATGGATAGATTATAATAATATTAGCATCATATTTACTTATTGAAAGCATTATGTTTATGTTTACTCACTTTTTTGTTAGTGTCCCCCACTTTTTAAAAGAAATATTCCTAATTAACCAATTATTCTTCATCTCATTCACTTAGAGTGATAGGAGAAAATGGGGAAAAAAATGCGTAAACTTCTGTCTTTCTGCATAGTTGAGTGCCTTGAAGACTAAAACCTTAAAGCACAGGAAGCAAAAAGACAGTTATACAACCAGGAAGTAAGTGCTGTTGAACCAACACTAAAGCTCCCAGAAGACCCACAACCACTAAGGAAGCCATGCTTGCCATACTCTAAGTCACTTCAACTGTGTGCATTTACTTTTCAGCCCAGAAACATCTTAAAAGGACTCCAAAAGGGAATAATTAACTCAGGTTTTAAATAGTCCCTTGTGTATGCACTTTGCAATAACATTTTATTTTAAATAGGAAGAAATTTGAACTTTTAAAGTATTGAACTTTTAAAATCATAACCTCTTCTACTCCTTATGAGTCCCTCTGGAATCAAGTAATTTTTATACATTTAATAATATGCTGTTAAAGAATAGATACTCTCGTGGTTGAGACAACAAAGTCACTCGGTGCCTTAGGAGACCTACAACTGTCTATTGAGGACTTTATATGCCTATTTTCCCAGAGATACCCACAGGGATTTCCTAGACCATAGAAAATTTGTTTCAGAGGAAGGATACTTGGGCAATAGCATGGCCCATTAGGAAAGAATGTATGCCAGGCTTCAGGAGGTCTGAATGTTAGGAGTTCATTAATTTCTAGGGTTCAGTTATATCATATGTAAATTTGGGACAATTTATCCTTTCCCTCCTGATACCACAGAATATTTTGAGGTTTTGATAGATTTATTTTAATGCAAACTGATTTTTAATTGAAATTAAGATGCATCATATATATGTATATATGTGTGTGTGTGTGTACTTATCTTTTATCAATGAATGTGTAATTTCCTTTCCAATCGAATCTCTCAGACTTTTGAAAAAATGCAACCCACTACTGTGTTCAAGATCCTTGGACAAACAGCATTGTTCTCACCATTGCTACTACCACCACCACTACTATTACTACTATGACTGTTCTGCTACTGCTGCTACCAATGCTACTACTGCTGCTCTTGCACCTTATTTCCTATTGGTGTTAGAGGTAGTAGTTGTGGTGGTGGTGCTGGTGGTGGTGGTGGTGGTGGTGGTGGTAGCGGCAGCGGCAGCAACAGAAATAAGAGGATTACATAGATAATAGTCAATAAATATTTGTTAATAATGCTCATGAGAGACAGTGTGATGGAATGAGGTTCAAGTCCTACTTCTAACAAATATCATCTCTGTGCCTTACTTCTTGATCTACAAAGAGGTAATTTCCACCATTGTAGTTCTTTACACCACTGACATCATACATTGCTCCTCTCCTTCTGCTGTTGCTGCTACTGCTCCCATCACCACCACCACTACTGCCACTAACACCAATAGGAAATAAGGTTCAGTAGCAGTAGCAGTAGCACTAGTAGCAGCAGAAGCAGAACAGTCATAGTAGTAATAGTAGTGGTGATGGTAGTAGTGGCAATGGTGAGAACAGTGTTGTTTGTCCAAGGATCTTGATCTCAGTAGTGGGTTGCATTTTTTTTTCAAAAGTCTGAGACATTCAACTGGAAAGGAAATTACACATCCCCTGATAGAAGATATTTTTTATCTTAGATTAAAAAAATGGCATAGTTAGATTTCTATTTCCATACTAAGTACAGAACATGCACCGTTCAGATTCTAAATAAATTCTTCTAGACTGAGTACTCCATTAAAGTTTCCACTGGGGAGAGTTTTACATATATCTTCATAGGCAGAATTTTCCATTTCTTTTCTAACTTAATTGGCACGTATCCTTAATATTTATCTCACCCATATAATCACGAAATACTGGGTTCATACCTACAAAAATCTTTATGTTTGGTAAAAAGAATGCAGTTAGGACAAAACCTAAAGCATAAACAATTCTGTATCCAACTACAACATTGAGGTTATATCAGGCTAAACTCAAATTCAGCTTGCCAGACTCTATCAGAGAATTCTTCTGCACTTTGTTGTTGACTTTGTAGTGTTTTCCTCAGGTATGGCTATTAAGCTATTTCTCTATGTGTGGCTACAAAACACTTTGCACAGTGTAAGCACTAATACATGTTGAAATAAATTGATGTAGCCATTGGAGCCCCTGAGACCAAACTCTGAGTTACTTAATCTATTCAACTTTAGAATCATAGTCTTGGAGTTGTTCTATTATGATTGGTGAGTCAACCAACACAGATGCATATGGCCTGCTATATTTAGCTGGCCCCAGGCCATCTTTCACATCCTATTTGACAGTCTCCCCAGCCTATCTCCTAGTTATCTACCATATGCTTCCCTTGTGTTGCACACCCCCTCTCTTGCCACCGTACGGTTTCTATTTTTTGCTCTAAAAACGATGATCCAATTAGCATTATTATCTCTGAAACAACCTTCTAAAAATACCTTCAATGTCTGACATTCTCTTAAATCCATTGTCTTTCTCTATGAGAATGTAAATTCTTTGAGGGCAGAGATTCCGTTTCTTTCATACCTGGCATATTGCCATAATTCATTTTCATTCATTCATTCTCCATCCATCCATTCATATGCCTATTTTCTCCAAAAGTGATGATAAAGAAAGCAATCTCATGAACCTATTTAACATTCATAGCAGTAATCTTGGACAAAAAACCTTTTCAAACCTTTGGGCCTATTCCGTCATCTCTAAAATAAGGGGCATAGACTAGAAGATCTTTTTGGTCCCTTCTAGTTATAACAAAATAAGATTCTTATTTGTGTTTGGAATATGAAGTGTATCTTCTAAGTATTTGAAAGTCTTTCTTACCCCAGAGGTAAAAATTAGAAACAATGGGTGAAAATTGCAGAGCAGACTAAGATTTGGTAAAGGGGAAATAAAAAAAAAAATACCCTCACATGTACCGCTATCTAAAAGTGAATGGGCTTTCCTGTGAGGCAGTGGGTTCTTGCTTATAGAAGATTTTCCAACTGGTCATATGACTAAATGTTAGAGATGTTTTCAGAGAAAGCATTCCTATCCAGGTGTTTTGAGGCCCCTTCCAATTGAATTTTTGTGATTATAGGATGTTTTTGTTTTGTTTTTAACTCTAGCACAACTGTGATTCTGAATCATTGTGCAATAATTACACTTGACTTTATTGAATGGAGGCTTTTCACATGGAGATAGTGTGAGAAAACTCTATGATCCGTGATCTACTTGTTCTGGATCTGCACAATTTACCCTGATTCAAGCCATAAACCCTATTTTTGTTTTTGTTGTGTTTTACATTTTTCTCATTTTTTTTCCCTATGAGACAAGTCAGCTTATCATGTAACTGGAGCTATTTACTTGAGTCTTGATCTGCTAATTAGCCTTCACTGGTTTACATTAAAAGTGACTACTAATAAAAATTGTTTTCTCAATGTAGTAAAATGCTTTTTACACATTGGACATACACAACATTTTAAAAAATATTTATGCAAATTAAGATGCATAAGATATAGCCTATCATTTTGCCCCTTTTCTATATGCCTTTGAAAGAATATTAACTTGATCTGAACAGATTTAATTTTAGCATAATCATACTTCATGCTTATTAATGTCAAGTGTTGATTAGTATTCTTTGTGTTTTCAAGCTCTTATTGATCATTTTTTTTTAATGGACTAGTCCTTTTCCAAATATTTGAATATTTCTTCTCTATGAGTTCTTAGAAATAATAGTAAGAAATTATTCAGCGATACTCACCCTTCTTAAGTACCCACCTACCCTGAATATATACCATTTTAAGTGATCTTCCTATTTAAGTCTTTGTTTTCATTTTCCTTAAATGGATTATATATATTTTGATTATCTAATTATACTGGATATTTTCATTTTATTTTCTGGAATTATATTGGTCCATTTTGGTTGATAATTTCCATCACCAAAGTAAGCTCAGCTATGTAAAATATTCCTCTAAAACAGTTGGGTTAACTATCATTAACAGAAATGAGTGAAGTGTTCTTTAACTTCGACACTATAGTTCTAAAATGGAACATAATATTTAATAGGAGCTAGGTTAGCTCTCCATGTTGACTTCATTCACTTTGCTGCAATCATCACATTGATTGTTCTTCAGACTTTTCCTTCCTTCACATCATTTCAGAGAGAATCTTCCACACTTCTCTGAATTTTTCCTATTCATTCCATTGGGGAAATACTTCATTATATTTACAAACTGCAATTTATTCATCTGTTTCCCAATTGTTGTACACATATTTTGTTTTTTAGTTTTTTGTTATCACCAAAGGTATGCCAATGGGCATATTTGTTTTAAAAAGATAAGTTGTTGTGTTTTATATTGTCATCAATCTCCTCACATTCTGGCCCCAGTAGTGGAATTTCTGAGTGGGTTAACGTTAGAGTGGGAAGTCAGAGGCATGAACAGTTCATATAACTCACATTAGTGTTCAAGTCCATTAAACCATTTCAGAGTGTCATTGTAGTGAATTAATATAACTGATTTTACATAGTTCCCAAATCTCCTGCAATGAATTTCTCTGCTTGTTATCTTATTGATTACCTTATGCATATCACATGATTCTTCATGGATATTTTCATTTACATTCCCTTCATTATTACTGATTCTTTTGATTTTTCAAGTGTCTTATGTTAGATACTATTTATTTTTACCTTTTGATCTCTTTTCTATTGAAAAATAGATGAGGGGCAGCTAGGTGGCATGATAGATTTAGTGCTGGGCCTGGTGTCAGAAAGGTTCATCTTCCTGAGTCTAAATCTGACCTCAGTCACTTACTACCTGTGAGACCTTGAGCAAGTCACTTAACCCTGTTTACCTCAATTTCCTCATTTGTAAATTAGCTAGTGAAGGAAATGACAAACCATTATTGTATCTTTTCCAAGAAAGCCCCAAAAGTGGCCACAAAGAGACAGACACAACTGAAATAACTGAATAACAAACAATGAACAGTTATTGATTCATAGATTTTTATCAGTACTCTATGGATAGGAATGTCACAATCTCAGGTATTTGTCACAGAAAACTAATGCAAACATTTTTCTCAGTTCATATTTTCTTCTAATTCCAGAAGAATGTATGTGCTTTATACAAAAGCTTCTTTAATTTTATATGGGCTATTTCCTTTTATATTTATCTATTACATTTTTATTTCTTCTGTCTACTCTATGACTCTGACATGTTTCGTTCATATATATGCATATATGTATATGTATGTGTAAATTTCTGTGTGTATCCCTTATGTAGTTTCCTTGTATAATCTATAGTGATCTGAATTTATTTTCATATTCTTTTGTCATTACTTTTTTCATTTCAGATGTCTACAGTTCTTAGTTTAGCTAGTTTCATTTTAGCATGCAAATTGTGCTTATTTTCCTTGCTTATGATTTCTATGTAGTCTAACAGTTTGTTCTGTCCATGTGTATAATTCTGTGATTTCTTTATCTCTCTGTCATAAAATCAGACTCTCAACAAAGACCTCTCAATATTATTTTAAAAATGTTTCCCAAATAAATTAGCATGGTAATAGGTCATTTCAAATAGTGTCTTTCATTTTGTATTTGAATTCATTTCATATTCAGTACAATTTTTCAGATCTACCTCTAAATTCAGTTATTTCTATTGATCACAATAATGCATTTGACTCTGAATCTATGCTCATTTTGATAAACCTTAAAAATAAGCAAGCAACTCTCTCTTTCTAAAGCTTCTGTTTTTCTTTGTGATCAAGCAAAATCTCTGATTATGAATTCTACCCCTTGAAAATTATGATATGGTCAGGTATTTAAAATATTTGTAGTGGTCCAGAATAAGTTATATTGCAGGTGAAATCTTAATATAAAAACCTTCAAGGATCTGGCAAGAATGGTTGTCTTATTTGATGTTTGTTTTTTTTGTTTTTTTTTCCCAAACATTTTCCTTGAAAAGAGCAAAAGATTACTTGAAATTTGGGTTTTTTTCCCCCTCATCCCTGATTCCATGAGACTTACTGCTTGGAAACTCACACCACAGATACAGATCATGAACTCAAAGGTAACTTATGCTTTATGGACTTGCCTAGAAAGAGTGAACAGTTAAGTCATTTGTCTTATATGAAATACCTAAAATATGTCAAAGGCAGAATTTGAACTCAAATTTTCTTGATTACTTGCAGGTCCTTATCCACTATATAACATGTTGCTTCTCACTGGAAATCTTTGTTATGCAAAAAAATGTGGTGATTAGATATTACCTGTGTGTGTATATATAAGCATATATATGTGTAAAATATACTCACATACATATATACACATATATACCCATATATGGATGTACATATGGACACAAACATATATTATATTCTTATATACTATATATTATGTAAAATAATATATTGCTGTACAACATACCATATATTAAACACTATATATACATACACACGTGTACGTGTGCATGCATACAAGTATTACATATTTATGTGTGTTTGTGTATATCTCTGTATATATATATGTGTATATGTATAGACATATATTTATACATACATATATACATAGTTTATTTGTATGTAATCATGCATGAACATTGAAGAGAACTAGTAGAATAACTTGTATTTGAAAAATGACTAGTTTATAAGGACAAACATGACATTCTTAATATTCTAAGATGATGTAAGTACAGTGTAACAAATCATTGTCCCTGGAACATTGAGTCATTGAGCTCTTTGAGAACTAATGTCCTTGTCAACTGTTTTGATATTTTACTCTCAGCTCATTTGTGAAAAGTAGAGTATAACAAAATGCCAATTTTCAATCAATCAACAAGAATTTATTAAGTGCTGTGTGCTATTTTTATGCTATATGTTGGACATCTTCATTAATTGACTCATATTTGTATTTTGAGAAGTAGGCTGAATGTCCTCTGTGAAAATAAGGAAATATGATGATAATCTTTCAACACTTAAAAAGTAGGAGAGATGGAAAAATTTTGGATAAAAATTTCCTAAAAGGCATCATGAATTCACATTCAAATATAGGAAAAGGGCCAAGATAAGTAGGTGTTTGATATTTCCTAAGAGGTTGAATAATGTCATTCTTCATACCAGCTGTTCTAGCAACCTTGTCTGTAGAGCTATTGTAGTAAAATCTTATGGTTGTGAAATTTTCCATCTTGGCTCTCAGGAGACTCAACACTTGCCTAATTGTGTTGATTATTTTTCTTATATTCAAAATATTCAATGAATTTATTCTTATTTCCTGCAAATTTTTCCCCATAATTTGTTTCAATTCTTATTTCTAAAAGAAGAAAACAAAAATTATACAACCTAAAACAAAAAAAAAGTCATACCCAGAATGTTGTCAAATCTAGATTGCAAGATATTTAGTGATATATTAGTGAACTTTGGTGACACTATAAAATAACTTCTTTTACTATTTCTTTGGGTGGATATAGATTCCAAATTCCATGAAAACCAGCTTTATTGCTCAAGAGGGGAAATTTATCTGCAACTTGAAATCTTAGAGTCACATATGTTATTCAGGGGCTAAGTACATTATCCATCTTATCAGAGGCAGTATATGTCAGATCTACAATGGTATTAAAGGATAACTAGAATTAATGAGAGTCTTATTGCAAGTGAACAAAAGCCACAAATGAGGAATTGATTACAGTTTTGTTGAGTTGCTAGATTTAAGGAAGTACTTGAGAAAATGTTAATATCAAGAATTTTGGGAGCCACGATAGCAAAGTAAGAACTGAATTGCTGTAACTCTCCCATATTCACTTCCAAATAACCATAAAATAACACCCCAAAACAAATTCTTAAACAATAGAATCACCAAAAAGAAAGGGTGAAACAAACTTTTAGCCTCAAAACTTGACAGATCATCAGGAAAGATCTGTCTCATATGGTATCGGATTATGGTAAGAGGGGAAGGCAATCCAGAACAGGAAGTCTCCAAGCAAGCTAGCAGTAAGCCCCACCCCCACAAACCAACGGGAGATCATGAGACCCAGTGCAGTCGAGTAAGAAAAAGTCAATACCAGGACCTAAAACATGCTTAAGCATAGCCAGGAGAACAGCAGACATGAGTATCAAGAAACTCTGTGTGCTTCAGCATCCTTCCAGCTTTTCCCTAGAAACAAGGTGGATTCCTTAGCATAACCCTGGGCAAATGGTAAGCCTCCAGGTGCCAGACCATCACACACACAAAGAATCACTTCAAATATCAAAATCAAAGAGAAATCTAAAGAAAAAAAGGAACAGGAAACATGGAATTCAATAGAGCTGAACTGTTTGCATCCCTACATGGGAAGATGATACTTGTCAATCTTAAAAATTATATGACTAATAGTAGAGCTAGAAGGACAAACAGCACTGGTTTAAGGTGAATTTAAAAGGAATGACATAAAAAATAATTAAAGGATGAGATAAAAGAATATATCAGGGGCAGAAGAAAATGAAAGGTAGAATTGGGTAAATTATTTCATATGAAGAGGCAAAAAAAATATACATTAGAGTGGAGGGGAAATTGGACATGAACCTCACTTTCATCGGTATTGGCTCAAAGAGGGAATAATATACAAAATCAATTGAATATTGAAATCTATCTTTTATGACAGGAGGAGATTAAGTAAAAAAGCATGAGTGGGTTGACCAAAGAGAGAGCATACCATATGAAGTGGTAGACAGAAACAAAACCTTGATGAGAAGGGAAAGGGTAAAAGGAGAACAAGGACAAACAGGAAGAAAAATTGAATGGAGAAAATACAATCAATGATGATAAACATCAATGTAAATGGGATGAACTCTCCCTTAAAATGGAATCAGATAGCAGAGTGAAACAAAAAGAGAATGCTAAAATATTACAATATGTTGTTTACAAGAAATACACTTGAAGCAGACACAGAAAGTGTGATTTTCTCAAGAGATGACAAAAAAATTTCTTGGTAAAGTACAGTACCCATTCCTAAACACTACAGGACATTAGACTAAAGGAAGTATTTCTTAAAATGATAAGCAGTATCTGTGTAAAACCATTGTCTAGCATTGTATGTAATGGGGGTAAGTTAGAAGCTTTCCCAGTAAGATCAAGGGTAAAACAATGATACCAATAACGATCACCACTATTCTTCAATATATTACTGGAAATGTCAGCTATAGCAATAAGAGAATAAAAAAGAAATTAAAGGAATTAGACTGGGTGATGAGAAACACTATCACTTTTTGCAGATGATATGATGGTGTACTTAGAGAATCCTAGAGAAGCAACTAAAAACTGCTTGAAATAATGAACAACTTCAGCAAAGTTGCAAGATATAAGATAAACCCACCTAAATCATCAACATTTCTTTATGTGACCAACAAAGCTGAGCAGCAAGAGATAGAAAGAGAAGTTATATTTAAAGTACCTGTAAACAATATAAAATATTTGGAAGTCTACCTGCCAAGACAAAGCCAGGAATTATATGAACACACTTACAAAATACTTTTTACACAAATAAAGTGAGATCTGAACAATGAGGGAGAAATATAAATTTCTCATTAATAGGCTGAGCTAATATAATAATAATGAAAATTCTGGCTAAGTTAATTTACTTATTCAGTGCTATATCAAATTGCAAAAAATATTTGATAAAGTTAGAAAAAAACAATTACAAAATTCACCTGGAAGAAGAAAATGTCAAGATTATTAAGGGAATTAATAAAAAAAAAAAAACACAAAGGAAGGTGGCCTAACCATACCACACCTCAAACTGTGTTATAAATAGCAATCATCAAAACTATCTGGTATTGACTAAAGTAATGTATCAATGGAATGGATTGGGTGCACAAGACATAGTAGTCAATGACCATGGTATCCCAGTGTTTTATAAACCCAAAGGCACCACCTTCTGGAATTAGAACTCAATATTTGACAAAAAAAAAAAAGCAATAGGACACAAGCTTGATATAGACCAACATCTCACACCATACACCAAGATAAGGTCAGAATGGGTACATGATTGAGACATAAAGGGTGATACCATAAGCAAATTAGAAGGGCAATGAATAGTATACTGGTCAGATCTGTGGTGAAGGGAAGTATTCATTACCAAACAATAGATAGCAAACATGACAAAGTACAAAATAGGAAATTTGGGTTATATTAAATTAAAAAGCTCTTGTACAAACAAAATCAAAGCAACCAAGATTAGAAGAAAAGCAGGAAGCTGGGAAGTATTTTTTACAAGTTTCCCTGGTAAAGGGTTCCTTTCCCAAATATATAAATAACTCAGTTAAATTAATAAGAAGACAAGCTATTCCTGTATAGATAAATGATCAAAGAATATGAACAGAAAGTTTTTAGATGAAGAAATCAAAGTTTTCTGTAGACACATGAAGAAGTGCTCTAAATCACTTTTGATTAGAAAAATATAAATTAAACAACTCTGAGGAACCCCTTTGTATCTATCAGATTGGCTAATATGACAAAAAAAGAGGAAAATGATAAATGTTGGACAGGATGTGGAAAAATTGTGACATTGATGCGTTGTTGATGGAGTTGTGAAGTGATGTAACCACTCTGGAGATGAATTGGAAATTATGCCTCAAGAGCAACCAAACTGCATATCCTTAAATCCAGCAATACTACTACGAGCTCTGTATCCCAAAGAAATCACAAAAAAAGGGAAAAAGACATACATGTACAAACATATTTATAGCACCCTTTTTCATGGTGGTAATATATTGAAAATTGAGACAATATCTGCCAATTAGGAAATGGATGGATAAGCTCGGTATATGAATATAATGGAATTATAGTGTGCAATAAGAAACAATGAACTTGCAGATTTCAGAAAAACCTAGAAAAACTTGTATGAAGTGATGACAAGTGAAATGAACAGAATCAGGAAATCGTTCTGCACAGTATCAGCAAGATTGTGTGATGACCAACTATGAATGAGTCAGTTCTTCTCAGCAACACAGTAATCCAAGACAACTACAAAGGACACATGAAGTAAAACGCTATCCACATCCCGATAAAGGACTGAACTCTCAATACAGATCAAAGCTTATTTTTTTCCATTTTATTATTTTTCATGTTTTCCCCTTTTTATCTGTTTCCTCTTTTATAATTTTGACTAATATGTAAATATGTTTTACATGATAGCATATGTATAATCTTTATCAGATTGCCTACCATTTTTGAAAAGGGGAGTGGAGAGAGGTAGGGAGAAAAACTTGGAACTCAATATCTTGTAAAAATGAATGCTAAAAATTTTCTTGACATGTTATTGAATAAAAATAAAATGTCATTAATAATAATACATATGAAAGTCAAAAATATGTATCTTTTTTTGGAGAATTAATTATTAAAACTTTACCATCACACTGATACAGAGGAGCTTACTCAGCATTCCACTCCCATTTGCCATACTACTAACACTGAGACTGAACCCAAGGAAGGATGCAACATACAACAGAGCCCACCTTTTCACCTTGGTCCACCGTTCTCTCTTCCTAGTGTCATGGAAATTTTAAATCCAGGTCATATAATTTTGCCTCAGCATGATGGCCAGATTGACCACTTCAGGAGCAAAAACCTGACAGCAACTGCAAATCTGTAGTACCAGCACTGTGCCCACATTTTAAAAAGTATTCATACAGCACTTTTTGTAATAGCGAAGAATTAGAAACAAAGTAAATACCCTGCAAAATTAGGAAAAGTTAAACAAATTGTAGTGCAGGAATGTAATGGAATATTATTGTTATAAGAAATTATCTGCATGATAAATACAGAGAAACATGAACTACATGAACTGCTGTAAAGTAAACAGACCAAAAAATATGTACACACAATATATGTAGAAAGAACAATGCACCATAAAACTAAAAATAAATGGAATAAAATTATAATAATAAAAATGACTCAAGTTAAGAGATATGAAAAGATATAAGCCCCTTCCCCCTCCCCCAATATAACCCTTTGGTATGGTGGGAGGTCCGCAGGTATTGCATGCATTTTCACAATTTTTTTAACATATTGTTAATTTGTGCTGCCTGTTTTCTTAACTGAAAAAATATGATCTGTGATTTATGATGGCTCTCTGGAAGGGTTTAGATGAGAAATACATGAGTTAACTATGGTGATATAGAAAAGAGAATATTAATAAAATGCATTTAAAAATAGAATTCCAATTCTAAAAATAGAATCCATTTGAGAAGTGATCCAAACTAAATTGAATGGGACAATTCATTCCCTCAGCTGAGAGAAGGGGAAGAATGCCATAAGTTTATATTCATGAACAAATACTTGTTATTCTGTATTATCTACTGCATTCATAGTATAATGCTTACAGGAGGGGAGTAAGAAATAAGAGTTATGTAAGGAAGTAGAAATATAAAAAATAAGATAACTTTTTACAGTAACTGTATTGTTTTTCAATATGATAGACAATGTAAAAGAATTGGTAATTCAAAAAGGACATAAATCACAGAATCACAAATTTAAAACTATGAAGAACCTCAGATACCATCCTATTCAGTTTGTAATTTTTCAAATAAGGAATAAGCCTCAAAAGTGTTACATGATTTTTTTTCAAGGTCTCACAGATAGTAAAATGTGGAACTGTGATTTAAGCGCACCTTCTAGGACTCCAGATCAAGTACTCTTTCTCTTGTACCAAAAGACTATAATTGTTGGAGATTTACTGCGGTGTAATTGAAAAGGCACCACCATGGAAATAAGACCTTTTCCCCATTAAGTTCGTTCTATTCGTTCTATACTAAGTATATTTAGTTTTCTCCACTATAAAATTAGGGATTGGACTAGATGATGTACAAGGTTCCTCTCCAGCTCTGTTATTCTTAAGTTAGACATATTTATCTTCAAGAAACATTCAACTGAACAAACAATTCTTAAGCACTGACTATAAACAAGGCACTGGTGTTAGAATCTGAGAATAGAAAGATAGGTTTAATTACATTTTTGCAGGTATGACTGACATTTGTTTCACAAATTGAATAAAAATAAATAAAGTAGAAGAAAGGAGGACACACAGAATGTCCAAGTTAATTTATGACTTTAGATACAAACCAATTTGGAGTACAAACTAAAGGGAAAAATGCACACATGAACTCACATAATTTTCTTATACTTGCTATAAAGGAAAAGGCTCTTGTATGAGGCCAGATAACAGAAGGCAGGACAAAATCTAATTTCACAAAACTTTAGAAAACGGTCCTTCACTTGGAGGCTCTAAGCACAAATTCAAGAATTCAAAATTGTTCTATAGAAGGAATGTCTGTCATTTTTCTACTCCCTAATTTCCTTTGTTGGCAAGATAAAATCATTACTGCAATCTTCCCAAAGCTACAGTATACTCTAATGTACATTATCAACAATAAATTTCAAATAATATAAATAATATTGCCTTACCCATCAAAGTTTATAGTTTTCATAAACAATATTTGTTTGTTTAAATATTCCTTGGCATGTAATCAAGTAATTCCCAGGGCAAGATGATGAAAGTTGGTTGTACAATCTGTATGTTTATGTTTTCTCCATAGTATAGGACCACAAATCCTATTCATATTAATGTCAGCTATAAATTCATATTGATGGGTGAATTATAGTTCAAAGTGTTTCTTACACTAACATTCTGTCAAGGGTTATTTATTTAACTGGCATTTAAACCATTATAGCAAATCACAGACATACACAAATCCTTACATGTCCTTGTCACAGTCAATAACAATGCAGATACAGGAGGCAGACAAAATCTAGGATGAAATATTACATTAAAATTAGTAACTTTCTGCAGTCATTGGGATTAACTAGAATTACCATTATATTTGGCATATAGCCCAGTGTTCTAATTGGGCACATTGGGAAAAAGCTAAAACCACCTGGATCTTTCAGCTAGAACATAATGTGAAAGTTTCTCTATTAAAGCGTTTCAGTCGGTACAGTTTATTAAGCCACTCCTGTTCTAAATTCTCTAGTACAATTCTAGATATAGATGGACTCAAAAACTTATATTAGCTGAAATCCCACCCATTTCGGGGTAGAGTGAAAGTACTTTTCCTCCAGAATTTAAACATCTTTATCTATGTGAGGTAGGCAGTGGTGTTTTTGTGATGCTATGAAATGGAAGGGAAAAAACAAAGATTCCTAGTATAGCTTGCTTATTATATTTATTAATAAATATGTACTTTCAATCACTTTGGTTTTTAATATTAAGAGTAAATCAATATTTTATAGAAATTCCTTAAGAATTCAGGCCAACTACATTAAGTAGCTCACTACAAATTCTCTAATTATAAAATGGTAGTAATGTGATGAATTTTAAAAATTCAATAAATATTTTCTGACAAAAATGAAAAACACTAACAATTCTATCTTTAAAGAACTAATTGCCTATGAGAGATAATGTGGCATGTGTACAAGCAAGATACATAATACATGATAGGGCAAAGGAAAGACCAAGAGAGTCTGCCAGGAAAGTTTGCGGAGACAGATTACCTGAGAAATCAAATAGCTAAGAGTATACCTCCTTAATTCTCCTCTCCAGGCTAAACACCCACAACAATTTCAGCAAATGTCTATATAACATGGTTTCAGGTCTCTCTCTATGCTGTGTCTTTTGCCCTATTGTACTCTTTTTTTTCTATATAGCTCTTATTTTCTCTATAAAAAATTTATATTTTCTAGCAAATTTCCTAAAATTGGGTACTCTAAATTCAACATCTTATTGGATAAATGTATTTCTAACCTGAGTAAGACTTACACTGTCTACATCACAGTATTATCATGAACAATGTGCTTTGTAAAACTGCAGATTGTTCCGTAAATGTAATTTATATGAGACCCCTTTGGCTCAGTTGAAAGCTTTTCATCTTTATAATCTCTGTTGGGTAGATTTAAGCAACCATCACTCTATACGTCCTTCTGACTTTTAAAGTTGCCTAGATGTATTACAATTTCACATGGAAAAGGACCATATAAGAAGCATAGTTTCCTAAACTTAATTGGCCCACAGATTTTGTTTTGTTTACTAATTTAGTTCTTTTTTTTTTCCCTAACATTCAGGGTTATATTAATGCATATACTATCTTCATGGTCTTGGGTAAATGATGTTATCAAGTCATCCTGGACTGCCTATTGTTCCTCACATTTCCCATCTCTAAAGTTTCATACTGACTTTTTCTTTGTCTTATAGGATTTCCCTTCTCACTTTGGAATAGGATTATTGGCTTCCTTCAAGACTTATCTGCAATATTGCCTTCTAAAGCAGGTTTTTACTTATCCTCCTACCTAGTATTACCTTCCTTTGTAATGTTATTTTGCATCTATTCTGTATCTTGTCTAAACTTATTTATATACATGTTATTTTCTCCTTGGGAGTTCCTTGGGAATAAAAGGTATTATTTGTTCTTTTCTTCCTTCCTTCCTTCCTTCCTTCCTTCCTTCCTTCCTTCCTTCCTTCCATCCTTCCTTCCTTTCTCCTTCCCTCCATCTCACCATCTCTCTCTCTCTCTTTCTTTCTTTCCTTCTTTCTCTTTCTTTCTTTCTTTCTTCTTTCCTTTCTTTCTTTCTTTCTTTCTTCACTGTCTCTGTCTCATAGGAAGCCAGCAATATTGATGTCACTTGAATGTCTCTATGCCTCAGTTTCTTCATCTCTATGAAAATGATTTACTTAGATCAACTTTAGGGATCAAGTTAGTTTTAAGACATATAAGAACTTCAGAGACTTTTCATTGTATTTTATTTTATGCATCAAATATTGTTTTTAGGATGGTCTCATATTCATCTTTAGCAATTCATTTTTTCATATGACTAGATAGCTTTGTTTACTTCATCTGATATTTACCTTTTCGTATGCTTTGACCCTTTATCAATTAGGGAAGGCCTCTTGTTTACATAAATTTGATTTAGCTCACTATGTATTAGAGAAATAAGGTCTTTGCCAAAGAAACTTCCTGCAATTTTTTTCACAGCTATGATTATTAACTGTGTGTTTCTCATCATTCTATTTGCCCCCATTTATCCTGCTTTTCCTCTCTTATGTCACCCTCTCCTTCCTCAAAAGTGTTTGGTTTCTGACTACAATTTCCCCCAGTCAGTTCTCCCTTCTATTAGTCCCCCTTATCTCTTAGATACTTCCTGTCCTACTTTCCTAGACGGTGACATAGATTTACATACCCTTCTGACTGTATATGTTATTCTCAGAGTTGATTCAGATAAGAATAAAGTTCAAGCATTCTTCTTCATGCCTCATTGTCCTGTCGATTGAAAAAAAAATATTTTGTGCCTCTTTTATGTGAGATAATTTACTTCATTCAAACTCTACCTTTCCCCTTCTTGCAGTGCATTCTTTCTCCTTAACCCTTTATTTTTTTAGATATCATCCAATCATATTCACCTAACGTCCATGCCATCTGTTTATATATACTCCTCTTTAAAGCCCTATAATGAGAAAGTTTTTATGAGTTACAAATATCATTTTCCAAGTAGGAATGTAAGCAGTTTAACTTTTTTGATTATTTATGATTTCTCTTTCCTGTTGACCTTCTCATGTATCTCTTGAGTCGTGCATTTGAAATGAAATTTTCTATTCGTCAGTGTTCTTTTCATTAGGGATGCTTAAAAGCTCTCTATTTAAATGAATGTCATTTTTTTCCCTCCGAAGGAGTATGTTCAATTTTTGAAGGGCAGGTGATTCTTGGTTCAAATCTTAGCTCCTTTGTTCTATGAAACATAATATTCCATGCTTTCTGATGCTTTAAGGTAGAAGCTGCTAAATCTTGGATTATGCTTACTGTGGATTCATGATATTTGTTTTTCTTTTCTTTCTGGCTGCATTCAATAGTTCTCTTCCTGGGAACTCTGGAATTTGTCTATAATATTGCTGGGAGTTTTTATTTTGGGATCTCTTTCAGGCTAGGATAGGTGGATTTTTCTTTCACTGTTTTAGAATAGCAGGGATTTTTTTATGATATCTTGAAATATGGTGTTTAAGCTCTTTTTTGATAGTGAAATAATTTTTAAATTATCCCTTTTGGATCTATTTTCCAGGTCAGTCACTTTTATTCCAATTAGTTATTTCATATTTTCTTCCTTTTTCCCCATTCTTTGGATTTTATTTCATTGTTTCTTGATGCATCATTAAATCATTCATTTCCTCTTACTGAATTCTAATTTTTAAATCATTATTTTCTTTGTTGAGGATGTTCACCTCCTTTCCACTTGACCAAATTTAATTTTTATGGAATGATTCTTTTCAAATACTTTTTGTATCTCTTTTTAACATTTGGCCTAATCTGTAGTTTAAGGTGTTTTTTTTCTTCAATATGTTTTGTGCCTATTTTACCAAACTATTGACTCTTTTTTTCATAATTTCCTCTTTTTGCTCTTATTTCTTTTCCCAATTTTGCTATATATCTCTTATTTGATATTAAAAAATATTTTTGAGATTTCTTGGGAGTTCTTTTTATGTAGCTAATGCCAACCCACATTATCTTTGAGGCTTTGGATGCAGCTGTTTTAACTTTATTGCTTTCTTCTATGTGTGTGTTTTTATCTTCTCTGTCACTATAGCAACGTGTTATGGTCAGATTCTTTTACTTGGCATTTGCTCATTTCTCCAGTTTATTTCAACTTGATGTTAAAGTAGGCTCTGTTCCTGGATTCGAGGGGGTGCTATCCCAAGTTTCAGATTTTTTTTTTTTTTGTGCAGCTATTCTCAGAGATAGTTCTGGGGGACTTCACGTTTTCACTTCTTCCAAAGCAGTATGATCTAAAGCAAGGTGAGTTTACTTCTCTCCTGGCCTATGCTCTTATCTGCGAATGAACAAAAGCACTCCTTTCCATACTGGAAAACGTGACTAGATTCATTACTCCTTTGTTGCTACAAATTCTGATGTGCTAATGCATATAATGCTTGGACTGTAACCCAGGACTGTAACTTAGATCTGAGTATGGCCAATGTGACAGATTCCTTCACTCAGTATTAGCAAATAGACTATTCTAATCTCCTTCTGAGCAGCGGCTTGACTTCTTAGCAATCTGTAACTGAGAGCTCTGGAAACTACTATTGCCTCTGCTTATTCGCTTGCCTCCAAGGCTTGGTGCTGGCTTCCTGAGGCATTCCCTGTGTTGCATCAGTCTGCTCTGGATTGTGCTCCACTTTGAACTTTCCTGCTGACTTCTAAAGTTTTGGGCTGGAAAATTGTTTCAGGCCTTCCTGTTGTGGGTTCTACCACTCCTTAATTCATTTTGAAGCAGTATTAAAATTATTTGTAGGGGAATTTGGGAGAGTTCAAATGAGTCTTTTTTCTTTTTTTCTACCATATTGGCTCTTCCCCTGCTGTTATTTAACTTTGTGTTCTCATTTCCACAAAAAGTTCTTTTCTAATGTCTCACAGTATCAAGGTGACCTTGAATTTCTGGTTGCCTCTCACATCTTTAATGTGCTCTTTACTCACTGTAGCCTCTTAAAATTCCTTGTCTCCTTTAAAATTTATCACAGACTTTATGTGAACTCTTACCTCACCCTGGCAGAAACTTTTAGATTTCACCAAAGAAAACCATAGAGGGTCTCATTTAGGAGGTTATAGGGAAAATATGGGAAAGGAAAACACTATGTATTAGTAAAAGTAATAATTTTGTTTGTAAAAGAAAACATAACTAATAAGGGTCCTATACTTTGAAAAGCTGGGAAAGGACCTTAAAACATCTCTGCCTAGTGGCCTTATTGTGGAGGATATTCTCAGAATCATGAGTTTGATCTTGGTAGATGACTTTATGAGTTATGATAAGTTGTTACATTTTTATAAGGCTGATTTATCATTGAACTAGATTTTGAATAGATTTTAAGTGACTAGATTTTAAATGACTAGCCATTTTACCCAATGGTTTATCAGTTGAATAAAAAATGACTCACAAAGGAAAATATCCTTTTTGGGTGTTTAGGCTAAGGAAGAAATGAATAAGTATTTGAAAGAGAGATTTCTGCCTGTATTCATGCAAATTAACTCTCTCAAAAATTCTTTGTTGCTCAAACTCAGTCACGTTACTTTGAATTTATTTTATATGTCTTGTTTGTACCTAATTGTTTGGATGATTTTCCCCCATTAGACTGTGAAATCCTTGAAGGCAAAGGCTATTTTCCCCTGTAAGTAAGCACCCCATCATATAAAGGGGGACCAACTATCACATGTTCTTGGATCTGTATTCATAAAAGGAAAGGCAACTTTTGAGTGGTTAACAATCACTTTAATCACATGTATCATTCCTTTAACTAAGCACATATATCATTCACTTAGTTGAGGAATGTCAGCCCCCTGAAATTCAAAGAAAATACAGAGAAATCAAAGATCAAAAGACATGGCTTACTCTGCCTTATCATCAACAGACAAGTCCAACAGACAGTTACCAACTGGTAACTGATCATAGTTACCAGAGGGGGATACACTGACATCTGGGTTGTCAAAGCAGGGGGCTCCTTAGCAGCTTCCCAGAATTCCTCTCTGGTCATTCACTTCCAATCATGCTCCTTAGAGGCTTCCCAGAGTCCTTGTCTGGACAACCAAAGACTTCTAGTGATCCCCAAAGTAAAATTTAACTCAGAGTATTTATACCTTTTTTTAGAGCTAGAGGTCATCACAATCCTTGAAAACTAGTGCTTTATTGACAAAAGGCATAGTCCTTCCCACAGATAGTCCCTAATCAAACTCCCCTTCATTGCTAGCCCCATTAATGGGAGGGGAAGAACTTTAATCACATTAAAATAATCAACAATACAAATACATAAACTGTTTCTGGTTGAAGAGACTCTTATTTTTGTACTTTACTCCTAGTAAAGACTCTTGATTGATAAAGGCAAGATCAGAGGTACTTGATTATAGTAAAACAAAAACAGCAAAAGTTCCTATTTTGCTTGCCATCACACACAGCTTTTGTTTTAACCCACACTTAGTACAATGCCTGACTCAGAGTGGGCATTTAATAAATGCTTGTTGACAACTTCACACTTATACCTATCTGTATATTTATTTCTATGTTTATCTATTGTTAGCTCTATATTTATATTGTCTATATGCCCAAATTCATGTATCTTGTATGTTGTCTCTTCAATAGAATGCAAACCCTGTCAGTACAAGGGACCGTTTAATTGTTTTCTTTCCTACTGCCATTCCTGGCATGTAGAAGGCACTAAATGAATCTGATTTACTTAGCTGAATTTGTGAGTGTAAATGGGCTGTGGTATGATACTAATAATGATAAAACAAACATTTAAGTTTTGTGATCAGACAGCGTGAGGAGTAATAAATGAGCTATCTTATCATTGCACTGGCTCCTGCCCCCCCCAAAAAAAAAATATCAACAGGAGAGCCCCTAGTGCCTTGAGATTGCTTATGGTGAGAAAGAATTGGATGCATTTCAGTCTCTGCAGTTGGAGCATCCAAAATAATAAATGTAATAAAGTATTTGAATAAGATACCTTAGGAAAGTTATACTCTTTGGACCTCAGTTGCTTTTGTTGTTAGTTTTTGAATCTTTAAAATGTATAATTTAGATGAATCTAAATTCTCCTTTACCTCTAAAAATAGTATGATTCAATGACATTTTTTTTCAAAAATTGCCTGGTGACCAAGAAAAATAACTCAGATCATCCCCATGCCCTGAGGTGCCCTGACTCATTTACTGAATCCTACATATATCTGAGGGTGTGACTTTATCATCACAAAAAACACTGTTGCTGGATAGTTAAGAATTCTGTTTCTCACAGGTATAATCCGCTAAGATAATAAATTAAGGAGGCAAGAATGGAAGGTGGAATGACATATATTTGCTTACATTTTAAAAATCAGATATTTGGAAGTGTCAAGATACCTTATGAAACTTTTAGTTTTTATTTGGTGGTTTTATATATGGATGGAGTTTTCCTATGGATATACAATCACAAATCTTTTTTAAGCTATTGGATTTTTTAAAAATTCTCATGGAAGTCCCAGAACTGGTTTCATCTTCTATTGAAAACTATACCAAATCAGACAGGAATTCCCCTTTTAATTGCCAATGGTTTATAACATTAGACAGGTTGTAATAACATTTTGTTTTGATTAATCAGATAACATTTTATGTGCTCCTGCTGCTGCCTCAGGGGCCCCTGCTAATTTCAAATACCAGATGTACTTTGTGGTAGCAAACACCAAAAAAATGCACTGGTCACCTTTTTATCCTTACCTGTCAAACCTAGATTAACAAAATGCCATGAATTTTTGACAAAAAAAGAAGGGGAAAAGTAATTCACTCCTATTTAAATTTGACAAAAACTCATTAAAATACGTAAGTAAAAAAGAAAACAGATACAGATGGGAAAGCAGTCATGCTAAATCCCAGAAGAATACAAGTTGAAAAAAAAAACAACAGACTTGTCAATTTTCTAGCACCTTTGAACTTTTTTCATGATTATATGGTGTAATGGCAGTAAGTTGTATAGTATGAATCAGAAATCTAAATAGATTCAGTATAAAGGACATAGTTGAGTGGGGCTAAACTTTTACATTTTTAGACTCAATTAACATAGTTTAGAGTTTTGATGTTTCACTTAAAAATTCTATATATAAAGTCACATATATTATATTCGTATGTAAGTTGGCCTCCAATTAGCAAGATAAATATTGGGATTTTGATCTCTATTCTTATCTTATTACTTTCATGCATGTTAGTCACCTACCATCAGGAGTACGCTAAGGGAAAATACCAAGTAGAGTTCTCTTGGATACACTTGTAATTGACTAAGATTGTTGGATATGGGGACCAGAAGAAAACATACAAACGAAAGAGTGTAAGTCTTAAGTCATTTTGGGTCTACTGCACCATGTTGGCTCCAGAGTGAGTGTATATTTAAAGTGAACAGTTACATCCAAAATATATCACCTCTTAGTTTGTCAAATAGCTTTAGATATCTTCCAAGAAAATATCATTTGATTTTCTAATGTTTTCCTTTGTTTTAATGAGAGAAAATATTTACAGTATGATGGAAAGTCTCAAAAGCTGGGAATGCCTATGATGTTGTTTTGTTCTAATTGGGGTAATATTTCCCTCTGTGAACTTCTAAATACTATGCCTGCAGTATTGAGGGATGGAAATTTTAAATCAGAAATGTTCACTTTTTGTGTTAGAGAAAACTATTAAAATTATGAGACTCATTTACCACAGTGCAAAGCAGGAGGCTATTATATGCAGCCCATCTGAGAAAAAGCTTTTGGTAATAGAGATAGAGGACAAATTGGTATTTAGATTTAGAAATGAATGGCAGGCCTTAATCCCATTAATAATGGAAGAAACCTTCAACGAAATAATGGAAACAAAAATGAGGTAAAGCCTCCATGAAAATGGATGAATAACTTTCTATCGATCTCTTTCCATTTCCTTAGAAATGAAATGATTGTAAAATCAGTTAGGAACTCCTTTGTTTTATTCAGCAATCTTCGCTGTGACTCAGTCCCTTTGTGGCACATCTCTTCCCATTTACTTTATTGCCAGTTTAATATGGAATGGGCATTTCCTTGAGGTTTTTCTATTGATTTTTTTCTTCCCAAGATATGATAAGGGTCAGTGAGATTGTGATAGTGACTGTCAGGATCTTACTATTTTTATAAGTGAATATAATGCAAAGTTGTATTCAATGTCAAAATAATTAAAATATTGTAGGAATAGAGGAAGTTAAATATTGTTATGAATTTTCTAAGGCAATGTCTGGAAATGGTGCATTAGAGAATGATTTACTGGTATGCTCAATTTGCCTAGAAACTTACTGCTGTAAGAGAGAAAAAACAGATTAGTGGAATGCATATATAGAATACTTACCAGAGATTGCCTTGATCAAGTCAATAAAAGCTGAAGCTGATGACTAAATTGTGTTTAGAGCAGCACTCTGGGAGGAATTCCAGTTATATCCTTGCTCTCAGGGATCAAAAATTCCCGAGAGATTTAATTCTGTCTTCAAATACTTATAACCTTTGTTTACAAGGTCTTCACCATCCTTCCTTGTTTAGAGTAATTTTTTTTTTTTTTGGCATCCTGATGGCTTTGTGGCAAGTGTAGATGATAGCAAATAAAATATCTTAGTATTGTAGTGTATCTGGATTAATGATGCAAGAACCTAACCAAATTTAATGATTGAGGAGACAGCAAATTTTTTCTGGATCTTTGGTCAAATTAGCTAAATTCCCATTGGAAAATTGCTCTATATCTATCTACATTCCCAAGTCATTTCATTTAGAGGACAGGTTCTTTCACACCTCCAACCATTTCCTTTTTTTAACCGCACTACACTGTAATGAAAGGGCATAGTAAAATAGCTTATAGTTTTGTTTGGTTATGTTTGTTTTCTCTCCATTTATGTATTTTTATTTGATTTTTAATTTGTGGAATAAAACAAAAATTTCCATAATATAACAATAAAAAGATGATTGTACATGAAACTGGAAATCTACTGTGCACAACTTGCTATTCCTTTCAAATATACATCATGTAAATTTCTCTTTGTCTTCCCTCTAGCCCCCAAACTCTAGAGATGATTGCCATTAGACACAAATAGTCATTGCTATGTAAATTTATTCTATACGTACATCTATTTATCAGTTCTTTCTCTGAATGCAGATAATGTCTCTATATGTCTTTTGTGTTTGATTTTGGTATTTATAATAGTCAAAATAACTTATTACCTCATAGTCATATTTATAACAATAACTATTGTTACTTTATACAACATACTCTTGGTTCTGCTTATTTCATTCTTCATTATTTGGTGCAAATATTTCCATGTTTTTCTATGATTATTTAATTTATCATTTCTTATAGCACAGTAGTATTCCATCACACTCGTGTACCATACCTTGTTCAGTTATTACTCATTTGATGATCTTCCCTGCAATTTCCATTTCTTTGCCACCACAAAGAGAGCTGCTACAAACATTTTAGAACTTATAATTTATTTTCCCTATCCCCAATCATCTTTGGAAATAGGCCTAGTAGGTTTTATTTGTTTGTTTTTGTTTTGTTTTGTTTTCTAGGTTCAACTCTTTTGGGCATAATTCCAGATTATTCTCCAAAACTGGTTGGATCATTTCACACTTACACCAACAACGGATTAGTTTCTAAATTTTTTTCATATCCCATACATTTGCCATTTTCCCCTTCAAGAATTTTAGCTAAGCTGGTAGGTGTGAAATGATACCTCAAAGTTGTTTTAATTTTCATTTCTCTCATCAAAATGATTTAAATCATTTTCTTATACAACTACAAATTGCTTTTATTTCCTCATCAGAAAACTTCTTGTTCATATCCTTAGATCATTTACCAATTATTTTGTCTTGAAGTATTCTCAGAACACAAAAACTGAAATTAAAAAATTCACATTATTTAAAACTCCCACATATAGGAAATAATTGTGTTTTTCATGAAAACATAGCAAGAATGTACACATCTAGTTCACACAAATCCTCGTAGTTCTAAGTTTAGTTCACAGTTCAGAAGAAAGTTTGGATCAACTCATTTATATATAGAATGGTTGCAATCAGTCATTCAGTTCAAAGTGGAAAGCTCTAAATTTCAGATAAAAAAGGGAAAATAATTTCTTTCCCATATGCTCTTAATCCCTCAAAAACAAAATAGAGTAAACTATTCACTGCTTGAGCCAGTAGCAATACCTTTTAGAGGAAGGTCTCTCCCAAGCATATTGAAGATGCTCCAAATTAGTTCTACTTATTATATTTGGACACAAAATTTGTTGTCTCAATTCAGAGTTGTGAAAGATATTTTTGGTTTACCCTTTGCCTTCAGCATACATAAACTTTCTGCTGCTTATCCAGACCCACTCCCAGTCAAAACAATGAGGAAAACCAGGCACACACTCTATAAGTCAAACCTTGAAACACTTTTTTTTAATTGAAAAAAAAGATCAATAGTATTCATTTTATTGTTTTTCATAGTGATGATACCTCATGTTTATGTGCCACTTTATAGCCACATAATGTTTTCCTTACAAAAAAACTCATAAGATAGGCAAGGTGGTATAGTGGTAAAGGTATGGGATTTGGATTCAAGGCATCTGAATTTAAATCCTGAATTTTCTACTTACTACCTGTATGACCATGGGCAAGTAATTTAACTTTTGTAGGCCTTAGTTCCTTATCTATAAAAAATGAAGTTGACTCCTGACACCTCTAAGTTCCCTTCTTGCTATAAACCTATGAACCCATGAGTTCCCCCATTTTCTAGATAAGGAAGCTGAGAAACAGAGAAGTTAAATGAATTTGAAGAAATTGTGATTTACAGAGTAGACAGAGGTTGGCAAATATGGTATTTCATTTCAAGATCACAATAACTCTGTGATAGCCCTTATTATCCTCATCTCATAAGTGTGATATAAAGGGTTTATATGATTTGCCTAAGTCTATATAGGTAGGAAAATGAATCATAATATGAATTCAGATTTTCTTAATCAACATTCAACACTTCTTACTATCATTTATAGAAAACCTCTGCAATATTAGGCAAAGATACACATCAAAATTGGGGTTTTTTTTTCTTATTGGAAAAATAGGTATTCCCTCCTTCAACTCCTATCCTCTCTCCATCTCTTTGTCTGTCTCTGTCTCTCTCTCTCTGTCTTTCTCTCTCTTTCTTTATACACACACACACACATACACACACATATATATAACACATATATTACGTACATATATACACAGAGAAAGAAATATATAGATATATAAATAATATATATATATATATTGCAGACAGATATATCTAAGTGTATCTATAAATATATAGACACATATATATTCACATACTAAATATTTAGATACTTATCACTGTGGATAAGTTCAGTTCCTTTGGTAATGTGTTTTCCAGAGATGTACACATTGATAATGAGGTTGATGCATACATTGCCAGAGCTAGCCCAGTGTTTGGGCATCTCCGGAGGCAACTATGGGAGAGAAGACCTATTTAGACTGACTACCAAACTAGAGATCTACAGAGCCATTATACTGACCTCATTGTTGTATGCTTGTGAAACCTGGACAGTTTGCCAGCACCATGCCAGGAAACTGAATCATTTCCATTTGAATTTTCTTAGGAAGATTCTGAAGATCATCTGGGAGGATAAGGTACCAGAAACTGAAGTCCTTACTTGAACTAAACTGCTAAGCATTCAAACTATGCTTCAGAAAGGACAACTCCAGTGACCTGGCCACATATTGTTCAAATGCAAAACCTACTCTTGCCAAAAAGACTATTTTATGGAGAACTCACAAAGGGCAAGTGATCACATGGCAGCCAGAAGAAATGATACAGGGACACTCTTAAGGTCTCTCTCAAGAACTTTGGAGCATGATATGCCCACATCAAAGAAGATGCTGTGCTCCAAGAGCAAAGCAGAATTGAAACAAGCTCAAAGGAAATGTGGGATGTGCAAATTTAGAGTAGCTACTCCAAATATTCACATTGACCATTTGTGCACGATCTATGGTAGAGCATTCCAAGCTTTATTGGTCTGATCAGCCACAGTCAGATACATTGAGATTTGACTTTATTGTAGTGATGTCATTTTGGTTCTCTTCAAGTACCTACAACCAATTGATATAGGTGGCTCTTTCATGAATTTCATGTAAAGAAAGAGGGGCAGCTAGATGGTGCAGTGAATAAAACACCAGTGCAGGAGTCAGGAGTAACTGAGTTCAAATATCCCCTCAGACACTTGACACTCACTAGCTATATGACCTTGGACAAGTCACTTAACCTCAATTGTCTCATCCTGGGTCATCTCCAGTCATCCTGATGAATATCTGGTCACTGGATTCACATGGCTTTGAAGGAGAAGTGAGATTGGTGACCTGCACAGCTCTCCTTCGCTCAAAACAAAGTCAAGTGCAAGTCATGTCATCATTTCTCTGATGGCATGATCTTCTTCGGGAACAAAGGATGAACACACACACACACACACATACACACACACTCATAAAGAAATCACTGGGTGAATAGAAAGAATCATGTAAATGTGACTTATAATCAACAAAGATGAGGAGAGTGCAGTAGTCTTACCTAGTAGATTTTCCTAATATATTCACTGTTTTGTCATACTTATGTACATATGTGTAGATAGTTGATAGATGAATATATAAATAGGTGATAGATACAGATAGATGATATAAAGCTGGATTGACAGATAAGGCAAAGGGGGAATAACTGAACTAATACTTAGCATGGCATGAGTTACATAGTTCATGAAGATTCTTGGGTATTTCACATAATTGTGGAAAGAAGACTGAGAATACCATCTCTTTTTAACAGAGAAGGCAATAATGAAATGGGGAGGTTAACTGATTTGCTCACCATCACATGATGTTATTGGTTGAGCAAGTAAAGCACTGAGGGCCTCTGGGCTTTCATTCTGTTGCTCAGCTACTGACCCACAAAAGCTCCCAATTGGCTTGAACTATAGTGTGCTAGAAGATTTTTAGACTTAAAATAAAGCCATCTTTATGACACCAAAATAAAAAGTGCATATGGGTTGGAGGGAAATTGTGTCAACCAATTATTTTGCCTAAACAAAATCAACATGACTGAATGTTTTCATATAATTGTCTCTCTATAAATATATTTAATTAGATTGTTTTATGGGAAATTGTTTTTAATCTTCATAAACCCAAAAATCTGTCTAAAGGCATTCCCCTCTTTTGTAATAAAATATTTTTTCAAGTGAAGTTGAAAGACTCTGTGTGATTGAATATTGAGGTTAGTAAGAAGTTGAAGCTAGACATTGTTCCCCAACGTCATTGAAGAGGTACATAGTGGACAGGAGAAAGCTACAACATGTGTCAACAAAGGAATTATGAAAGAGAAACATTGCTATCAAAGAAATGGGTTTATCAGCTGTAGCTGATAAAATAGTTGTGCTCTGCTGATATTCTCAATGTCACAGGAGTTTGAGAAAGGCCCTCAACACACTGGACAGATCCTTTGGAGTGAAGTATTGATGAGATATGAACAAGTTAAGTGGGTAGGAATAGATAGATTACAAACTCCTTGGCTAGACAGGAAAATATACATTGGTTTAAATCTACTGGAATGTATTAAATTAATTATTTTGTACCTCCATAAATAGGTTTAGCACACAGACATGCAAATCACTATACTGAGAGCAATGTATTGAATATGAATATACATTGAATAAATAAGAAGAAACATTGCATGAAATTGGCATATGGCTATATTCTGAAGGAAAAGAAATACACCTCACAGAATCATGTTCCCTAGTGGTGAATATACGAGAGACAATTATCTCCATTTTCAAACTGTAACAGCACTGATCTCATTAATTCTGACATTTAAATTAATTTGACTGTTCAAATGTAGTTAGATAGATAAAGACCTGGACACAATGTTAGTAACCCTTGAGTTCAAATCTGGCCTCAGATATTCTCCAGCTATTCTGAGGGGCAAGTCACTTAAATTCTTACAACATCAGTTTCCTCCTCTTAAGAATGCTATTGCTTTTTGATGAATAGTTCTATAAAATTATGCATATATTTCCTCATACAACGCACTATATGATTGTGTAAATATATGTATTACATATACTTATATTATATACATGTATATATGAATTGCAAGTGCATAAATATGTGTATACATACATTGGTATTGCAAACACACACACTACATTGAGAAAGTTTAAAAAAAACACCTTTAGCCTAAAATTCAGGGAAAAATCAAAGTAGCAATAGCTACTTATGAATGTAGTTTAAGCAAATTTCACTCTGACATTTTACTTTCTTACATTAGTAGATGAAATTTCTTAAGCTTTCCCTTTTTCTTTATGCATATGGTACATTCTAGCCATAAATATAGGTAGTAGTAATGGATGGAAAAGGCAAGGCATACTGCCAAGATTATAAAAGGTACATCTAGGCTCCTAAGAACTCATTAAAAATGTGTCAGTGGCTTGATGTTTCATCAGTCAAAGGCTAAGATATGTAGTCAGAAAATGAAACATTTCTTGTGTCTCTTTTTCAAGAAAATCATCGCATTCACCTTCATCTACAATAAGAGGAAGCATTATCTTCACCACACTGTAGCATTTGAAACATCGATGGCAAGTGAAGTTGACTATAGTTACAAATTCTTAAGTGCATTTTTGTTCTTATTTCCAAGAAATTGTTGGTTCCTGTTGCTCTCTTTCCATTTGTATACTTTGTTCTTATGATATTCATGTCTGTGTTGCACAGTTTGGTGCTGTATCTCTCCTGGGGTCAAAAGGACTTAGAAAGAAACTTCTTAGAGTTCTAGCATGAGAATTTAAAGGATTGGCAGAAATATTAGAACTATTTTTTGTAGAGTCAAGAGCTACTGAAACAAATCTTAAATAATTCATAAAACCCCAAACTTGATAATTCAGGGAAAAAGTATACTTCCAAGATATCTCTAAAAATAAGAGGCAGCATAGTATGGTGAATAGTTGTTCTCAAAGCCAAGAAGAGCTAGCTTCAAATCCTGCTCTGATAAGTCACTCTGCCTCTCATAGATTTCTTTAGTAGGCACTCTCTTAAACACTAAGTTGCAGAAAAAGTGCTAAGGTTTTGGCAGAGTTTCCTCATCTGGTTGTTTTAGTAGAGAACAAATTTCCAAAACCTGAAATAATTTTAGAAAGAACTTTGTTAGATCATTTGGAAAAGGAAAACCACTCCCTGCCAGTAAAAGGTATGGTTCTCTCCTTAAATGTTTGTAAGACATAAGGAAATTTTCCTGATTGACCTCTCTTAAGCTCTAGGTAGTTTCCAGAGAAGGGCAGTTTGATATGCTTATCAGTAAGTAAGTATAAACATTTAATCTAAACTGGGAAACCTAAAATATAATCTTGGGTGGATTCAAAATAAGACCTGGGCAATCCATTTAACCCCTATTTGCCTCAGTTCCTAGTTTGTAAAACTGAGACAATGAAGAAAGAAATGACAGAACACTCCAGGATCTTTGCTAAGAAAATCCCATAGAGTTTGTCATGTAGAGACACTCAGAGTAGTTATGTGGCACTGTGGATAGAGTTCTGAGCCTGGAGTCAGGAAGACACATTTTTGTGAATTCAAATCTGTCTTTGTCAAGTCACTTAACCCTGTGGAGAAAGAAACAGTGAACCACTCCACTATCTCCACCAAGAAAACTCCAAATGGGGTCATGAAGAGTTGGACACCCCTGAACAACTACTACAAGACTGAACCAATTCAAAACAGGCATTAGGGGGCATCTAAGTGTTCCTTAGAGACATCTAATTTCCTTGAAACCTCTCTGAGGTCAGCCTGAATTCTTGATAAGCTTTTGATTTAGATAAATTTTAGCTAGGTAAAACTAGGTGTAGGTAAAACTAGGTTCAAACTGCATTAATTAATGAGTTTTTCCAAACAATATAATTAAATATTTTCCCACAGATCATTCAATGAAATTGAAGTTCTAGTCCCTAGGTCTGTACTATGTATGGTTGCCATCAAATGTACTGATATATTCCACTGTAAAAATGATGCAGCAAAACTCTGATGGAATATGTTTCTGATGGGGTGCTTGGGTACATGCTTAGACCCCAATTCTAAAATCATATGTCTCTTTAAAAATCACATTTCTTCCTAGACTCAAAACACATTCCCAGGCAGTTTATCCCAAGCCCAAGGACAACCTACCCCAGCAACAACAATTACCTCCTTTCCTGCTACAGCAGCCAAGCGTACCTATAGAACTTATTAGACTGAACCAACTGTATACTGACTGAATAGGCTGAGTACTGGGTCATAATAATATTTACTACTCACTGACCAATCATATGTATCCTCGATTTAGACATACATATAGTGCCCCACATTTATCTTGTCTCACAAGACATTGATGATAACAGCCTAGTCAGCCCTGACCACTGGTTGACTTAGTAACATTTCAGGCCTAAAACCACACCTCCTTGTAGCCTCCCCCTTGTGCTATTTCCCCATAACTCTGAGTAAAGTAACTACACAGTATATGCCAAAAGTGCATGTTCTTTTAAGAACTAATCACTCCCTAATCCTGCCCTAAATCACTTAATGAGCATATTTGTCACAAATCTTACTATAGAATATTCTATATAAACTTTACCTGTATCTATCTAAGATTGCAGGGTCCCTAAGAACTTTTGCCTGCTGAAAAGCCTCATAAATCTTTATCTTGACCTCAACAATACTTGAATCCAGGAATTCCTCTCCAGATGACTCATACAAGGAATTCCAGTCTGGGCATTTCGGCATGCTCCCCCTCCAGCCCTCATCATTTTCTTACTAAGATAAACACATGGGCCCCAGAATTTAATGAAAAAAAATTAATATTTCTAGTGTGTGATAATTCTGAGGCAAGGTTTTTTAAAATGATTTTATTATCATTTATATAATTATATTAGTAGCAAAAAACAGCAGTTGAATATCTATGAATATCAGAACAAAATTTCAGTATCCTTCCAAAAGGGGAGAAGAGGAAAGTTGAATTCCATCAAAATCTAATGGCCTATGTAACAAGATTCTAAATGTGTTTCTATGAAATATTTCTGGATTCTGACACCTTATGACAAATAATTCTTTAGTTTCTGATAGTATCTATATTACTTCATTAACATAATTAAGAGTGATTATGTTTAAACTTCTAATTTCAATATGGGCCTATTGCTGTGTTTTTCCTTACTTCTGGAAGAGAACCCTGACATCAAGATGATGACATCACTTGCAGCTGACTTTGATTTGAGGGAGGGAGGGTCGTGCAAGGTCACCAGTTTCACTCTCTCCTCCAGAACCACCTGAGTTCAGTGGCCAGATATTCACCAGTATAGCTGGAGATGGCCCAGGATGCAATAGGAGACCCTGGACATTTTAGGCTAAAGTATTATCAGATTCTCCCTTTGAGTGAGATACATCTAATCAATAAATAGGCCTCTTTAAGTAGTTACTGAAGGGATGGCCCCTTTTTAAAAAAAAAAAAAAAAAACTAGGAGGGGAAGATCTTCAGGATTCCTCGGTAAAAGAGAAGCAGTTACTATTTAGTATTTACATTCACCCCGTGCTAGGAGGGTGGGGACCTTTTGTCCAATCAATGAGCTCCAGAGAGAACTGGGCTTAAGGCTTGTTCTTTGAGCAAGAAATCTAGCCAGTAAACCCAAAGGAAAAAGCATGGCAGCTTTTGGCCATCTAAGTGTACTTTACCCTGAGCAGACCACCCCATTCAAGGGTGGAGAGGAGAGGGGAGGGGAGAGCAGGAAACAGGAGAGGAGGGGAGTGGGGAGGGGAAGGAATGGAGAAGGGAAGGAGAGAGACGAAGGGAGGGAGGAAGGGAGAGGAGAGAGGGAAAGGGGAAGAGAGGAGAGGAGACAACTGCTTCATGCTCCATGCTAGTTCCTGTTTTTTTTTTTCTATTTATTTATTTTCTGGGGGAAAGAATATTTTTCTTCCAATTACATGAAAAACAGTTTTCAACATTCATTTTTGTAAAATTTTGACTTCTATATTTTTCTCCTCCCCTCCCTCCTATTCCCCCTCCACAAGATGATAGGCAATCTGATGTAGGTTACAGATGTGTAACATTTTCCACGTTAAAGTCATGTAAATATTTCCACATTAATCTTGTTATAAAAGAACAAACAGAACAAAGAGGAAAAACTATTTAAAAAAAGCATAAAAGAAAATAGAATGGTCTAATCCAAATCCATACTCTACAATTCTTTCTTTGAATATGGATAGCAATTTCCATCATAACTCTCTATATTTTAGAAATGAGGTCTTTTTCAGACACTATTTGTAAAATTTTTTCCCCAATTTTTTGCTTCCCTCCTAATCTTAGTTGCATTGGCTTTGTTTGTGCAAAAACTTTCCAATTTAATGTAATCAAATTATCCCTTTCAGAATGTTCTCTATTTCTTGTTTTGTCATAAATTCCTCTATTCTGCATAAATCTGACAAACTATTTCTTGCACCAATAATTTGTTTGTAGTACCAGCCTTTATATCTAGATTATGTATCATTTGGACTTTATTTTCATATATGGTGTTTGCCCAGTTTCTGTCACACTGTTTTCCAATTTCTCAGGTTTGCTAAATAGTGAGTTCTTGTCCTAGAAGCTGGGGTCCTTGGCTTTATCAAATTGTAGACTGCTGTAATAATTTACTACTGTATCTTGTATAGCTACCTTAATACACTTATCTACCCCTTTATTTATTATCCAGTACCAAGTGGTTTTGCTGAGTGTTGCTTTATAAATAAATTTAGATCTGGTAGGGCTAGGCAACCTTCCCTAGCATTTCTTTTCATTAATGTTTTTTTGATATTCTGGACGTTTTTATTCTACCAGATGAATTTTGATATTATTTTTTCTAGCTCTGTAAAATAATTTTTTGTATTTTTATTGGTATTGCACTAAATAATTAAACTAATTCAGGTAGAATTGTTGTTTTTGTACCTTCCTTACTCAAATCAACATCAGTTGTAAGTCATGTCATCATCTCCCTGATGCCATTGTCCACTTCAGGTATGAAGCAAGTATCATAATGATTCCTTTTATATCTAGACCACCATTAAATCTGGTAAATATACTTTCTATAGCTCTGTTCAAAAACTTAATATAGACATGAAATGATAGGTTCCCTAGGGACACTTCATATATATCCTAAGCAGACTGGAAAAATTAATGATAACTCTTTGAATCTACTATTTTTACAATTACAATTGTAAATCTACAATTTTTACAATATTATTTACAATTTTAAACTTCTAATTAAACTATTGTTCAGTACACTTCTCCATCTGCTTTCCACAAGAAAAAAACATCAGATATGTTATTCACATATTTTCCTAAGATTGAGAGGTCTAAGGCCTCAGTAGTTATTACACTATCCCTAATTGTTTCCTTTCCCAGAAAGAAAATGTCACCTAAAGTCAAACCATATAGAAAGAAAGCCCAGCTATGGCTGATTACAGTTATCTTTATTTCTGGTTCTAGAACTGTAGAAAGAAGCTACTACTGCCATGTTGTATACAGACCAGAATCAGTTATGGAACTTCTACACATGCTTCAAAATTTTTCTAAGCCACTTCATTATTCATTATCATCATTCTCAGAAGTAGCCCTCCAGCCTCTTTCATGTAGAGAATTGCAGTCAGCATTGTCGCTCATTGTTTTGGCATTTATCAGAAAGACATCACCTAAAGAAAAGTCAAACTAAGAGAAAAGAAAAAATCAACTATGATCTTTTGAAGACATACCAACTCTGGTTCTACAATTGCAGTCAATCAGAGATGCTGTCTGTCATATGTTTAGAAGACTGGAACGAGATACAGAATTTCTTCATATATTGCAAAGTCCCTTCATGTCCCTTTCACTACACATCCTCCCAAATCTTGGAAATAGGTCCCATAGACTCTTTTACTAAAAGAACTTCATCAATGGAAAACTGTCCTTACTCAAGCGGACTGAGCTCAGTGACCTACTCTTTGTTACACAAAACTGGATGAAGATCAAGGTAAACTATCCATAACATTATCCTGGTTAGCTAGTTTATTATTCTTATCAAAAATGGAAGTATATTTAGTCAGTCATAACCCATTCATTCTTGATGAAGGCATGCTGAATCTTTGTGATTATTGATTCCTTTTCAAGATAGTCACTATTTTATTAAGCACTTACTATGTGTTATGCATTGTACTAGAGTCCAAGAGTGGGGAACCTATAGCCTCAAGGTCACGTGTGACCCTCAAGTTGCATCCCTTTGAGTAAATCTAAGCTTCACGGAACCATGAGGCATCCAGTTCTAAACATTAGAAATACAAAAGTAAGTGAATGATGCACAAAACACACACACACACACACACACACACACACATTAGAACAAAGGTGTAGATCTAGACATTTTCTCTCATCCTAATGACCTTTTAAGACTTCTCCAAACTAAGGATTATGCATAAAAGTTAAAATAATTTAAGCTTTCTCCAAGATTTAATACACCAAGAACTCTCAAAATGAAAAAAACTTTAATTGCTAACAGCAGAGAAAGCTAGTCTCTAATATCTAACACCTAATATGCATATTGGCATCCCTTCTCTTACAAGTCCCAAAGATAAGGTACACACAAACCACAGGTTTATACTAGAATTCAACTCAGCCACCATTCAACTACCTACCATCATGTGCAGCAATGGGATAGTTACATGAAAACAGAAGCTTGGTTTGCCTGAGGTAGCAGTATCCCCCATTGGCTATAACAATGCTAAGTTAAAGAATAAAGGGACAGTGAGAACCAGAACACGGTGTCAGAGTTTGTGGGACTATACTAGGTAAGAAAAAATGTGAAACTGTCCATAGGGCAATCAAACTGTCCATGCCTTTTGATTCAGTAATACCCTTACTAGGTCTTTATCCCAAGGAGATCATAGGGAAAAGGACCCACATGTACAGTTGAATCCATGCCTTGTACCTCTAAATCAGAGATAATTTTTCCTTATATTATGATGCTAATACATTAGTGCATTTGAGCTTTACAATAAAGGTTTTTATTGTCCCTAGAGATCACATGATTCAGTGCAAGTGGAAGATGTCAAATAGAGAAAGATATGGTTTTATATCCTGTATCTAACACTTTCTGTGTTACTTTCAGCAAGTTACTTAAATCTATCTGTACTTCGATATCCTATTATATAAAATGAAAGTTGCATTAAACTTCCTTCACTGCCTCTTCCTATCTTAAGACCCTCATTTTAAGATGAGAAAGTTGAAAATTAAAAAGTCATGGACTTACTTGTGGTCAAATAACCTGTAAGTACCATGGGCAGGGCCTGTTAATAAAAAACAAAAACTCTTTCAAATATGGCCCAATGCCTCTCTAACACAAATACTTTACTTTATTTCTTCCTGAAAACAGTCCATTTCTTCCTCAGTATGTATATGGGAACAATAAATGCAAACTTTATTGTTTCTCTGGCATTTACCTGTATAGAATAATTACTGACAAACTGTCTCATTAATTCTATCTCAAATTTCTTCTGATTTGACCTCAATCCCACTTATTCTGTGTTAAATTCTCTTCTCTGGCTTCAGAATCTTCCTAATTACTCATAAACCTCCCTAGAGCATTCCAGTGTTCCTTGACTCTGATCCCCATTCATTGCTAGAGGACTTAACCCTGACACAAACCACTAGCTGTCAAAATAGCAAATACAGACTACTCCCAAACTTCCACCAGTAAATGAAACTCCTATCCCAGTTTCTTTTTATAAAGAACTTTTCTCTCAACTTCACAATAGCAACACTCCAGTGAACTCCATTTCCTCCACCTCACCTTTATATAGAAATGGCACAGCTGCTTAAATACTGGCAACCTCATATTAACATCACATCTCACACACCTTTTATGTCTTTCTAGAACAAAAATACCTGTAGTAATCTAAGACCATGGAGCCAAATATTCATTAGATGTCATTCACTTTCCAGGATTAATAGAGCACTGATCAATTATGGTGTCACACATGTCATTTCTTGTTCGGTATATTTTAACACTGAAATTTTTTTTTCAAACATAAAAATCATGGATTATTGCATTTTTCTTTCTAAAAAGGCATTTCCCCCTTTTCCTACTCCTTTTTTGTAAAAGAATATATCTTATAAAGAAGAGCTCTTTTGTCCTATGCATAAAGTATTTAATTAACTGATTGCTAATAATCTCGTTTGGGGCTTCCCTAAGCTTATTTGCATCTTACCCCTTTGAACTGCTTATCAGCTTATTATCATTGAACTGGAGCAAGAAGGGATGATAAAATGTTAAAATGATTGCATTGTTTACTGGAAAAATGATAGATAGGGACTGTCTTGTGATTACACTTGTCTAGAGGAACCCCCTAACAAGGAAATTGTGTGGTCATAGAGAACCACAGCTACCTAGACACTAAAATATTAAGTGACATGAATTCCCAAAGTTACCCAGGTCAGTGTCAGAACCAGCTTTCTATTATTCCGTACTACCTCTCTATTACTCGAGGAATTATGTTGAAACTATATAATTACAGAAGGTAAAAAGAGACCTCCTTCAATATCCTCTGTGTGAGAAAGAAGACCCTGTACCAGGTTCCTGTAGGACTTCGTTAAAACCCCTAGCTTGATGCCTATTACCCTTCCCACTCCTGTCCCTTTTCAGTTTCGAGTATTGTCTTCACCCTTTAGATTGTAAGCTTCTTTAGGGCAGGGACTGTTTCTCACCTTTCTTGGTGCCCCTGCATTTAGCACAATGCCTATTACATATTATATACTTATTGGTTGTTTACTGGCTAACTGATCAATTGTAGCTGGAAGAAACATCAGAAATAATCTAGCTCAAACCCAAGGACAGCATTATATGGTGGGAAGAACATTGTCTTTAAAATCAAAGAAAATGAATTTGAAACTTGAGTCTCCTAACAGTTTGTCCTTGAGAAAGTTGATTAACTTCCTTGGGGGTCCATTTTTCCATCTGTAAATGAAAGGCTCATACTAAACAACCTTTGAAATCCCTTTTAGATCTGAATTCTGCTTTAAAAATAAATACAATTACACATTAGTGTTTATACAAGATATTTGTAAAATTTAATTCATTTACTTTTATCACAAATATAAAATATTTTAAATAAAATAAAGAATTGAAACCTAATACAGAAATCAATATAACCATTGACATTTGCTTTACAACTTTATATATATTTTTTGAAAGGTCAATGTATAAATTATCGTTCAGTTCCTCAGATTTTAATCAGATTTTTGTTGATCAATCATTCATATTCCTTATTTGTAAAGTTTTTTTTATAGGATATTTGCTATGGTGATGTATGAAGAACCACTGGTACCTTCTGCCCCTCTTCTTCTCCACCCCCCCCCGCCCAGTCTAAGATAGTCTCTCCCACAAGTACCTTCAGAGTACAAGAAAAAGTGAATTCAAGTTTAGAAAGTACAAGTGGCAAATGGCTAACTTACAGTTTTCAATGGTTGGAAGTTCTCCCACCACCTCTGCTCCCAATTGTGGACTGCTCAAGAAGTTCCCTTCAAGCATCATGCACTTTATAGAGCTACATGCATCCCTTTATAGAGTCATATGGATTTCCTATAGAGTCATAAATCTTTATCCAGTTTATGCTTGGCTCCTAATATAGACAGTGATGCCAGAAAATGATGTCATGGAGTATAATGCTAGAATGCTCATGAGGAAAGTCGAAAATTTACTAGACCTTCCAAAGCTTCCAGGGTTCTCCTCTGGCCAAAGCAGGAAGTGGTCATTGGGTGGAGGGGTCTAGGTTGAAGAAAGATCTGAGATCTCTCATTTCCTTCCTAGAAACTATGCTCTCACCTTCCACCTACCAATTTCATCTTTTTCTTATCAGAGATTTCAGTTTAGCAATATCATTGCTTCAAGATTTTTAATACTCATTTACTTTTTCTCTTATATGGTCCTTGTAAATCTACACTCTGTCTTACTAGTTCTACTTTCTTTTCATTTCTCATTTCATAAAGGAGTTTTAGTATTGATTTTTATTCCTTATATTTAAGGATATTGATTATACCAACATATTATTAATTACCTACATACTTACTGTGGTAAATTGATATAAACTTCAGATTTGGAGAGGTGGTTTAAAATAATTATACTTTTAAAAATATACACAGTCATTCCTTTTAGAAGTCTTATACTCTTGCCTCCCTCACCATCTGCTGTAATTGCTTATGAACTGGGTTTCTTTTATTTCTTTCCTTAACGCAGACTTCTACTTCAACCAGTCAAAATCATCATGACATGACTACTGTGGTCTTATTCTAGGTACCTTAAAAAACAAAACAAAACAAAACAACAATCCTGTAATGGTTGTTGTCTAGATTCAATTCCTTTTATCAGGGTTTTTTAACCTCTGGTGAATAGACCCCCTAAGGGCCCATGGATAGATTTCAAAAATTCTGAGAACTTGGATGATGGAAAAATTACATCTTTATTTTTGTTATTCTCTAGTTGAAAATTGGTATTTCTATCAATTATTTAAAAAAAAAACAACATTATTATTACAAGGGACCCATTGATTTCACCAGACTGCCAAAGGGGTTGATGATACACAAACAATTATGAAGAAACCCTTCCTTAAATCAGGGGAGATGTTATTACTATTGGGAGGGTGGAATTTAAGACGTCATTAGAAAACAGAGATATTTGCAGACAGACTTTTACATATCCCTCAAATTCCACCACAAATGCAGTTACCAACACTGCCTATGAGAGAAATATTGTCACATTCTTATTTATAAATATTATAAATTATAAAAATTATAAATATTTATAAAATTAGTACAAGTCATAGTTTAGACAAGAAAATGAAAGAGGGGAGAGGGAACTTCCCTGTCAGTGGTAGGTAATATGATTTGGATTATCCTCATTCCACAGCATGAGGAATAGTGAGAAACATGTACCATTTGAGTTATTGATGCTTCAATGGCATCTCATTAAGAATCAACTCTCACAGGAGTTTCCAAGAAGAAAGAATGTTATTTTTCTTGATCTCATCAACTCTCTCAGTTTATAGACTGGTTATATTGTTACTTAAAAAATGCTATTGGGGGCGGAGCCAAGATGGCGGAGTAGAAGGACGCACGTTTACAAGCTCCGAAACCAAAAGCCCATAGAATTAATGTAAAAAGAGTCCTCCATAACTTCTGGGTCAATACAAGGTGTGCAGAAGCAGAGTGGAAGAGATTTCCGTTCCGGGGAGCCCTGGAGACCCGTCCCCAGGGTCCAGCGCGCTCCGGAAAGTGGACCCCACCCCCAGCGCTGCCCTGGCCGCGGCCCCAAGCAGGCTTCAGAGACGGAAGCTCCGGCAGCCGGGAAAGTCCCTACATCCACAGAAGCTACAGGTCAGTGAGAAAGAAGGCCGGGCTGGAGGAGAGGAGAAGCGGGGCGTCTCCGTGACTCAGGCCCCCTCTGGAGGAAGCAGCGGTGGCAGAGGTGTGGGCGGTGGCTGAGGCGGCAGCGGCCCAGGACTCAGGAATCCCCCAGCAGCAGGCAGGATCTTCATTACGGAAGATTCCCGCATAAAACCTGACGGAGCTGAGCCTGGGAGAGGGCCCTGCCCCCCACCCCGCTCTATTACTGAAGGCTTCTGCTCAAAGCCCCCAAGGGAACTGAGATTGGGAGGCGGGGCCCCCTACCCCGCCCCCACCCGCTCCATTCCTGAAAGTCTCTGCATAAAGCCCCCAAGGGATCAGAGTCTGGGAGGCGGCCCTGCCCCCACCCCAGCACCTGAACTAAAGCTCACTCATTGACAGCTGGTGGGAGGAAAGCCCATTTAAATCTCAGAGGCCAAGCACTAGCTGGGTGGATCCAGACAAGGGTGGAAAGTAATCTCAGAAGCCAAGTAACTGGCTGGGAAAATGCCTAGAAAAGGGAAGAAAAATAAGACTATAGAGAGTTTTTTCCAACAAATGCAAATGATCCCGACCTTCGGATCTGATGATGAGGACGTATCCTTACCATCAGGGAAAGACGTGGAGGGCGAGGCCTCGGTACCCCAGACACCCCAGGGGGGTGGCGGGTGGGCTCAGGCCCTTGAACAGCTCAAAAAGGATTTTAAAAGCAAGTTAGACAGGTGGAGGAAAAACTGGGAAGAGAAATGAGAGAGATACAAGAAAAGTATGAAAATTGGGTCGATACCTTGGTAAAGGAGACCCAAAAAAATGCTAAGGAAATTAACACCTTGAAAAATAGGCTCACTCAATTGGCAAAGGAGGTTCAAAAAGCCAATGAGGAGAAGAATGCTTTCAAAAGCAGAATGAGCCAAATGGAAAAAGAAGCTCAAAAGCTCACTGAATTTAATAGTTCTCTCAAAATTAGAATGGAACAGATGGAGTCTAATGACTTTACGAGAAACCAAGAAATCACCAAAGAAAACCAAAAGAATGAAAAAATGGAAGAGAATGTGAAATATCTCATGGGAAAAACAACTGACCTGGAAAACAGATCCAGGAGAGACAATTTAAAAATTATGGGACTATCTGAAAGTCATGATCAAAAAAAGAGCCTAGAGATCATCTTCCATGAAATTATCGAGGAAAACTGCCCTGACATTCTACAACCAGAGGGCAAAGTAAGTATTGAAAGAATCCATCAGTCACCGCCTGAAAGAGATCCAAAAAGAGAAACTCCTAGGAACATTGTGGCCAAATTCCAGAACTCCCAGCTCAAGGAAAAAATCTTGCAAGCAGCTAGAAAGAAACAATTCCAGTACTGTGGAAATACAATCAGGATAACCCAAATTCTAGCAGCTTCTACATTAAGGGATCGAAGGGCGTGGAATAGGATATTCCAGAAGGCAAAGGAACTAGGACTCAAACCAAGAATCACCTACCCAGCTAAACTGAGTATAATACTTCAAGGGAAAATATTGTCTTTCAATGAAACAGAGGACTTTAATCATTCTTAATGAAAAAACCAGAGCTGAAAAGAAAATTTGACTTTCAAACACAAGAATGAGAAGAAGCATGAAAAAGGAAACAGCAAAGAGAAGTATTAGGGGACTTACCAGAAGTGAACTGTTTATATTCATACAGGGAAAGACAATATTTCTAACTCTTAAAACTTTTCAGTATCTGGGTAGTTGGTGGGACCACACATACACATGTACACGCATGCACACACATACACACATGCACACACATACAGAGATATAGAGCACAGATTGAACTGAATAGGATGGGACCATACCTTAAAAGAAACTAAGGTAAATGGTGAGAGAGAAATGTAGGGGGAGGAAAGAGAGGGAAAGGGAAGGGGGTAACTATATGTCATTTAAGAGGCAGGTAGGAGTTTTTCTTAGTGGAGGGAAAAAGAGGAGAGCTGAGAAAAAAAAAAAAAAACAAGAAGTTTACCCTCATCACATTTGACTAAACGAAGGAGTGAAATGCACACTCATTGTGGTATGAAAACCTATCTTACAGTATAAGAAAGTGGGGGAGAAGGAGATATTGCAAGGGAGGGGATGATGGGGGGAGGGCAAAGGGAGAAGGGAGCCATTTGAAGTCAACACTTGGGGAGGGACAGGATCAAGAGACAGAAGAGAAACAATGAGGGGCAGGCTAGGAGGGATGGTAATCCAGTTAGTCTTACACAACACGACTATCAGGGAAGTCATTTGCAAAACTACACAGATAGGGCCTAAATTGAATTGCCTGCCATCCCAAAGGGAATGGGTGGGGAGGGAGGGATGGGGAGAATTTGGAACTCAAAGTTTTAGGAACAACTGTTTAGTATTGTTGTTGCAACTAGGAAAGAAGACATACAGTTAATGAGGAATAGAAAGTCATCTGGCCCTACAGGAGAAAAGAGAAGATGGAGACAAGAGAAGGGAGGGATGACAGAAGAGAGGGCAGATTGGAGATTGCTTGGGGTATTGGGGTGGGGGAGGGGAGAAAAGGGGAGAAAACTGGGACCCCAAAAATTTGTGAAAATGAACGCAAAAAAATAAATAAATAAATAGAATAAAAAAAATGTTATTGAAGCTATTTTTAATTTCTTCTTTTTCGTGGTTGCTCCCATTGGTCCTAAGTCTTTAACTTCACTTTACAAGTCCCTATGCCTTTGAATATTATTTTCCTTTACATTATTGTGGTCACTATGATCTTTGTTCTGTGATTCTTTTCCCCAAAAAAATTTTATTCTGTCTGAAACATATCTGCAATGTTTTTACTGATAAGATTGACCATGTCCATGACCAAATCCACCTCTAAACTGATATTCTGTTGGTGATCCACCCCCAGCCTTAGCCTCCACATTCGGCACCAGGGAGAGCAGGGTGTGATGTGTCTCTGTCAGCTTCCTCCAGAGTAAGCTGATCAGGTCGCTCACCCTCAGACATTTGGGCTTTGGCCTTCCTGCCTCAGGATAACTTCTGTGGAACTTGGCAGTTACAATCTCAGGGGGAGTATGAAGATAACCCCAGATGGAATGAATGACCTTGTTGGTGAGGTACCAGTAGAAATGCCTCATGTGAATTTCTCCTTAACATAGTGATGAGACTTTAGAGACCACATGGTTTTCATGACATGGAGACTGGGCACATTCTTGTCTGCCAGCTCAGGGTGATTTGGCATGTGGACATCTTTCTTGGCTACCATTACTCCCTCCTTAAAAATATTTCATAGATGGCAATTTACTTCGTCTTAGGCATCAACATCTCAGCAATGGTGAAGGGTGCTGCTCTGGATAGAACCCAGGATAGGAAGCTGTTCTGTGATTCTGCCTCTGGTTCTGATGCTTTTTGTGATTCTTCATTCTGTATCAGTTCATAGAATTTTTCCCATTTGTCATTTTTATAGTGCAATAATACCCCATTATTTCATAAACCATGATTTATTCAACAATTATTAATGGATAAATATCCTTTCTTTTGGTTCTTTATTACACAAAAAGTGTTGTTTATTAGTGTTTGCATATATGGGACATTTTCTCTATCAGTGACACCCTTGGCATATATGCAAGGGTGTACTAGTAAATGTTCAAAAATTGACTATCTGAAAATAATAATAAAGAAGTATGTAGGACACACTATGAAGTTTAATCTCCCTTATTTTCATTTACAACACTTCCTTAAGTATAAATGATAATAAAAACTTGTAGTATAATCTGTTTTTTGTATAGTTGCCTTGTTGCTGTTGTTGATAGAGCCCTGGAGGACATCCAAAGCAAGTGGCCATGACCTAAATAAAGTTCCAGCTAAAACAGGATGAGGAGAGTGGTCAGGAGAAACAGAATAATGTAGTCTCATGGAAACTGAGAAGAAAATAAGGAGAAGAGGGAGGTAAAGAGATTCAGCGTTGAAGAGATAGGCTAAGGAGGAGGAAGATTGAGAAAACACTACCAGGTTTGTCAATTAAGTAATCTTTTGTAACTTTGGAGTGAACAGTTTCAGTTGAGGCCAGAAGCCATATTGCTGGTATTTAAGAAAAGAGAGGATAAGAAGTTATTACCTGTTGGAGAAGGTCTCAAGGCTTTTAGCCACAAAAGAAGATAGACAGAGCAAGGGACCATTTTTAGGATAGAGGAGACATGAGTATGTCTATAAGTATTAGGTAAGTTTCCTTCTAACTACTGATTCATACCTGCAATATATCTGTGACTTATAGCCTTAGAAATGACTTGCCTGTAATCACAGTTATTATTCAACTGTGGCATGATTTAAACCTAGTTATTCCAGACTCCAAGGTCAGTTTTATAAATGCTCTACCATGTCATTTCCCTTCTATGAATCTAATACTCAAAATTTTATATTATGATTACTGTGTACATACATCTTTATCTCTCTACAAATGACAAACTCTTTAAAAAGAGGGATTGTTCCACCGTGTAAAATTATTTTTATCCTAAGTGCCCTATAGATAGGCATTTAAAAATGTTTGTTTATATGATTTGGTGATTTATGGCAATCCCTTTACATATGTAAAAGTGTAAGACATTTTATTTCATGGTCCTAACATATTTTGTGTGATAAACATAGTACTTTCATGAGTTTGAATTTGGAAGTAACCTATAGATTGGGCAGGATGTATGTAGGGTTTAATCCTCTACTACTGAAAACAGAGAATTCTGAGTGCATGCCAGCTGAATGGCAAAGAAAAAAAGATAATTGCACTGTACATAGAAGTAGCATCTTTATAGTTGTTCAAATTGCTAGCAAGTAAGGTACAGGAAAAAGATAGCTATAACACTGAGGCTTCTGATAGTATTGATGCTGGAGGTGATATCAATCAATGAATCTATATCTGAAGCTTCTTTCCTCCCTCTCTCCCTTTGTTTCCTTCTTTTCCTTCCTTTGTCTTTCTTCTGTCACACCACACACACACACACACACACACATACACACATACATATATTTATATGTGAACAAACAACCCATATTCATATGAGTCCATTCTTAGTAATGCTTCAATTTCTTAGAAAGTTGGTCTGTTTTCCTGACAAGTTCAGTATGATTAATGACTTCACCATATAAAAGGCCTACTTTTTTGTGTTACTGTGCCTGCTTCCCTAATTCTAACAGATATAATGAAATTTGGCTTCAGACATAATGGACTGTCTTTATTGCTGGTACTGTCTCTAGATTTGATGAAATCTCATTACCAAAGTATTACGAAATATTTAAATAGAATTCATCCTGATATTGCTAAGATGCTTATCTTTTCCTTAGTTCTTCTAAGCTGTTCACTATTTGCCCGGAACAATTTTGAAGAAAGTTATTTCCTGAACCTTTAAAGGGTTAAAAAATGATATATCTCTGATTTAGGAGTAGAAGGGAACTTGATCTTCTATAGGTAATGTTGATCAATTATTATTACCATTATGATCTTTGTACTTCAATCAGTGATTTTATTGGGACAAAGAGTTCCCACTGTTTAAATTCCCTCCCAAGTTATAACATTTATTCAATCAGAATAATTTGCATTTGGAATCAGAAGCCCTTAATTGAAAACCTTACTCTGCTGCTTTCTGTATAAGTTTCAGTAATCCATATAACCTCAGTTTCCTCATCTATAAATTGAATTTGGACTAGATTTTTTTAATGTCCCTTCTGCCTGTGAATACTTAGCATTGTGAATCTGTTACTTGAACAGAAATATGATAAACACTTGTACCAGAAAGATGGAAATGAAACAATCTCTTCCTTCACAAAATTGGATAAAACTACTATTCTATCTACAACCTATAGTCTTGAAGAGTTGCCTGGATCATTGAGAATTACAATTAATTGCTAATGGTCACATAGCTGTCTATTGATCTAATACCTGAATCTACATTTTTTCTGACTTATATGTAGACTTCTAGTCTATGCCACACTGCCTAGTATATTCAGGTTAATATTATTTTCAGCCTATACTCTTTATAATAAGCAGACTTCTATAAGAGATCATACAGAGGGGCATATATTTTAATCTATTTTATCTATTGGGAGGGAATTTTAACAGTGGGAACTCTTTGTCCCAATAAAATCACTGATTGATGTACAAAGATCATAATGGTAATAATCATTGATCAACATTACCTATAGAAGATCAAGTTCCCTTCTACTCCTAAATCAGAGACATGTCATTTTTTAACCCTTTAAAGGTTCAGGAAATAACTTTCTTCAAAATTGTTCAGGGCAAATAGTGAACAGCTTAGAAGAACTAAGGAAAATATAAGCATCTTAGCAATATCAGGATGAATTCTATTTAAATATTTCATAGATTAAATATATATATTTCATTTATAATAAATAGATTAAATATTTCATTTTCATAAATATTTCATTTAATCTATCTGTCATTTACCTATCTACCTATCTATCCATATGTCTACTCATCTATCTTCCATGTGTGCATTTAACACAAATGATTTAAAAGATATAGTATACATGTATTTATATGACAGATAAATGACACAGTGGAGTGAGAGATGGATTCAAGAGCTGCTAAATTTAATTCCGTTCTCTGACACTTAGTTGTGTCCCTGGTTGAGTCACTTAATCACCGTCAGCCTTAGTTTTCTTGTCCATAAAATGGAGATAATAATAGCATCTTCCTCTCAAGGTTGTTGAAAGGATAAATTGAGAAATGTACGTAAGGTACTTTGTAAACCTTAAGTTGTCATGTGAAGGCTAGCAAACATTAGATAATATTAGAAGTCTTGCTTAATTTTTGTAAGAAAGTTGCAAGGATGTTTTGTGGTTTTTCAGTTGTTTTGGTCATTCTGATTCTGTGGCTCCATTTGGGGTTTTCTTGAAAAAAGATACTGTAGTGGTTTGTGATATCTTTCTCCAGCTCATTTTACAGATGAGAGACTAAGTCAAATAGGGTTAAATGACTGGGGTAAGGTCACATAGCTAGGAAGTATCTGAGAACGAGTTTGAACTTAGGAAGTTGTCTTCCTGATTTCAGATCTGGGACTCTATTCACTCTGCCCCTACCTGCCCACAAAGATATAAAGGGGCTTCCTATTAACTGATATTTGAAAAGATGCATCATTAATCATAGAAGGAAAAATTTCATGTTTCCAAATTAAACATAAAAACCATTTAACTTAAAATAAATAACAGAAATATGTTTTAATCACAATGCTGCTTTTTGCCATTTTTCCCTCACTGTTTCTTCTTTCTAGACTTAAAGTTTTCTCAGTCGACAAGTTTTAAGATATCATAATAATTCCTCTCAGCCCCCAGAACATGAGATCAGTGAAAGCAAAATGTTCCACTTCATTTGACCTTTTCTTGTAGAAATATATTAAACATGTATGAAAATTGTGCATTTTCTTTCATCAATTTCAGAGTTTATTCAACCTGAAAGTAACAGAACATGGGTTTCAAAAGCTGTCAGACACTCAGTTTACTGCAGTTCTCAGTACTATGTGCAGGGCTCAAAGAACATCAGAAACAAAGCTCCAGTCATATGCTTAGAATACAGAAGATTCTTGAGAGAGCCACTGTATATGTTACCAAGTTTAGCTAATTCGTACTTCTACGTATCTGTGCATTTCTTTCATATGTTGAGTAACAAATGTATTTACAACTTCTAAGAATTTTGTAGCAAAAGAATTGAGTTTAGATTCCTTTTAGAATTCTTAGAATAATATTAGCTGTATGTGAAGTACAGGTATATATTTAGAAATACTATGTTTTTCCTATCAAAATTAAAGAGAAATTATTTAAAAACACTTAGAGACAAGTAGGTAAATGTCTAACTTTACATATGCTCAAATTTGTTATGAACAAAAATAATTTACATTTAGCATAAATAGTATTTCTATTATGCTTTAAGTTATGTGAAGTGTTTTAAAAATATTACCTCATTTTATCCTCACAACATTAGGAGGTAGGTAATATAATTATTCCCCTTCTAGAGAGGAGGAAACTGGTATCCACAGAGGTTATATAGTTTGCCCAGGGATTCCCAGTGTCTGAGGCCAAACTTGAACTCACCTCTTGATTCCAGGCCCAGCATTCTACACACTGTGCCATCTAGATGACACTTTTTTGTTAATTTCAGTTAAGCTAAAATTGAACAGGGGAAGCACAAGTGAAGTAAAAAAAAAAAAACAAGCAAATTCAAGGAATCATTCATTGATTACTTAAGATTATTTGAATCTGCTATGTGCTAATGCTAAGCCTTGAAAATGCAGGAAAAGGTAAAAAGATGTTCCACTCTCAAAGAATTCACAATTCAGTGGAGAAGACAACAAACAGCTTTACACAAATAACATATATATATATATATATATATATATATATATGTACACACACATATATATACATATATATATATATATATATATATATATATATATAAGCCAAGTTGAATATAATCAACAAAGGAAACAAACTAGTGTTAAGCTGAAATGTCTGATTATGATGGCAATTTTCCTTGATAACAGGGAAAGTAAGAATATGGCAATTAGAGAAACATGGAAAGACTAGTATATCTATGAACTGATGCAGCATGATGTAAACACAGGAGAACAATATGCACTGCGATAATGGAGAGGAAAAGGACCTTAAAATGAAACTGCACCTTGAGAAATTTGTAGTTACCAATTTTGGCTCTAGAAAAGACATTTGGAAGTTCAGTTTCTTCCTTTTGATATAGAATTAGTTCATTGGAAGTGGAAAAAGGAATATTTACTACTCTGGTGAGTACTGACATTGTGTCAGGGGGTTTGGCAAGACACTATTTTTATTTGTAGAATGGGAGGTGTGGTGGGCTGTGTGTGTTGGGAGGTAGTTATTATATCTAAAGAAAAATTATTAATAAAATATATTATTAAAAATAGGGAAAACATATTAGTTAATAGCATCCTTCATTGAGATAATTGTTTCCAATCCTTCCTAGATATTTTTGTTCTTGTTCATTCATTTATAGTCCTCTCTGACTCTTTAGGACCCCCATTTGCAGTTTTCTTGGCGAAGATACTGTAGTAGTTTGACATTTTGACAGGCAAAGAATTGAGGCAAGTAAAGTTGATTCCCTTTCCAGCATTGCAGAATTAGTAACTATCAGAGGCCAGATTTGAACTCAGGAAGATGGGTCTTCCTGACATTAGGCATAGATCTTTATCCACTGTGCCACTTAGCTGCCCCTTTGAAAAGGCAGCACTCTGGAAAAGGTGACCTCTAGAGACCTTGTACAGTTCTATGATCAGTGATTAATTTATTAATGGCACTATAACTATCATCATGAGATAATAATAGCATTGCCCCTTGTTATGACCTGGAAAATATTTTCATTTTTGGAAGTGTAAAGGAGTTTTTCACTTAATAGTTGCCAAGCAGATAGCATAGACTTAATCTTGTGAGAAATAAATTTTAGGTGATATTTTCCCAGAAGAATGTTAGAATAAAATAAGGACATAAAATTGGACATTAAATTAGCTAGAGTCAAGTGTAGTGATAAGTAAAATATTACAGAATAAAATTAAATACACTTTATAATTTGGCATTTAGACACTGAAAGAAACCATGATCAGAAATATAATCTCTCTGTACTAAGGTAGGTATAAAGTTAATTGGTTTAGCTTCCAACACATAGATTAAAATACAAAATGATCTAATTGAATTTGATGTACTCTTTTCCCATACTTCCATCTCCAAAGGTTATCGAAAGCCTGGCTAAAATCTATGTTGGATCAATGGAACTTGTTAGGTAAAATTAAAATCTTACCTTGTTGGATATGTCATATAAAACTCTTAAAAATATTCATTTTTGATAAGAAAAAGGAATTAATGATAACTATTTGTACTTTTCATATTTTAATTCTATTTATGATCATTAATAGTGAATAAGTAGGTTTTTGGACTCTAGAAAATGCTGATTAAAACCTCAAATGAATAGGACAGTGAGGTGGTATTATAGATAGAGCTCCTTACCTAGTCAAGAACACCTGACTATATCTGATCTCAGAAACTCAACTTTATGATTTTTGCCTCAGGTTCCCTATTTCTCTGCTCCTTATTCCTACTTCCAGGTATCCACATTCATTTCTCCTCCTTAGGTGATTTAGAAAATACTCTCACTTTACTAGTTCTACAGCATATAAAGAATATAGTAGCACCATATTTGTATCATACCGTCTCTTTGTTTCAAATGATAGATGAGTATGTAGGCTAAGGGACCCTGATGCTTACATCAGAGTATGAAATTCCCCCTCACACACATACATATAGGAAGCTTTCCACTCTCAGCATGGAGGCAGAACACTGAAAGTTTCTTCTCCAGCAGCTCTTCTCCTTCTGAGTAGCAATAAAGCTCATTAAAACTTTCTCTGTTTCATTTGCCACTTTTGATCTAAATTCTGTTGTACTAGAATTCCCAAAGATTTTGTCTATTTTGTATTTACTATTGAATGAAGTTTCACTGTCTTACATGTTTACTTCACTTCTCTTACCCTGTTGCTATTGATAGTACTTATAGAATGATGTGAAAGAAAAGTAGAGAGAGGGTAATATCCTTCTTTTATCTCTGAATTTATTGCAAAAGTTTCTAGTAGATTGTCCTTGCATGTGAGGCTTGGTTATGGCTTTAAATATTTATTTTTTTATGCTATTAGAAGGATCCCTCTATTTCTATAATTTTTAGGACTTTTTTTTTTAGCTTAAATGAGTATTGTGTTTTGTCAAAGACTTTTTTCTGTATCTCATAAGAACTTAATTGAGAATAATAAATAGAGTTCTACCTTCAAAAACGTAAACTGCCCAAATCAACAGGTTTTAAGTAGACTTTAGATAATAGAATTGCTTGAGAAAAAATACAACTAGACATAAAATAATTACTCAAGTGGGAATAAGGGACAATTTCTGATCCTGACTGATTTACAGAAAAGTATTAAAATTTTCAGTAACCATATCAAGACCATTCATAAATTATTCTTCACACTTGATCAATAAAATATTATCAGACTTGGTTTAGGAGTCAAATATATTCTGAATGTTTGAATCATGAGAGGATAAAGCAAATAAAAAATAGAATTATAACCCAATAAAAGCAACATTAACTTTCAAAAATTTAATAAAATACTTAGAAAACAGCAATTTATTCAAATAAGTAATTCAAATAAGTAAACTTTGGTTTTTATCAGGGATTCAATGATGGTGTAATATTAAGAAAATGTTCTATACAATCATAATAAAAATAAAAATATTCAATATCATGTGATTTTTTTAATAGATACAGAATTAATCTTTAGCAGCATATATTGATTTATTCTAAAACTCTAAAATATATAGATATAGAGGAAACATCTTGAAAATACTTTAAAAGTGTCTATCTGGAAAGAGTTATATTCTAATAAGGAGAGGGAACGCATAAAGGAGAGTCAGAAATGTTGTATATGAAAGGTACCTAGTAGAAGTAAGGTGACAACTGAAGGTGGCAGTCTGAAAATTAAATCAAACTTGAAATGAAGTGAGCATAAATAGTACTCCATATGAAATCAGGAACACATGAGTTCTAATTTTATCATATAAATCTGCCACTTGTGTGACCCTGGAAAAGTTAAATTCCTTTTGTGCCTCAGTTATCTGTGAAATGACTATTATAACACCTACATCATAGGTTTGTTTTCAGTATTAAGTGATTTAATAAAAATAATTTGAAACCATAAAGTGATATAAAATGTTAATTATTGTTGTTGTTATCATTGTTCAGTAATCCATGTCCAGTTCTTCTTGACTCTATATAGTGCTTTCTTGTCAAATATAATGGAGTGGTTTGCCATTTCCTTCTCCAGTGGATTAAAGCAAACACAATTGGAGTGACTTGACCAGGGTCACACAGCTGGTCAGTGTCTGAGTGTCTGAGGCCAGATTTTTTATTCAGATCTTCCTAATTACAGGTCCAATGCTCATTCCACTAAGCCACCTAGCTGCCTCTTAGATATCATTATTAATTTTAATAGGCATAATAATAACAATCTATGTTAATTGACATGTGTGGTTTTCATCTGCACCTTGTCTACGTAGAATCCATTCTTTCCTTCAAGTCCTAGCTCAAATATTATATTCTAAATGAAGCATTTCCTGATATTTGTCCTTGTACCATTCTACCATCCCAAAAAACAAACAAAAGAAAAAACTTGATTGGGTTACCCCTCATCAAACTCCATTGAATTTGTTTTATATTTAATTTCCATAAACACACATATGCGCATGTTGTCTTCCCTGAGAACATGGAAACTTGAGAGTGGTCTTCTAGTTTTTGTCTTTATTGCCAGTGACTAGCACTTCGTAGGCACTTAAATGCTTCTTTGAATGCTTCACTGTGGTAATTATAAGTTAAGCTAGACCAAATTTTCTGCCCTCATGAAGTTTATAAAAAGAAAGGAAATGTAAATGGCATATTGTCTTGTACATAAACTGCACCTCATCATAAAGCTAATTCAGGCACAACCACAGGCATTCTTTGGGCAAGCCACCGAAGAGGTCAGTAAAAACTGTTTCATCAGATTCAATTCTACAAATTTATATTAGGTATTTTCAATTTTGAGGTTACTGTGCTAGGCAGTGGGTTATATTTTAATCCTACTATACATATATAAATGTATAAATGTATCATCTAGTGGTATTCATTAAAACCTGACATGGCTTCTCATTCTGCAAGACTTGTATCCATGTTTTCCCATACGTCTAATAAGGTAAGTTTAGTCAGTGTACTAGGAATTTGACGAACTATTGAGCAAGACTTCATGTAGGAGGTGATATCTAAGTTGGCCCTTGAATGAGGATAAAATTCTTAATAGGTAAGATTAATTGGGTTGGTGGAAGTGAAGAGTTTCCCCACACACACCTCTCTCTCTCTCATTTCTCCCACTCTCACTACTCTTTCTCTCTGTCTCTATCTGTGTGTCTCATTCTCTCTTTCTATTTCTCACTATCTAATGACTCCTCTACTTCTTTCAAATACAGTCAGGTTTCATCCATGCTAAATAATAAAACAAACAAAAACAATTTTAAAAATCCAGCTTTCTCCTTAAGACATCTTTCAGTATCTCTTCTTCTTTATGATCAAAATTCTCCAAAAAGTTATCCACGTTTATCACTTCTACATCCTCTCCCGTCATTTCTCAAGCTCACTTCAACGTAATTAGACCCTAAGGTGGCCATTGCTTAGAAGACTAAGGTTAGAGCCAGGAAAACCTATTTTCAAATGCAACCTTAGACACTTAATAGCATGACTTTGGGCAAGTTAACCTCTGCTTTCCTCAACTTCCTCAACTATAAAATAGGAATAGAAATGGCATCTTTCACACAAGTTTGTTGTGAGGATCAAATAAGATGACACTTGTGCATATAAATTGGTACTTTGCAAATTTAAAAGTAATATATAAGTGCTAGTTGATGTCATCATCTTTCCAAAGGCAATAGTCAATAAAGTAAACTTTTGAATTTCTGATCATAACAGAAGGTAATCCTTCATATGTCTGGACATTTTTTCTTGATGAAGTGAGAAATAGATTTCTGATTTTTAATTAGATATTTAACAAAGAAAGCTTTGTTTTTCCAACTAAATATTAGTAAAACTTCAATAATTTCCCCTATAAAATATCAAATTGTTATTGTAAACTATTTTTTCAAATATTAATTCTTGTTGTCACTAAAATTTGCCTCAAAGTTCTTGAAAGTTATGATTTATTAATTTTAGTTACTCACTTGTCAACTCTTTCCTAAATTATTTTCTTGGGGCTATAAGTGACCTCATAGTTTTTTAAATGAAAAAAAGTTGCCAATCTTTTTACCTAAACTCAATAATTATTCTTGCAATTTAATTTTCCTGAAGAAAAATTCCATTATCTTATTGAATTCAGTATTTATCATTAAAAGTATTACTAACTTAATTTATAATGATAGGGCTCAGATAAAAATTAAAGTTATAAATTATTCATAGGTAGGTCTACTTTCACACTATTATTCCTAGTGAGTAGCTTCAATCTGTCAAACCAAAGGTTTTCTTCTTGAAAGAAAAGAATAGTTCAAAACTCTTCATAACAAAATATAGCTTTCATATTATACATAATGCATTTCACAAACCACTACTTTAGAAGGATTTAATATGCTATAGTACTTTGTTCTATATAAAAAAATACAAATCCATTAGGCTGTTAGTTATAAGATGCAGCACGTTGTATGCAGTTAGATACACATTAAAATTATACTAATTGTTTCTTGACTTTTCAAAAATTTATGATTGTTTTATTAACATTGAAACATATTGTAAATATGTCAGCCATTTTTTAAGAGAATGAGGAGTTATAGGATTAAAATAAGTGACTTAGAAAATTATTTCATAATGACCAAATTTATAAGAAACTTAAGAGTTCTTTTGTCCATTTTTAGAACTTATATAGAAATAACCTCCAAAATATCAACAACTGGTTGTTCAGTTTCTTTTTGAAATCCTCATAGGTGAAAAAACCAATAACTCCCCAAAATATTACTATTCCATGTAAGGATACCTTTTAATGAGCTTTGAGATCATTGAAATTGATTCAGTTTCTTAAATTCAGTGCAGCAGATTGTTTCCCCTTACTTGATTCTGGTCTCATTGTCTTTCAATAGGTACACTAACACACACACCGCAAACCAATGAGCTGTCAAACTGACTGCATCTAATATCTAGCAATCTATATTTTTTGATCCTTTTTTTCACAGTGCAGATTGCTGGGGCAATAATTTTTTTATTAACTGTCCATTTCATTGAGAAGTCTTTGTAGAATTATGGAGATCACTACAGTCATCTTTGTCGTAGGCAAATGGGCCATGTAGAGAACATTGTCATTGACAAGTAGTGTTATTTTTATGTTCATCTTGGAAAGAACACCCTCCATAGGTTTTGTAAACACCAATTGAAAGAATTTGTCTCCTTATTTCACACTTTGATTGACGTTGGTATTCAAAATAAAAGTAATAATAGCTATTTAAACAGTGCTTTTAAGGCCTGAAAATACTTTAAATGTATTTTCTCACTTGTTTCTCACAACAACACTATATTAATGGTTACTATTATTGTCATCATTTTACAAATGAGGAAATTGATTCTGAGAGATTAATTGACTAGCAAGTGTCACATGGCAAGTCTTAGGAAGGATGTGAACCTAGTTCTCTCTGACTCTTAATACTATTGCTCTCTCCGCAACACCAGTACCCGACTCCTAGCAGATTGTCAATTCCAGGAACACACTTTGCAAACTTTAAAGTACTAAATACATTGTATTATTATAAGATTTACTACTACATTATCAGAATTATTAATAATTATCTTCTCTGTGAACTAATTGATCATGTATTCTTCTGTGATCTTACCATAAATGGGAAGTATCTTTTTGGAAAAGAGCTTTCATGAATGAAGATATTGGATGAGCTAGTGCTAGTTTAAACTTGTAAGAAAAAATAGGAACAAAGGTCATTATTTTTCAAACCTTAAGATTTCTACAACTTAAATTTTTGAGCATATCATGTGGCACTCTTTTGTAACAAAATGTTCTTAGACAAGAGAACTTGAAGTATAGCTGTTTGTTGTAAATTGCTTTACATTTTACAAAATGACATGGTATGAAATTTGATCTGCAGGATACCTACAAAGAGGAAAGGATAGGTATTATCCATATTTTATAGATAAAATGATGATCAAAGATTAGCTGATTTATCTAAGATCACATGGCTATTCTAATTCAATTTTCATGACACTTCACTGTTTCTCTTTTGAAAGTTAAGCTTTATTAAGTAAATACATCACAATTAGAGTGTCATTATTTCTGATATTTCAAGGATCTACGTTTTTGTTTTTTCTTTCCCAAAGAGTAGCACTCTATCAGTGCAGATCATGATCCTTTAATGTACAGCTTAATATACCTCTTTCATACTTGCCATGGTAACAAATGGCATCATTCAATTATAAACCTAGTTGTGCCTTTGTTGAGGTTAGCGAGACTTGCCCTTGGACAACAGGTGCAGAATTCACCACTGGGTTCATATCTGAAGGTTTTCTAGCTTGGAAAGATTCTGAAGACCTTTTGATCTACTTATATTTCCATTTAGATGTCATATCACCTCTCCACAATGAGATAACAGAAAGAGTCTAGATTGCTTTTTTGGAGCTAACATTCAGTAATGAGATTAAATAATTTATTATGAAAATCCAAGGAAAACAATCAGACAGTTTCTAAGTTATTTACTATATAATCTGACTGAGGGAGTTGCATGGATGTACTTACGAGAAAGTCATGAAAGATTTCTGCCTTATCTGCATCCTAGTTAATACATCTTCTATGAAGTTCTCAACGTGACCAAAAAGAAAACATTTAGTTAGTTATCCAGATGCCATCAATAGCTTAATGTTGACATAGCATATCACAATAACAAGACGACTAGTTGCACATTCCATTTTTTTGTCTGAATTGCTGACACCTGCTATAAGAATTCATATTTCTAACAATATGCTGCAGCCTAAAAATGGGTTGTTGTTTGGAAAATAAAGTCTAGTATACCAATGAACACTCATTCAGTAAAATATGTCATGTAGAATTCCACAGGGAACCAGGAGCTTTCTGCATTTGTCAACTACTGAAATGAGGATAGAAACATGAATTGTTAACTCGTATGAGCTCATTTCTAATGGTATTCACTCACATGAAAATTCTACTACTATTTCAAGGAAACCTGTTAAAGATATTCTGACTTCAGTTTTCTGACTTGAATGATTCCACATGCATTAGATGAGTATTTTTTTTAATCTAGTGAACATTAGATGAGAATTTTTTTTATCTAATGTTTCTTTTTTTGATCTGAAGTGGTGTCTCCTACTTGTCTTTTTTCCTAACATGTTTTCTTGTCAGTTTCTAGGAAGCAGTTATTTAACTATTCATTAAAAAGAAAATGGTATTGGGGGCACGTGATGACTTACACTGAAAACAAATGTTATTTGTTTCAATAGAATATAAGTTACTTGAGAAGAGTATCTTCCTTGTTTTTCTCACTGTATACACAGAACCAAAGTTTCAGGCTCATGAAGGTAGCACTTCATAAGTACTAGTTGAAATAAACTAAATCATATCAATATTGGATAGATGAGAATTAAGATTAAGTGAAAAGCTAGCTAACAATGCTTGTCAGGGTATAAACTTTTTTAAGTTGAAAGACATTTCTAACTGATTACTATAAAATTATCTAGTGTTCTATATTTTATCTGTCCCTTTAATAATATCTTCTTTCAGAAAGTTAAGCATATCTTTTTTTCCTTGAAGTTACCAGGAGCCTTAAGAAATGGTAGAGTATTTTTCTAATTCATGATTGTGTATAAGAAAGAGGTGAAAAAAGGAATGGAAACTGCTTATGTTCCAGCAGAAGCTTTTTCAAGATTATATTTGGTAAAACATGTGACTTAAGAACAACATTTTCTTTGTCCTCTCTGGATTTGGCTTCCTTGACAACTTTCTTCTAAGTTTCCAAGAAGACTTCTAGCTGAATATGTTTGCAGTCAACCATAGCCAGATAAATTTATTTTCTTGCTCAGAATGAGATGACAGCACTCCCCTGTGACAAATATAATAGTCTTATTAGAAAAAAGAATATAAAGGTGTGCCTAAAATACTATAAGTTTGCAATTAATGCCTCATCTTATAGAAGATAGCTTTCTGTTTCCTAAATATACAGCTTTTTTGTGTTTAGCAAGAATCACCAGGAATGTTCAGAAAGAGGGACATAAATATTTTGAAGCCCAGTTGAGACTTCCAAGGAAGAAGTTAATATGTCATTCAAGAAATACAATTTTGTTTCTAAAGTATGTAAATACAAAGAAGCTGTAACTTAGTATCTAAATGAGCCTTTGTTTCTAAAACATTTTCCTTAAGTTTATCCTTACATCTGTTTCAACCCATTGACCAGTCACTCAGCTGATTAAAATGATTTCCAGGCGTCAAGAAGGTTACTCGGACTTTGCTGGCACAAGGTAAAGATAAATAATAAGTTTTATAACAGTCTTCAAGATCAAAATGGCCACCTGAACTTCCTTGGGCTTATGGCAAAAATTGGGGAACTGGTTACTCACTCATCAACTATATCTCTGAAAATATAATGCATACTAACAGGTAACTGGTAAAAGCCATTTCTTTCTAGTTGCTTGTCTGAGCTATAGTTTACATTGATGACCTCCAAACTGAGAAATATAGAATGAAAATAGTAAAAGGGCAATTAAATTAGGTTAAGTACAGGCAGCTGGGGCAGGGGTGGGGGGTGGGGTCTCATATAGAGCATTGGGCCTGGAGTAAGGAAGACCTGAATTCAAATTCAACCTCAAGCACTAGTTATGTGACACTGGGTAGGTTGTTTAGCTCTGTTTGCTTCAGTTTCTTATCTGTAGAATGAGCTAGCAAACAAAATGACAAACTTCTTCAATATCTTTGCAAAGAAAACCCTAAAAGGAGGCCACAAAGAATGAAGCACAAAGGAAACATCTGAGCAACAATTGCAAGACAGTAAAATTTATAGATGACTTCAATGAATCCAAGTGACTGGGCATCGATGAACAATATTCATTTCAGAGTACTGAAAATAGCTTTAATATGTTATTATTGAGGTACTATGAATCTAGATGAGTATATCTAGTGTGGACAAGATCAATCCTAAAGAAATAGACGTGAATGGCAGTGCCTAATTTTTCCATTTATAGGTAGGGAGTGATTTCATAACCAAATCAGGAATAGAAGCAACTGCAAAAGACAAAAGAAGCCACATTGATTGTAAAAATCCACAAAAATTTTGAATGGATAAAATTTAAGGAATTTGAAAAAGAGAAGATGTTAACTAGGGAAAATCATAGTTTTGTTTTGTTTTTAATGTAAAAATCTATATTAGAGTCTGTCTCCTGCCTCTGAGGGCAATTTTCTTTCTGTCCTATGTGGCAGCAAAATTAATTCAGAATTTTTTTTTTAAATCAAAACTCATTGATCATAAATTTGTTATATATGAAGAGATTTAAGAGAGTCAAAATAAATTAAAAGTAATGTCCTGGCCCAAAATTGATTCCAGTCATTTCTAAACTTATGAGAGGCTCCATCCATCCATTTTTTTATCCATGACTAAATATATTGATTCATGACATTCTGTTTAAAAAATAAACTGATGTAAAATATCTTTCAAGGTAAAACACATAAAAAAAATTATTGTTAACAATAAAATCAAGAAAAATCATTTAAAATGCTTAGGATTATTTTTTAATGAGAGGGAGTTTTAAAAAATATCATTCAAAGTTGTATCTATAGGTTGTGGAAGTATATTACAATTCTCTTTTTAGTTCAACTAAAAATATTGAGAAACAAATATTTCTTCAATATAAATTCATTTGTAGATTTTCACCACTTAAATCTATTGTTTTTTTCTTTTTGGAAAGTGTATGAAACATCAAAAATGAATGTAAGATTCTGGGGAAAAAGATTAAAAGATATTATCAAATATAATCAAATTAAAAATCAGAAACACTTCTTGTCTGATTAAAATCATTGCCTTTCTTGTTCCCTGATGAGATTATAATTGTGACCCACCAAAAGTGGGATGCTGGTCATTGTTTAAGGAACAGCTTGGAGAGAAGGTTCATGTCAGGTACACTTTAAATTTAATATCCATTATAAATGCATTATCCATTACTTTCTTCAATCTTGAAAATCACTTGAATAATAACTTAAGCCCTGCTTTATAGTATTTACTCAAATCTGATATGTAAATGCTTAAAACACAGATAATTGAATGGTAGGTTCTCAGGAACTGGTTCTATCTGTTCCCAGCACATTTGGGTTTTTCCAAATCTAATGATATTAGAATATTGTTCAAAAGGAGTTATTTGAGATCACCTGTGACCAACAGCTTAGAGAAAACTCTAGAAGGGAGTGGTCAAAGAAGGAGAAGGGGATTTTCTTAGGGCACATAGAAAGATTAAATAACAATTGTTCTGTTCTATGAAGTAAAATATTATTTCAGAACTCTTATTACATTTAAACAACTTCCTTGTTGAGATTCTTAGGAACATTACTTTGAAATAATTTGTGCCAATCAAATACCCAAGGGTGTGAAGGAACTCTGGACAGTTCTCTCTCCCAGCAGAAAAATTGCTTAAATTAGAATAATGATTAATAAATAAATGAACAAATAAATAAATATCATAACTAGCAATTTTGCCTAAAATTAAAAATGTAGTATTAACACTTTTCTTCTTCAACAAGGTTTGAACAGTTCTCGATTTTATCTTTACATAATTTCTGGTCAAGTCCATCAACTTATTCCATTTTCAAAATATTTTGATCAGGCAAAATGCTTAGGAATGCCTAACAATCAGTTGTACAGTTATGTTGCTGGATCATATCCTCTAGCTTGACTAAAACTGAAAGGTTTTATTCTGGTACAAATTAACTAGTTGGTCTATTGCAGCAAAGATGCAACATGCTTTTAATTTATTGTGACTTCATTCATCCTTACTGTGTTTTTCTGAAGACTGGCTCAACTTCACAATATCACATAATTAGTTGATTCTTTCCTGGACTGCTTATACAATGTCCTATTTTCATTTTTGCATAACTCAGATTTCTGGTTTTGTTTATTGTAAATAATTATTTCATTGATATATGTTATACTTAATGGTACTGAGATGGGAAGCAATTATAAAAGATTTTTAATATAAATCAGCATTTCAATACCTATTTTCACAATTTCTTTATAGTGAGGAAACTTCTTTATTCTTAAAAATAGTTTAATCATGTTTCGAACTGTTTATATAAGAACAAATTCTCAAATATTCAAATTATCAGTTGTAAAAGATCCTGATATTGAATATTTGAAAACATCTTAAAGTGTTCATTTTCATTTTCATCAGATGGCTTGATGACAAGTAGAATTATGTAATCAGAAAACCATTAAACATTAAAAAAGATCTGAGTGAAGAAAAATATGGATTTAAATGTTGCCTCAAACACTTACTAGCTGTTTGACCATGGACAATCCATATAACCTCTATGCACCTTACTTTTTTCATCTGTAAAATGAGGATAGAAAGACCCCAAAATCTATCTTACAGAACTCTTGTGATGACTAGATGAGATAGTGTGAGTAGAATTCTTTATGTTCTTCTGAGGAATTTGTTTCTTTGTAAGAGCCTACTATGATTGGTCTCATAAGTTTTTGGGTCTATCACACCTCTGCCATTAAATTGGGCTCATTTATGACTTACATAATGAAAGTGCAAGTTTGATACCAGTTTTGACATTTTTTGCCCCTAAAAAAACAATCTGAACTGTTTGGGGTTTTTTTATTCTTTTTGTTACCATATTAGGTCTTCAAGTTTTTCTTGAAGAATAACTTTAAAGATTTAACCTCTTTAGCTTTCTGTTAGCAGATCAACAGTTGTTTCTTTAACCTTACAATTTTACAAGAAGGCTTACCATAAGAGAGTTACAATTTTTCTTCAGTAGTTTCTCAAGATAAATTTTAGTACCTACAATGGATAGAATGGCCATGGGGAGATAGTAGTTATCTTGATAAGTCACTTAATATGTGTCATCATTAGGCCAATTATTAGAATGTGGCGAAAACAGTACCATTCCCCATCCATGTAACAGCTACATATTTCTAAGGACAAGGAGAGTACTGAATTTGTCTCCATATTGAAATGCCCCCAAACCAAATAATGAGTTATCACAGACTGTTCATGAGATCAGCCATGTGTGACCTGCTTAACTAGTTTCCCAAATCTTAAAAGCCAGAGCAGAAAACTAGGCTTTATTGAAGTTAATTCAGAATCAAATTTTTTCTCCATACAAGCAAGAGCAACTCAGATTCATAGTGTCCTGCTAACCTCTGCTGCCTAAGATATCTGTTACTTGCTATTTGACCATGGGCAATCCATATAACCTCCATGCACCTTACTTTTTTCATCTGTTAAATGAGGGTAGAAAGACCCCAAAATCTATCTCACAGAACTCTTGTGATGATTAGATGAGATAGTGTGAGTAAAATTCTTTATTTTCTTCTGAGGAATTTGTTTTTTTTTTCAAGAGCCTACTATGATTGGTCTCATAAGTTTTTGGGTCTATATGTTTCTTTGCAGAAGTAAAACTAATTGATGAGTCACACCTCTGCCATTAGATTGGGCTCATTTATGACTTACAATTTCAGACTGTTGTATATTGTTTTCCTTTAGTGTTGAATTAAAAATATTTTAGCATTACTTGTGACTTTCATGGTTTCATAAGAGAAAAAAAAGACAATTTTTCCTTATAACAATAACTGATTTTCATGCAATGCTTTAAAACTTGAGATGCTTTCCTATTGTTGGGAGTTTCATTTCAAAGGGAGTTGCATTTCAAAACACTGCCGCCTCTCCTCCATAGACATGGGATTTAACAAGAAAAATGTCAACAAAAATTAATATTTATATTGCATTTTGAGGTTTGTAAAATGCTTTACAGCAGTTCTCATTCTATCCTCTCAACAATACTGGGAAGTAGATAATATTACTATTCTTAATTTATATGGGAGTAAAATAGAGATGATAAATTCCATCAAGTTCAAGCCATTGCAGGCAGTCATATTTTCCATCATCTTATGACTTGGCCAATTTTGCTGTATCCTACCACAAACTTTACTGTGACACATAATTTATCCATGAGTGGGAAGTCAGGGATTGTTATACAGTAAGGTGGGGATAATACTCAGTATGTAACCTTCCACTCAAAGACCAATTCCTCTCTGATGTTGTTTGACCAGAAGAGACCATAGCAGCTCATTTTGTGGTGACAAAGAATTGAGAATTGAGGGGAGGTCCATAAGCTGGGGAATAATTAAACAAGTTGTGGTATGAGACTGTACTGGAATATTGTGCTTTAAAAATGACTAGCAGGAGGATTTCAGAAAGACTTGGGAAGACTTACAGAAACTGAGAAACAGTGAAGCGTGCAGAACCAGAACATCGTGAACAGTAACAGCAATATTGTGCAATGATTAACTGAGAATTACTTAACTATTATCAGCAATACAATGATCCAAGACAATTCCAAAGAACTCATGATGAAAAATACTATCCACCCCTGAGAAAAAATTGATGTAATCTGGAGAGAGATTGAATCATGCCATTTTCCTTTTATTTTTCTTTCATTTTTCTCTGTTTTATTTCAAAATATGACTAACATGGAAATATGTTTTGCATGATTGCACTTATGTAACTTGCATCATTTTTTTAAATCAATTCGTGAAGGGCTAGCGAATGGAGTGAGTAAGAGAATTTGGAACTAAAAATAAATAAATAAATGTTAGAAATTGTTTTTCCATGTAATTAGAGAAAAACAGAATAATTTTAAAAGCAGAAGAGACTACTTTTCTACCTTTGAAACGAAACTCCCAACAATAGGAAAGCATTGCAAGTTTTAAAGCATTACATAAAAGTCAGTTATTGTTATAAGGAAAAATTGTCTTTTTTCCTCCTATGAAACCATGAAAGTCACAAGTAATGCTAAAATATTTTTAATTCAACATATGAAAGGAAAACAACATACAACAGTCTGAAATTGTAAGCATAATAACTCATACTTCATCAACAACTTAATATCAAAGTACTTGGCACGTAGTAGATGCACAAAACCACAATATCATTTCTATTACAATAAACTGGGGAGTTTTCATTCATTCATCAAAAAGAAGTAAGAAATTTACCACAAAAGATTTCATTTATCCTATTTTTTTTTTGCTAAGAGGAAAATATTTGTTTCAATGGCATTTCCTATGAATATATCATAGCTGTTAAATAGTTCAATGAATCAAGATTAATAATCTGTAAAAATAATTTTCTTCATTTTTTCTCCAATATTCACTAGATTATATTCAATTTGCTATATATAAGCTACTAAATGTCCCAAACTAATGAGTTGAATAAAATTATATTAGCAATTAATTGTTATGCACATCATTTTGATGAGGGGTTCTAATATGACCCCAAATCTTACAGCACCCATTATTCGGTACATACATGTTTAAGAATATGTGTTTGAGAAAAATATTTTGCTTTTTTTATGCTTTTGACAACAGCACATCAAAACAATTGTGTAAATAGATCACATCTTAAAATTAGGAACAGAGATCTTTAGCTATTATCATTCCATCTAATCCTGCCCTTAATGGGAATAATTTTGCTTACTACTTAAATTTTAATCTATATATACAGAAAGCCCTGTTGAAAAGCTTTTCTCTTGAGTGCCAACATGCTTAATTCACTAAAATACTGTATACAACCTCTGTGACATCTCGTGATTCCTATGGTGTAATTGCTCTGATAAATGCATCCATTATGTAAGACATTTCCCATTATATCAGTGCTTGTTTCTGTCTGCATTGCTATTATAATCTCCTTAAATGTAAGAGAAGTGTACTGCATAAATTCACAACCCCCTTCCAATTTGCCTAGAAGATTCTATACCATTATGCTATTGTCTCTCAATTTCATCTAAGTCAGATATTTTATTTTATTAAGGAGAAGAAAAAGAAGCCAACACAGAAATTCACCAGGATATCAAAGTTTATAATTTATGCACATATTTAGTTTTTCTTTGTCTAAATCTATAATTTCATTGATTTAGGGAATTACTACTAAGGAAAAAAATGACTACATATATGTAGAATAGTAACCATTTTGTGACTGACAGTTGTAGACATTATCAGGGACACTAAAAGATTAACTGATTTCACCAGAGTTATATATCTAATATGTCAGAAGGACTTGGACAAAGGTCTTCCTGACTCAAGGAATGGTCCCCTTATCCACATACCATGGTATCTTTTAATTTTTTGAGAGAGAAGTAAAGGACAAGGTGAAGAAACAGAGCTTGTATTAAATCAGTAGAATGATGGCAATCATTTCTGTTTTCAAATATTTGTTAAAGTAAAAATTTAGTCAGTTTAGTCTAAACAATATAAAATTAAAATGTGAAAAGTTTTATGAGAGGACTAATAATTAATAGTTAGATGTATTGTCAAAGGAAGTAAATCTGAGATTTGATCTTAAGTATTGGATTTGCTTTCATGTATTCTTCATCTGAATAATTAAAATAACTTAAGCAAATATAGCCATTGGAAGAGATTTTGGCTTTATATTGATTTGAAATCCCCATATTAGCCATCAAGTTGATTATAGTGGACAGTCACATTATTTGTACAGTATGGGCAATTCAATTTCCTACCAAAGATGCAAAAACATATTTCCACATCAATTCTTCATCTCCTCACTAGACTTATTTTCTCACTATACATTACATGATATGTTCTTAGACCTACTTTTTACCAGCATGTTCCAGACTGATTGTTACTTTCTGATAATATGAATGCAGATACACTGCATATTAAGTCTTTGTACAGTTTTTAGCTTGGAAGCAATTGTGACTACCAGATGAAATTTGTTTCTTTCTGTGCCTATTTACTGTGCTTACGCAAGTGCCAAAGAAATGACCAAAGTCAATCAATGTTGTTAAAAATCAAACTTTGAAATAAAGGGAAAACCCACACAGAAATTTTTCATTTCTCAAACAGTTATTTATGCACATAAACCACACTTGTTTCAAAGTTATTGTTCTAGCCTAAAGATCATATTGCTCCTGAGTAAAAAGTTAAAAAATGCTGTACATTTTGCAGATATTTTTTGTCTCTATAATTTTATGGATATTTCAATTTCATTACAAAGAAACATCCCTAAAGTTGTTAGATTTGAATTTGTAAATTTTAAGTGACAACAATTAAACATGTCCCATAATATATTATGAGTTTCTCCCTTTAATAATTTTATTTTATGTGATTTTCCTCCAGCTTACTGAGTGAATATTCTAATAGGATGTGAACAACACTTACGTAGAAGAATGTTTTGGTATTTTGCTACCTGAACCATTGAGAAAATTATTGAAATTAATAAGTATTTGTAAAATGTAGTATTAAAGTATTAAGTATTATTTAAAACAATTTATGGGGATCCCCCCATATGCACCCTGAATCGACTTGAATAATTTTTATTTTTTTCTCTTATCACTTTATTCCCACAGCATCTAAGGGTAAAGGGGCATATAGTTGTTATTTCCCTGAACTGATCAATGAGTTAAGTCAAAAGAGTTAAATCTAGGATTAAAGATACAACAAAGACATAAAGGCGGCCTTATGAGTAGTTAAAGGAGGCAGTTGTATACATGAAGTGATGTAAAGGATCCAAGCCAGAAGAAATAGTTTCTATGCAATCTGTGTAGATGCTTTATTTCTCTTCAAGCTCTGTTTTAATGGATCATGAATTTTTTTTTAAACTCTTCATTTAGCATACAGTTTTCTTTCTTAGGCAAAATAATTAAAGTTGTTATTGGCCACCAATTTAAAATAAATGAGATAGCAGTTATCGGAATGACAGTTTTTTTGACTGAGAAGACTTCTTTTCTACTTATTGTGTGGCACTAGTTGTGCTAGGTTGATCTCAATCTCTTGCCCAATGCTCCTCTGCTGATTGTCTGGCTGCAGATTTTCCCTCTGCCTGAAAGTTCTGAAATCTTTGGATATCTGTTCCTCAAAGGATGAACAGGGACTCTTTTGCCCTTTTAACATAAAGCCTAGAGTCATTTTCTTGGTATAGGTCTCTTAGAAAATATAGAAAACTTTTCCTTAGACCAGCAACAAGCACAACTTCATATTTTCTTGTCTTACTTCACAGTCTTTATGAACCTTCCTATTTCCAAAAAAATTTTCAGTCATGACACAAATTTTCTTACAATAAAGAGCAGCAACCTTTAAGCGAACAAAAGCTCTCCGACTTTATCTTTTCTTTGAACTTTTTATTCAGTTTTTCCTTGTCAAAGAGTTTATTTAGCTCTCTCTTTCAGAGATTTCACCCTAGCTTATTGTGATCAAGCCATGTGATTCCCAATTTTAATTACTAAAGGCTGTAATTTGCCCAATAACTATCAAATAGCTCCTGGAATTAGGATTTGTCAGTTTTCCAACCCTAAACCTCTTCCCTATAGTCATGTAGGTGAGTTGGGGTTGGAGACCACAGAGACAAAGGTATAACCAGGGGCAGAGGTCTTTTCTATGTTCTGTTCTTGTATTCTTGGGCCTTTAATATGCAAATATGCTGTCTAAAGCCTAAGAAAGGATTGAGGTGCACCCTTCCACCAACAGTGAAATGTAAACTATTATTATCAAACTAAAGTATAATGATAATTAAGAAAATTAAGATAATTGGATATTTAAAATTAGATATCTAATTATCTAATAGTATTAGATATCTAATATTTAAAATTAGATAATTAAGAAAATTAAGGTTATTATCTCTGAAGAACTTTACTTTTCAGTCATACGTCTTGAATTAAAGTGACCTGTAAATAACTATGAATATTTTAGAGAAAAATTAGAAGAACAGATTGGTGTTCTCTTCTCTTGCGTTTGTAATAGAACTGAAAGGAATTTCTCATAAGTGTTACTATCATTTGATAACTGTTTTACTAGTCACCATATTACTTAGTTAAAGTTAATACTTGCCTTTACCTTCATTCTAACAAAAGAGATAGATATTACAGTGCCCATAGAGAAATCTAACTGATTTTCAAAAGTGATTCCAAGTAGATATTCAATGCACTTAGGAATTATATCTAAGCTCTTAAAATATTTAGGCTTTTAAGCCTTTGAAATATATAATCACTTATGTAAATAGAATGCATCTGGAACACTTTCCAATAGTACTTCATTATACCTAAAAACATATACATTTCTAAGATATATAATATAGGGTAAAACACATATAAAACTATCAGAATTTCATAAGACACATAGGAAAACCTTTAAAATTATTGAAATTGCATGTAGATCTTATTTTCCTCTTTGTGAAGAAATCTAATATTATTAACTAAGGATACAGTGGCTCATATGAAGTGTTTCCTAGTGGTAAGAAACCAATGGACTTTATGTCAATTATTGAGTTGAATATGGAAATAATTTTTACAAAATGATAGTAATTACATGTGACTGCTTAAATGAGCTATACTACAAAAGCAAGGTCTCTGTGACAGTCATTCTAACCAAAAGTAGTAAATATATTTCCCCGGAGACTGCTTTATGTGACCAATATAAGACTTGCTCAATCTTTTAAAAATTTAAAATAATTTTTTGAATAATGTATGGATGGTGAAGACTTACAAGTTGATAATATTTGCTAAATTCATAGTATCTTATCTTTAGAGATAGCAGGCACCATAGATATCACCTTATATAAGAACTTTATTTTGTAGGAGAGAAATTGAGGCTCAGAGAAATTAAATGATTGTCTAAAAACACTTCAATAATAAGTAATAAAACCAAAATTCAAACTCATGCTCTTTGAGTTCAAGTCTATTGATTATAGAAAAATATAAGCCATTTGTTTCTTACTCTAATATCTTGGAAAATTGCTAGTGAAATTTTTACACTTACTGAAGAAAATTGAATATACTATAGAATGACAATTAGATTACAGAATTACAGTATATCATAGGATCATAGATTTTGTGTTGAAGATCTAAAATGGGTGACTTATCTGACACCTGAAATTAATATAAATATCACACTCTTTCCAATTGGACCTTGAACATGTCAGAACAAACACTGGTCCAGCTTGCAACCTTTTCCTTCTCAGGAAATAAAAAGCATCTATAATCTACAAAAACCAGGATCAGACTGTATATTCCAAGTTGGGAACCTGGGTTACTTACATTTAACAGTTCATAGGAATTTTTCTTTAACAACCTATTGAGGGAGAAAGGTGTTTTTGTTGATAGAGTTCTAGGTAGTGCTATTGATAAGATTCCAGGGCCTGAAAAAAGAAAGATCTGAGTTCAAATCCAGATTTAGATATGTAAAAGTTGTGTGACTCTGGGCAAGTTACTAAACGTCTTACTGCTTCAGTTTCTTTAACTGTGAAATGAAGATCCTGGTAGTATTTACCTCTCAGCTCTATTATAAGGATCAAATGAGATATATTTATAAAGCACTTATCTGTGTGTTTGTCCTGCATTACCAAAGAAGACCATGCCATCAGAGAAGGATATTTTTGGGGTCATTTTATTTACTTGTTACTTTTGTGAAAATAAATCTATATAAAAACCATGTTTAGTGGATCTGATTAATTGCTTCTTATGAATGTGGCTGAACAAGTAACGTGAGCTATTAAAACCAGGTTCTCTTGCCTTTTGCAGAGCTAAGGTGATGAACTGTAGCACATCAGACTGACCAAAGTTTCCAGTATTATTCTCATATTTTCTTGTAGGCCTAACCTTAAGGTGCCAGGTCATTCAGTCTCTGGCTTTCCCAGTTTGCCTCCTAGGAATATTCTAATGGCTAAATTTTCATATTAAGTTATAACTCATGTTAAAATAAAACTCTACTGCCTCATAGGATGGGCTTTAATTCAGGTTGCACTCAGCATGTAACTAGATTTTGCCCTAGAGGAGCAAAGATTTGAGACTCACTAATGGGATAGACACAGAAGCATGTGGCTATTGGCACTCAGATCCAGAGCCTCTTGTCAAATTAAACAGCAGTGTCAGAAAAAATGATCATTATTATTGCAGGATGGAGAAATACAGGCTGAATAAATGTGAGCTGCTATACTTTTTAAAGAAAAGTACATGACCCAAGAAAACAAAAACAAAGTGAAAGTAATTAGAGTAATAGAAGAATTCTGTTTTAATTAACTTAGTTAAAACTCTTGCTCAAAGTAGAATTTCTTTTTCTCCCCCACATTTGCAAGTGTGACTGCAACTTTTATTTTACAAAGGATCATCTAAAAACACTTTCCATGCATTTTACATAATGGTTGTCTCTTTCTGGTGTTTAAGCATCCTGGTAATTCAATAAATTGTCAGTACAGTGGAAAAATAGTCATACTGAACTGGTTCTTGACTGTTTTTTATCTAAGTTGGTACTGCCACTTAGATATGGGTAGATTCCCCATATAGTTTTTCTATTTTGTAATTCTATTTTTTAAGTTAATAAATTTCTTTCTTTCATCTACCCTCACCCCATGAAATAAAAGAAAATAAATGTAATATATTCACATACATGTACATGTATACATATGTATATATACATATATACATGCATACATATAAATATATACATGTATATATGCGTGCATACATGCATAGCACAGCAAAACAGATTTCTACATTGGCCATATTCAAATGTAGGCATCTCATTCTGAAATCATGTATCCCTCTCCTCTCTAAGAAAATGGATCATCTGGAATCGTGGCCAGTCATGACATTGATTAACGCTCTGTTTTTTTCGATGTCACATCATACTCTGTAGTCAAAGTGATGTTCTTCATGTAACCCTTTATCTTCCAATTCCATACCTTTGAATTGACATCCCCAGGTTTTGACCCTCTGTCTCCCAAATCCAGGTCTAAAATACACTCTATCCTGTCCCTAGTACAATACTTGCCACAAAGTAGTAGGTGCATAATTATTGTTTATTTATGGATAACACCCAAATTAAGAATCAGAGGCTGTGTGTGAAGGCAAGACCAAAAACGATAACAAAACTCGGATGTATTGTGTCTGTATATATATTCTTGTCTTCAATCATTTACTTGTCTCACTATGCCTATGTTTTGTGTGTACCAAGTCTAGGTGTTTTCAATATCCTTACATTTACAAATCAGTGCATTATCATTCCCCTCACCCCCCAACATACTCACTTAATGCTATTTTGGGGTAGGAGAAGATATCACAATGTTTGATTGTCAGGTTTTTCACCCAGTGAAGGACTTCAAATGTATATAGCACTAATTAGCTTAATAAAATACTATTTATAGCCGTACCATGGTCCCACTAAAATGCTTTTTCTTTGGTAGATTCTCAGTAAATGTTTAATACAAACAAATACGTTGAGTCTAACCAATTTCAGTATGAAACATTTACTATCACTAAAAACCAAGGGGAAAAAAGGATACTTTGTTGCTTGTTTTTGGAAAGGACTTTGGAGATAATCAAAAACAACTCCCTCAAATTATAATAGATGGAATTGAGGTCAAGATTTGGATAAGCACGTTGCCCAAAGACACACAAGCAATAGACACAGAACTCAAATATGGATCCACTGATATGAAATCCAGAACCCTCTCCAGTGTATCACAACATCTTAAAATTAGATAATTCCTTTGAGTATCTGTGTCTTTTATTTCAGTTACTGTCATGAAATGTGTAAATCATGAAGTACTTTCCTAAATTACTTTGCCTTAGAGAATATTTTCCTTCAGATGCAAGGATTCAAACAGTCAGATAATAATAATTTACAAAGCACCTACTTTTCTTGAACCACTGAACTAATGAAAGGAAAGACTGACTTTTGAGGAGACAAGTTTAATGGAGGGAATAATGTGAAAACAACTACATACAAAAAAAAAAGAAACTTTATACCTACACACATATACATACATACACACATATATAGATAATAAAGAGGTTGATTCAACATAGACAAAGTTTATTAAAATTGAGCAATTAGAAAAAAACATAAAATTGAAGTGGAAAACAAAAAGTTAAGAATATCAAAGGAAAGTACAAAAAGCATCATAGAATAGAGTAGACATACAATTTAGAGCATTAAATAAAAAATAATAATCTTGTATCTGACAAGCCTGAGACTTAAGATTCTGGCATACAAATTCACTATTTGATAAATTTTTGGGGGAAAAACTGGAAATCAGTATGGTAGAAACTGGGCATAGATCAATATCTTACACCATTACCAGGATAGGGTCAAAATGGATACATGATTTAGATACAAAGATTTTACAAGAAAATTAGAAGAACATGGGACATATTATCAAACTTATGGATAAGTGTCATGAATAAACAAGAGATGTAGAGGAATGTGAGGTGTAAAATAGACAATTGTGATTGTACTACGTTATTTTTGTACAAATGAAATAAATGTAGCCAAGATCAAAAGGAAAAAAAAAACTTGGGAGAATATTTCTATAAGGAGTGTATCAGATATAAGACTCATTGAAAATATATAAAGAACTTTGTCAAATCAATAAGATATGCATCATGTCCCAGTTGATGTGAAATTGGTCAAAGGATATGAAAAGGGAATTTTCCAATGAAGAAATCAAAACAATTTATAGTCATATGAAATGTTTTTCAACCATTGTTGATTAGAGAAATGAAAATTAAAACAAACTTGAGATACCAATTCGCACCTACCAGATTGACTATAATGATAGTAGGGAAAAGTGACAAATATTGGAGGAGCTGGGGGAAAACTGAGACACAAATTCATTATTGGTAGAATTGGGAACTGATCCAATCATTTGGAGAGCAATCTGGAGCTATGTTCAATGAGTTATAATGTACCTATGCCTTTTGATCTATTTCAAAAAGATAATTAAGGAAAGGAAAAAAGAACTTATGTGTTCTAAAATGTTCTAAAATAGCACTTGTGGTGAAGAAATGGAAATTTAGGGGAATTTTTTTTTCTTATTTTTTTTGTATTTATTTATTTGATTTTTTTACATTCATTTTCACAAATTTTTGGGTTCCAAATTTTCTTCCCTTTTATCCCCTCCCCCCACCCCAATACCCCAAGCAATCCAATTTTCCCTATCTCCAATCTGCCCTCTCTTCTGTCATCTCTCCCTTCTCTTGTCTCCATCTTCTCTTTTCTCCTGTAGGGCCAGATGACTTTCTATTCCTCATTAACTGTATGTCTTCTTTCCTAGTTGCAACAACAATACTAAACAGTTGTTTCTAAAACTTTGAGTTCCAAATTCTCCTCATCCCTCCCTCGCCACCCATTCCCTTTGGGACAGCAGGCAATTCAATGTAGGCCCTATCTGTGTAGTTTTGCCAATGACCTCCCTGATAGTCGTGTTGTGTAAGACTAACTGGATTACCATCCCTCCTAACCTGCCCCTCATTGTTTCTCTTCTGTCTTTTGATCCTGTCCCTCCCCAAGTGTTGACTTCAAATTGCTCCCTCCTCCCTTTGCCCTCCCTTCCATCATCCCCACCCCCGCAATATCTCTTTCTCCCCCACTTTCTTATACTGTAAGATAGGTTTTCATGCCAAAATGAGTGTGCATTTCACTCCTTCGTTTAGTCAAATGTGATGAGGGTAAACTTCTTGTTTTTTGTTTTTTTTCTCAGCTCTCCTCTTTTTCCCTCCACTAAGAAAAACTCCTACCTGCCTCTTAAATGACATATAGTTACCCCCTTCCCTTTCCCTCCCCCTACATTTCTCTCTCACCATTTACCCTAGTTTCTTTTAAGGTATGGTCCCATCCTATTCAGTTCAACCTGTGCTCTCTATCTCTGTATGTGTGTGCATGTGTGTATGTGTGTGCATGCGTGTACATGTGTATGTGTGGTCCCACCAACTACCCAGATACTGAAAATTTTTAAGAGTTACAAATATTGTCTTTCCATGTAGGAATGTAAACAGTTCACTCATGGTAAGTCCCTTAAGACTTCTCTTTGCTGTTTACTTTTTTATGCTTCTTCTCATTCTTGTGTTTGAAAGTCAAATTTTCTTTTCAGCTCTGGTTTTTTCATCAAGAATGATTGAAAGTCCTCTGTTTCATTGAAAGACCATATTTTCCCTTGAAGTATTATACTCAGTTTAGCTGGGTAGGTGATTCTTGGTTTGAGTCCTAGTTCCTTTGCCTTCTGGAATATCCTATTCCACGCCCTTCGATCCCTTAATGTAGAAGCTGCTAGATCTTGGGTTATCCTGATTGTATTTCCACAGTACTGGAATTGTTTCTTTCTAGCTGCTTGTAAGATTTTTTCCTTGAGCTGGGAGTTCTGGAATTTGGTCACAATGTTCCTAGGAGTTTCTCTTTTTGGATCTCTTTCAGGTGGTGATCGATGGATTCTTTCAATACTTATTTTGCCCTCTGGTTGTAGAAGGTCAAGGCAGTTTTCCTTGATAATTTCATGGAAGATGATGTCTAGGCTCTTTTTTTGATCATGAGTTTCAGGTAGTCCCATAATTTTTAAATTGTCTCTCCTGGATCTATTTTCCAGGTCAGTTGTTTTTCCCATGAGATATTTCACATTCTCTTCCATTTTTTCATTCTTTTGGTTTTGTTTGGTGATTTCTTGGTTTCTCATAAAGTCATTAGACTCCATCTGTTCCATTCTAATTTTGAGAGAGCTATTAAATTCAGTGAGCTTTTGAGCCTCTTTTTCCATTTGGCTCATTCTGCTTTTGAAAGCATTCTTCTCCTCATTGGCTTTTTGAACCTCCTTTGCCAATTGGGTGAGCCTATTTTTCAAGGTGTTATTTTCCTCAGCATTTTTTTGGGTCTCCTTTACCAAGGTATTGACCTGTTTTTCATACTTTTGTTGCATCTCTGACATTTCTCTTCCCAGTTTTTCCTCCAGCTGTCTAACTTGCTTTTCAAAATTCTTTTTGAGCTCTTCCAGGGCCTGAGCCCACCCACCACCCCCCTGGGGTGTCTGGGGTACTGAGGCCCCGCCCTCCACGTCTTTCCCTGACGGCAAGGATACGTCCTCATCATCAGATCCAAAGGTCGGGATCATTTGCATTTGTTGGAAAAAACTCTCTAAAGTCTTATTTTTCTTCCCTTTTCTAGGCATTTTCCCAGCCAGTTACTTGACTTCTGAGATTCCGTTCCACCCCCGCCTGGATCTGCCCAGCTAGTGCTTGGCCTCTGAGATTTAAGTGGGCTTTCCTCCTCCTGGCTGTCAATCAGTGAGCTTTAGTTCAGGTGCTGGGGTGGGGCCAGGGCTGCCTCCGAGACTCTGATCCCTCGAGGGGCTTTATGCAGAGACTCTCAGGAATGGAGCGGGTGGGGGCGGGGTGGGGGGCCCCCGCCTCCCAATCTCAGCTCCCCTGGGGGTGCCGAGCAGAAGCCTTCAGCAACAGAGAGGGGTGGGGGCAGGGCCGTCTCCCAGGCTCAGCTCCATCAGGTTTTATGCGGGAATCTTCCGTAATGAAGATCCTGCCTGCTGCTGGGGGATTCCTGAGTCCTGGGCCGCTGCCGCCTCAGCCCCAGCCCACGCCTCTGCCTCCACCGCTTCCTGCCCCCGTCCCTGCCGCCGCCGCTTCCTCCCGAGGAGGCCCGAGTCACGGAGACGCCCCGCTTCCCCTCTCCTTCAGCCCGGCCTCTCTCACTGACCTGCTTCTGTGGGCGGAGGGACTTTCCCGGCTTCTTCAGCTTCTGTCTCTGAAGCCTGCTCGGATCAGCTTCTCTGCGGCCTCGGCCAGGGCAGCGCTGGGGGTCGGGTTTACTTTCCGGGGTGCGCCGGACCCTGGGGACGGGTCTTCAGGGCTCCCCAGAACGGAAATCTCTTCCACTCTGCTTCTGCACACCCAGAAGTTATGGGGGACTCTTTTTACATTAATTCTATGGGCTTTGGTTTCGGAGCTCGTAAACGTGTGTCCTTCTACTCCGCCATCTTGGCTCCGCCCCCCAATTTAGGGGAATTTTAAGAAGATTTTGAATGAATAAGTTATTTTTCTATTATCAATACCACAAATAAATATAAAGAACATATAAAGAAGGCTCCTATCTGCATTCAGAGAGGATAAATAAAAATATATATAAAATAATTTACATGTATGTATACACATACATAAACTGCAAAGAAAATTTTGTTATGTATTTGAAGGAAATAAGAAGTTGTACATAGCAGATTCATAATTTCATGTGTAATGATTTTTCAATAGAATTATGTTATGGAAATACTTGTTTTATTCCATAAATTAAAATTAAATTTTAAAAATGCAACAAAAAAAACCCAAATGAGTCTTTGTAACATGTAACATGACAGTAAAATACGGCATATTTTTCTTTTAAGTAGTATTTTATTTTTACTCAGTTACATATCAAGACAATTTTTAGAATTCATGTTTACAAGATTTTTCCTTCTAAACTTTTTTCCTTCCCTCCTTTTCCTCCCTATCTTCCAAATGTAGATTTTACATGTGCTGTCATGTAAAACGTATTTCCATATTAATCACAGTTGTGAAATAAGAAACAGATCAAGAGGATAAACGATCGTAAGACAATAAAATATGCGAAAAAAATATGTTTTGATCTGCATTGTGTCCATCAGTTCTTTATCTGGATGTGGACAGCATTTTCCTTCTTGAATCCTTTGTACTTGAGTTGGATTATTGTGTTGCTGAGAAGAGCTGAGATATTCAGGTGATCATCACACAATCTTGCTGATACTGTGTATAATGTCCTGATTCTGCTCACTTCACTCAGTGTCAATTCATGTAAATTATTTCCTGGTTTTTCAGAAATCTGTGTGCTCATCATTTCTTACTGGACAACAGTCTCCCACTACAAACTTATACCACAGCCATTCCCCAATAGTTGGGCATTCTCTCAGTTTTCAATATTTTGCTGTTACAAAAGGGCCATTATAAATATTTACCCATATAGGTCCTTTCCTCTTTTTTATGATCACTTTGGGATACAGATCTACGTAGGCATATTGTTGGATCAAATGGTGTGCACAGTTTGATTGCCCTATGGACATGGTTCTAAATTTCTCTCCAGAATGCTTATATCATTTCACAGCTCAACCAACAGAGCATCACTGTCCCAATTTTTCCCATATACTCTCCAACATGTATCATTTGCCTTTTCTGTCATATTAACTAATCTGATAGGTGTGAAATGGTCACTAAAGTTGTTTTAATTTGCATTTCTTTAATCAAAAGTGATTTGGAGCACTTTTTCCTATGCCTATAGAAAGTTTTGATTTCTTTATCTGAAAATTGCCTGTTCATATCCTTTGACCTTTTCTCAATTGGGGAATGACTTTTATTCTTAAAAATCTCACTCAGTTCTCTATGTATATGTCATGTACCCATTTTGACCTTATCTTGGTGTACTATATAAGATGTTGTGTATCCCAGTGTTTTCCAGTTTTCTCATCAGTTTTGACAAATATTGAGTTCTTATCCCAAAGTCTTTGGGTTTATCAAACAATAAGTTACTATGGTCATTGACTGCTGTGTTTTGCATATCAAATCTATTTCACAGATCAATCACTGTATTTCTTAACCAGTATCAGATAATTTTATTATTACTGCTTTATAATATAACTTGATATCTGGTATTGTTAAACCACAATCTTTTGTATTTTTTAATAATTCCATTGATATTTTTGAATTATTACTATTACTTTTCTAGCTCTATCAAATAAAATAATGGCAGTTTGATTGATAAAGCACTGAATAAATAAATTAGCTTAGGCATAAGTGTCATTTTAATTATATTAGCTCAGACTATACATGAGCAATTGGTATTTCCCCCCTTATTTAATATGATTTTATTTATGTAAAAAGTGTTTTGTGGTTGTGTTTATATACTTCCTGGGTTTGTCCTGGCAGATAGACTCCCAAGTGTTTTATATTGTTTGCAATTATGTTAAATGGAATTTTTTTTCTATCTCTTCCTCCTGGCTTTGTTGCTTGCATGAAAAAAAATGCCTAAGATTTCTGTGGGTTTATCTTTTATCCTGCAACTTTGGTAAACCATTTCAAGTATTTTTTAGTAGATTCTCTAAATATACCTTCATATCATCTGCAAACAGTAAAAGTTTTGTTTCCTCTTTGACTATTCAAAATCTTTCCATTTCTTTTTCTTCTTATATTGCTATAGCTAATATTTTTAGGACATATTGCTGGTACAATAATTTACATTGATAATGGACATCCCTGCTTCACCCCTGATCTTATTGGAAATGCTTCTAGCTTTTTTCCTTTATATATAATACTTGCTGATGTTTTTAAAAAGATACTAATTATCATTTTCAGGAAAACTCCACTTATTCTTTTGCTTTCTAATATTGTTATTTTTTAGTTAAGAATTAGTATATATTTTGTCAAAAGCTTTTTCAGAACCTATTGACACAATCATAATCGTATGATTTGGTGTTCAATTGGGAATTTTTTCTTAATTGTAATTGCATGCCCAATTCATTGATCTGTTCTTTCTCTATTGTTGATATAAGAATTTAGTGAAGTAAATTTTTCCCCAAAGTACTGATTTGGCTGCATCCCATAAATTTTTGAATGATGACTCATTGATGATAACATCAGCTCTTTAATAAAATTATTGATTGTTTCTATGATTTGTTCCTTGACCCAGTTATTCTTTAGAATTTGATTATTTAGGTTCCAATTACTTTTTAATCTATATTTCCACTGTGATTTGTTGAATGCATTTTTATTCATTAAAATCCCAAAAGAATAAAATTACTATTTCATTTTTCTGTGTTAGATTTTGAGATTTTTATGCCCTAACAGATGGTCAGTTTTTGTATATGTGCCATGTTGCTCTCGAGAAAAAGATATAATCCTTTCTGTTCCCATTTAATTTCCTCCAGAATTATGTTATATCTAAATTCTTGAATATTCTATTCAGTTCTTTAGTCACTGTCATGTTTATTTTTTTTATTGGATTTATTAAGTTCTGAGAGGGAACAGTTTAGGTCCCCCACAAGTATATTTTTGCTTTCTAGTTTTTCCTGTAATTAATTTAACTTCCCCTTTAAGCATCTGGATGTTACGCCACTTGGTGCATATATGTTTAGCATTGATATTGCTCATTCTGTATGGTATCTTTTAACAAGATATAGTTTCCTTCCTATCTCTTTTACTAAGATCTCTTTCTGCTTTTATTTTGTCTAAGATAAGGATTATTACTCCTGATTTTTTTTTAAACTTTAGCTAAAGCATAATAGTTTCTGCCCCAGCATCTTACATTATTCTGTGTATCTCTCTGCTTCAAGAGGGTTTGTTGTAAACAACTTATTGTCAAATTCCAGTGTTTTTTTCCACTCTGTTACCTGCTTCAATTTTATGGCAGAGTTAATTGCATTCACATTCTCACTTAGGGATTGCTACCTGTGTATTTCCTTCTATATTATTCTTCCTCTTGTTGTCCTCTCTCACCTTTCACTCTTTCCCTCCTCACAAGTGTTTGGCTTCTGTCTACTACATCCCCAGATCTGTCCTCCCTTCTGTTAGCCTCCCCCCCACACACACTTTATTTAATATCCTCCCCTCTTGCTTTGCTGTTGGGCAAGATAGATTTCTATATTCAACTGATTGTATATATCAATCCCTCTTGGAGTCAAAACTGATGAGAGTAAGGTTCAACTGATGTCCATCATCCACCCTCCCATTTCCTCTTCTACTATAATAGATTTTTCATGCCTATTCATGTGACATAATTTACACTATTCTAGCTCTTCCTTCCTTCTACATCCAGTGTACTCCTCTTTCTCATTTCTTGATTTTTTTATCTAATTCCCTCAAATTAACCTTATACCCATATCCTCTATGTATATTCCTTCTAGATGTACTATTAATGATATATGTATATATATGTATGTATATTAAACATGTATATATTTATATATATCTTATATACATAATATGTAATATACATACATATATGTATATGTTACAGGTATCTTCTTATGTGTGATATGGGGTGTCAACTGTCTAGCTATATAGAAATTCTTTTCCTTTTTTACCTGCTTGTTCTTCTCATGGGTCTTGCTATTGGAGATCAATTTTCTTGTTTGATTCTGGTCTTCCCCTGATGAAAACTTGAACTACTTCTGTCTCATTGAATGAAAATTTTCCTTAATTTCATGGGATAAGTGATTTTTGGTTGTATTCTTGGCTCCTTTGACTTCTGGAATATTATGTTCCATGATTTCCAATCCTTTAATGTTTCCATTGCTCAATCCTGTGTAATCCTGACTATGCCTCCCCAATATCTGAATTGTTTCTTTCTGACTGCTTGCAGTATTTTTTCCTCAATCTGATAGTTCTGGATTTTGACTGCAATGTTCCTTGGAGTCTATGGTAACTTAATAAATAGGAGATTATTTCATAAATAATATTTCTGAGTTTACCGAACATTGGATTTCTGATTTATAATATTTGTTTTTTTAATCAGCTACACTGAAGTATTAACTATTTTCTAACCAGTAGTTTTGGTAATTGCTGTTTTATGATGTAGTTTGATGATGGATAATGTTCTCCTCATTCTTCTCTCATTTTTCATCATTGTTCTTGATATTCTAGCTCCTTTTCCCTGAAAAAGAATTTTGTTAGATTTTATTTTGTTCTTTAAAGTTTCCATTTAGTAGTATGATTAATATGACATTAAAATGGTAAGTTAACATAAGTAGTCACAGCACTGCATATTACTCATTTGTTTAAGTTGTTAAGGAGTATAGCCCAGCAGCGACAGGAGTTAGAACAGGCTTCAGGGAGGCACTGGCATCAACAGCCCCCAAATTGCTCAACCCACAAATGCCACAGTCAGCCTCAAAAGTCAATAGGAGGGCTCCTTCACCTAGGAGAGTGGAGCTAGATCCTACAGCAGGTACTGCAGCAGCAGCTTCCATTTTTGGAGCCCTCTGTCTGCAGCCCCTGGAGGAGTTGAGCAGCTGATCTAAATCTCAGTCCTGAGTGGCAGTACTGGGAAACCTCCACCTAAAGCCGCTGGGGCAATTAAACAATTCATCTGAATCTTAGCCCTGAGCTCAGTCCTGGGGTAAGGAGGAGCTCTGGTGTGGTGGAGCTGGAGGCAGTTTTGGTGAGGGATTTCTGATGGCACATTCTGAGCAGAAAAGTTTTTGGAATAAACTCCTCTCCCTTGATTGTGCCACCTTAGAGGAACTGAGAACTTACAGATCACGAGGGCATACCCTCCTCTTGACAAAGGTCTCAAAAGTCAAGCAACTGGCTGGGAAAATGCCCCCCAAAGGGAGAATAATTAAGATCATAGAAGGTTACTTTCTTGGTGAACAGGTATTTTCTTCCATCGTTTTGGATGAGAAAGAGCAATGCTTACATTCAGAGGAAGTCAAGATTTCTGCATACAAAACTGCCAAAATAAATATGCAATGGTTTGAGGTCAAAGAAAAGCTCAAAAAGGATTTTGAAAATCAAATAAGGGAGGTGGAGAAAAATTGGGAAGAGAAATGAGATGCAAGAAAATCATGAAAAGCAAATTAACAGCTTGTTAAGGGAGACCCAAAAAATGCTGAAGAAAGTAACATCTTTAAAAATATGTTAACTCAATTTTACAAAAGATGTCCAAAACATCAATGAGAAGAATGCTTTAAAAAGCAAAATTAGGCAATGGAAAAGGAGGTTCAAAAATGCAGTGAAGAAAATACTTCTTTAAAATTAGAATGGAGCAGAAAAAAGCTAATTACTTTGTGAGAAACCAAAAAATTACCAAAAAAAAAAAAAGAATGAAAAAAATATGAGATAATTTGAAACATCCCATTGGAAAAATGGCTGACCTGGAAAATAGATTCTGGAAAGATAGTTTAAAAATTATGGGATTTCCTGAAAGCCATGATCAAAAAAAAAGCCTAGACACCATCTCTCATGAAATTCTCAAGGAAAACTGCCCTCATGCTCTAGAACCAGAGGGCAAAATAAATATTGAAAGAATCCACCAATCACCTCCTGAGAGATATCCAAAAATAGAAACTCCTAGGAATATTGTAGCCAAATTGCAGAGTTCTTGGGTCAAAGAGAAAATATTACAAGCAGGAAGAAAGAAATATTTTGAGTATTTTGGAAATACAATCAGAATAACACAGAACCTGACAGCTTCTATATTAATGGATTAAAGGACTTGGAACATGATATTCCAGAAGTCAAAGGAACTAAGATTAAAAGCAAAATTCACCTACCCAGTAAAACTGAGTATAGTACCTCAGGGGGGAAATCATCACTCATAAAGGAGGCAAGAAAAAGACTTTTCAATGGAGGAGAAAAGGGAAGAGGGGAGAGGGGAAAAAAAGTGAAGATTACTCTTCACATTTGGCTTAAGGAGGAAATAACATACTTAATTTAGTATGGAAATTTACCTTATACTGCAGGAAAGTAGGAGAGAAGGGGACAAGCAGGGTAAGGGGAATGATAGAAGGGGGGCAAATGAGAAAAGAGAGGAATTTGAAGTAAGCATTTTTTAGGGAAGGACAAGGCCAAAAGAGATAATAGAATGGGGAGCAGGATAGTATGTAAGGGAATATAGTCTTCACAATATGACTACTATGGAAGTCTTTAACAAAACTACATGGATATAGAATTGCTTGCCTTCTCAGATGGGATGGGTAGGGAGGGAAGAAGGGAGAGAAGTTGGAATTCAAAGTATTAGTAAGAAATGTTGAGAATTGTTTTTGCAAACAACTGAGAAATAAGAAATACAGGTAATGGGGTATAGAAATCTATCCTGCCCTATAAGAAAAGAGAGAGGATGGGGATAATGGAAGGGAGGGGTGTGATAGAAGGGAGGGCATACTGAGGGAATCAGAATGTAAGGCTTTATGGGGGGGGAGGGAAGAGATGGGAAGAAAATTAGGAACTCAAAATTTTGTGGAAATGAATGTTGAAAACTAAAACTAAATAAATAAATATTTAAATAAAAGAAATGAGCTGAACCACAGGAACATTGTACACAGTAACAGCCACATTGTGTAATGACCCATTTTGATAATCTTTTCTCTTCTCAGTAATACAATGTCCTAAGAAAATTCCAAAAGACTTATGATGGAAAATGTTTTCCACATCCACAAAAAGAACTGTGGTGTCTGAAGGCAGATTGAAGTATCTCTTCTTTTCTTGTGAGTTTTCCTTTTCTTCTGATTCTTCTTTCACAAAATGATTGATATGGAAATTTTTACTATAATTTTACATGTATAGCCTACATCAGATTGTTTACTCTCTTGGGGAGAGAAAGGGGAAAGAGGGAGGGGCAAAGAAATGGGAAATCAACATCTTATAAAGGTGATTATTGAAAACTATCTTTACAGGTAATTGGAAAAAAGAGAGTACTAATAAGTGAGTGGGAAACTCTATTACACTGTGAGGGATAATTTAAATTGTCATTAAAAGTAGATGCAGGAAGACAAGTAATTTATTATAATAAATTATTTAAGAATGTATCATATTCTGAAGTAGTCTGAATTTCTGAAGAAAAGAATATATCAGAGAGGTGTTGCAGTTGAATTAACACTATTTTCAAGTCACACTTTTTTTTTAACACTTTTACTCATGATTGTAAACCCATTTGAATATGTATTATCTTTTCCTTTATCAAAATATGTTAGTATGTGTTAGAAATATGTGGAATGTCAAACTCCCTCAGCTGATTATGATTAGAAACAGAATTAAATAATTTTATGGAAGCCCATTAGAAATGTTGGAAAATTTTCCCCAGTAGAATATATTTAAGAAAGTGTTTGTGACCTCAGTCTATGTAATGATACTTCTTTGTCATATACTTCAAAATCCTGGAAATATCTTAGTCAACATTCATGGAGTATCTGCTGTGTGCAGAGTCCTAGACTATGCATCCTATCTATTTTGCATTAAAAGTCTATTACCTTTGGCAAACATATACTACTAATTTTGATACGACCAATCCTTTTCTAGCTAGCTCCTCAAGGAATAGGACAGGAGAGAAAATGCAGGTATGAATGGTATGGAAATTTATGCAAATTTCTTGAAAATGCAAAGAGCATGCAATTAACTTGAGGCAGTCAAAAGATGAAAGTAAAGTACAATTCTCAATGATTTGTGCATTGGGAATTGTACACCTTCCTGATTACATTAATTGAAGACTAGATGCGGCAGCTCGTTGTACAGATGTCAGTGTGAATGCTGCACAGATATGCACAGCTGCCAGCAGCAAGTATGTGGCCCTTGTACTTAATTTCTACATTATGTGAATGTGACAGTTTTAGTAAAGGGATTCTTTTTTGAGGCAGACAAGCAATAACATCTTTTTTTTTTTTTTTCTGAAAAAAAGATGGATTCCAAATAGCCTAAAAGTAGCTTCTGGGGAAGAAAAAAAAAAAAAACACAAAAAACCCTCAAAACTCCCTCAATATATTCTGGGAATCAGACAGCACAACAGAGAATTATACTGTGAGTTTAGAAAAATAATAGATTGGTGTTCCTAGGATTTTGTACTAAGTGAATTGGCTCCTGTTAAATTTAACAAAAGGATGTGCCAAATTTACAGCATAGATGATGTATCAAATTGCTAATGGAATGTTAGTAAATATGGCAACCTTGAAAATATTATATTGAGGTAGATGTGTAAAATCCTAACTTCAGAAATGTGATGACACAAATTAACTTCTGCCCTTTCATTAGTTGTCTGTATAATTTCCCATGAGATTGTGCAATGAATCTCATACTCATAAGTCATTGTTTCCATTGAAAATAATAATTAATGACTCCTGCCTTTTCTATCTTGTCATACCACATGTTGTGATTTATGAATTATTTCATGATGGGATGGTAATTATTATCTCTTGTTACCACTGTGGAGGTGAAAAGGGAAAATTTCCTATATTTCCTATATTGTAGCATACTATGTACTTCTTTCATGTATAATACAGAGAATACTCAACACCTGTGTGTGTATTAGCACTGTAGTTTTTAATGATGCCACCAAAGTAGTGGACACTGGTGCTTTGTGTAACATAGTATAACCTTAGTTACTTACCAGATTTTACTACCAGACTTAGAAAGCAAGTACTGACACTGTTGGGAAAATGTACATTAAATGTAAAGGTAAAGAAAAATACCTTACATAACTCAGTATTTGAATTTTATTTTCCATTTATTTTTAATTCATATTATAGATTATAAAGAAATGTAGTAGAGAGTGATGATATGCAATATTAAAAAAAACAAATTATGTGATTTCCTTTGTACACAATTATAGCAATTTGTAAACACTAGCAATAGAGCTTTAATTTGTCAATTCACAACCATATGTGCCCTGTACATTCAGCACATAATTCAGATTGAAGAGAGATTTCACATTCCTAATGAGCTCCTCTATACACTCTTGTTTGCATAATACCATGATGATTACGCCAAGCTCTAAAACATTGTAGAGCCTCCTGGAAGAGACCTCTAATCATTTAAAGGCAATTGACCAGTCCAATCATACAGGAAATACTAAGTGAATAAAGATGTCTATTGTCTATATTTCAATATACATTTGAAAAGAAATACTATAAAGTTTGTACATCGTTGTGATAAACAACAACAATAGCAGCTCACTATCAGACAATAATTTAAATGCTTTACACACATATTATCTCCTTTGATCCTTGCAACAATCCAGGGAGGTAGGCATTATTACCCCAATTTTATATATGAAGACACTGAAGCAGTTAGAGTTTAAGTGATTTGCCAAGGTGATACAACTAGTAAGTGAAGAAGTTAATTTTAAATTCAGGTGTTGTTCCATTATTCTACCTGTATATATCTGGGACAGAAAATAAAAAAGGCCAATGTGATGGCAATCAAAACAGGATCTTTTGCTGTTTTTGTTTTAGTATGATCAAGTGCCTCTAATACAATATTGCCTTTATTAATCAAGAGTCTTTACAAGGAGTAAAATACAGAAACAAGAATTTCTTTAACTAGAAACAGTATATGTATTTGGATTGTCTATTTTTTAATGTGATTAAAGATCTTCCCTACCCAGTAATAAACCTGACCATTAAGGGGAACTTGATTAGGGAAGATTATTAGGAAGGCCCAAGCATTTTGTTAATGAGGATTGTGATCCCCCCAGCTCTAAAAAAGTTACAAATACCCTAAGTTTAGGTTTTACTTTGGGGCTTAATGACTGGAAGTGTTTGGTCAGATGAGGGCTGTGGGAAGCTGCTTAAGGAGACCCCTGGCTTAGACAAACCCTGATTTCAGTGCTTCCCTCTCTGGTAACTATGGTCAGACAGTTGGACCTGTCCATTGATGGTCAGGTGGAGGAAGTCATGTCTATTGACTTTTGATTTCTCTGTATTTTCTTTGAAGTTCAGGGAGCTGACTCCCCTGAACTAAATAAATGATATATGTCCATGGTTAAAGGAATGATAAATGTGCTTGATTAACCCCTCAAAAGTTGCCTTTCCTTTTATGAATGCAGATCTAAGAACCTGTGATAGCAGCCCCTTACCATGTAGTTGGGGTGCTTACTGATACAGCCAACAGGTTGGGCCTGGAGTCAAAGAGATCCCCAAATAACCTCCTTTATTGTACACAAGAGTGAGAGTAAAGGCCAATATTTGCATTACTAATTTCTACCAGTGTTGCTATGTAGCTGTGATATGATTACTACTAAAGAACTCAAAATGATTATCACACGGTGGCCAATGGAGAGAGGCACATGATGGGTAAAAGCAGATTTTATATATGAAGAACTCAGAAGAAAAGTAAGAGTCAAAGAAGTCATCAAAGAATCATATAATAGGAAGAGAAGAGGGACTGGTCACAAGGAAATAATCGAGTAGACAATCAGTGTTCCACAGATATTGTAAAAGGTTAGAAGAAATAAAGTAAGACCTCTAATAGGGAGGGAAGATTTCTTCTGGGAAAGTTTGGAGGGATCATGGGCAAGAACTGAATAGAACTCATAAGCATAGCATAGCTATGGTCAATGTAATTGTAGGGAATTATCAAACCAAATGAGATCAAAAATCCATTTGAAAATGTTAGTGTTTAGTCTTATTGAGAAAAGATCTACAGCTCAGTAAACTAATCTTCTTCAATTTGCTTTATGAAATTCCCATATGTAAGGTTCAAATTTAAAATGAAGTGATAGAACATCCCTTTAATATTATGCATGGCCCACTTATATTTCTTAAAGTGAATACCACCCTTATACCTCAATGTCTTTGTTACTGGTCCCATTTATTTTTCATTTCATTAAGTACCACCTGGGACTCAACTGAGCAGGGATCTGAGGATCTATCCCTTTCCATGGTCAAAACTGAATAACTCTATGGCTTGTCCATGTACATCATAACATATTTGAAATGGAATATCTTGATTGAACTCAATTGCAATTACTGGTGAAGCCTTTTCAATGATGTTCAGGTATGTTTTAAAGGATTTAAATATATACATATATATAAATGTATATTTTATTTACATATATATGTATCTTTGTATATATATGTATAATCATATATAAACATATATCTATATCTATCTATAGATATATCTATATCTATCTATTTATCTATATATGTACAGAGAGAGAGCTTTTTTGTGATAAAATTCTGAAATTTTATAATTTTATTATATTATTTGATAATTGTATTTATTCATTTAACTTATTTATATTATAAATTTATTTAATTATTATTTTATACTTTATTTATATTATAACTAATAATTATTTTATAATTTTATATTATTTTATAATTCTTTCTGGGAAAGAAACTACTATCACAGAGCTAAGGAAAGTATAAATAACAGAATAGGAGCATCTTTTATATAATGCATCCTTTGTGGTTGCTTTATTTTTAATATTTATTTATTTTTACTTTTCAACATTCATTTTCACCAAATTTTGAGTTCAAAATTTTCTCCCCATCTCTCCCCTCCCCCACTCCAAAACTCCGTGCATTTTAATTGCTCCTTCCCCCAATCTGTCCTCCCTTCTATCAAAATCCTCCCTTCCCTTATCTCCATCTTTTCTCTTTCTTGTAGGCCTGGATAGATTTCTATACCCCATTACATGTATTTCCTATTTCCCTGGTGTATGCAAAAACAATTCTCAACATTCATCTGAGTTCCAACTTCTCTCCCTTCCTCCCTCCCCATCCATCCCATTGAGGAGGCAAGCAGTTTAATACAGGCTATATAGGTGTAGTTTTGCAAAAGACTTCCATAATAGTCATGTTGTGTAAAATTAACTATATTTCTCTCCATCCTATCCTGCACCCTGTTTCTTCTATTCTTTCCTTTGACTTTGTCCCTCCCCAAAAGTGCATACTTCTAATTACTCCCTGCTCCCATTTCCCCTCCTTTCTATCATCCCTCCACCCCACTTATCCTCTTCTCACCTACATTCTTGTAGTGTAAGATAGATTTTCATACCAAATTTAGTGTCCATGCTATTTTCTCCTTAAATCAAATGTGATGAGAGTAAGCTTCACTTTTTTCCTCTCACCTCCCCATTTCCCATCCACTGAAAAAGCTTTTTCTTGCCACTTTTATGAGATTATTTGCCGCCTTCTATTTCTTCCTTTCTCTTCCCAATATATTCCTCTCTCACCCCTTAATTTTAATTTTTAGACAACATCCCTTCTTATTGAGCTCACTCTGTATTTTCTCTCTCTCAGTATATATGTATGTTTGTGTGTGTGTGCATGTGTGTGTGTGTGTAATCCCTCCAACTACCCAAACAATAAGAAAAGTTTCAAAACTCACAAATATTATCATTCCAAGTAGGAATGTAAGCAGTTCAACTTTAGTAAGTCCCTTAAGAATTGTCTTTCCTGTTTACATTTTCATGCTTCTCTGGAGTCTTGTATTTGAAAATCAAATTGTCTATTCAGTTCTGGTCTTTTCCTCAGGAATGCTTGAAATTCCTCTATATCATTGAATGGCCATTTTTTTGCCCTGAAGTATTATACTCAGTTTTTTTGGGTGGATGATTCTTTCTTTTAATCCTAGTTTCTTTGACTTCTGGAATATCCTATACCAAGCCCTTTGATCTCTTAATGTAGAAAATGTTTGATATTTTGTTATCCTGATTGTATTTTCACAATACTTGAACTGCTTCTTTCTAGCTCCTTGCAATATTTTCTTCTTGACCTGGGAACTCTGGAATTTGGCTAAACTATTTATAGGAGTTTCTCTTTCTGGATCTCTTTCAGGAGGTGATTGGTGGATTCCTTCAATATTGTTTTACCCTCTATTTCTAGATTATCAGACCCTTTTCCTTTGATAATTTCATGAAAATGATGTCGAGGTTATTTTTTGATCATGGCTTTCAAGTAGTCCCATAATTTTTAAATTATCTCTGCTGAACCTATTCTCCAGGTCAATTGTTTTTCCAATGAGATATTTCACAATATCTTCTATTTTTTTCATTCTTTTGGTTTGGTTTTATAATTTCTTGATTTTTCATAAAGTCATTAGTTTTTTCTCTGCTCCATTCTTATTTTTTTTTTTTTAGGAAATTTCAAATAGCCTTTAATTACTACTAAAGTTCTCCTAGAAATTCCATTGTTGTATGACTGTGGATCATGAAACACAAGAATTTCAGAACTAAAAATTAATAATATATATAGGACAATGGAGAAGTGCAGATATATATATACACACACACACAAATATAATCATAACATATGAGAAACATAACACTTTATGCAAATTAATTTAGTCAGTAACAGAGTATGCTGCAAACATGAATATTAATTATTCTCCAATTATTTAGGTCTTTATTTTTTTCTTATATTATATATTTTTTATTTTATTATTATTTTTTTTACTGTTCTACAATCACTTCGTTAAAATTAAATTTTTTATCCTTTCCACTACCCCTCTCTCTCCCCATGACAGCATAAAATTCTGTATAGGTTCTACATATACTTTCCTTTTGAGCACATTTTCACTATAGTCATGCTATGTAGTCACACTAAAATAAATGGAGAAAATCATATAACAAATCAAAACATAATACACTAAAACCCACACCCAAATAAGTATGATCTGCTACATTCTGTGAATGAATTCCATATTGCTTTTTTTAAGTATGGAAGGCATTTTGCCTTAGAAAACCATCATTGGGATTTTTTTTTTTAAGAATAATTGTCTTCAGTGAGTTTTGAACCTCCTTTCCTACTTCTTTTTCTGCTTTTTAAGGTATTATTCTCCTCATTGGCTTTTTGGACCTCTTTGCCATTTGAGTTAGCTTATTTTTAAAGGTGTTATTTTCTTCAGTATTTTTTTTAGGTTTCCTTTAGCAAGCTGGTGACTCACTTTTCATGATTTTCTTTCATCACTCTCATTTCTCTTCCCAATTTTTCCTCCATCTCTCTTAATTGATATTCCAAATCCTTTTTGAACACTTCCATAGCATGAGATCATTACATATTTATTTTGGAGGTTTTGGATGCCGAAGCCTTGACTTTTAGGTCTTCCTCTGATGGTATGCATCGTTCTTCCTCATCCAAAAGAGTAGATGAAAATGCCTGTTCACCAAGAAGTAGTCTTCTAGAGTCTTTTTTTTCCCATTTTGTGGGCATTTTCCTAGATAGTTACTTGACTTTTTATTCCTTTGTCAAGAGGAAAGTATACTCTGGGGACCTGTAAATTCTCATTTCATCCAAGGTGGCACAATCATGGGAGAGGATTTTACTCCTCTCCTGGCCTACACTCCATTCTCTTAGCAGGATTCCCTCTCCAGAGCCTCTCCTTGCCAGAGCTCCTCCTCACCCCAGGGCTACCTATCAGGGCTTTGTTGCACATCAACTGCTCAATTCCCTAAGGGTCTTTAAGCCAAGGGCTCCAAATATGGATTCTGTTGCTGCAGTGGCTGCTACTGGTGGGTCCAGACAGTGTTCCCTTCTCTCTTGGGTGAAAGAGCTTTCTCACTAACCTTTGAAACTCTTTTTGGCATTTGTGGGTTGAGCAATCTGGGAACCGCTGCTCTTGGTGGTGCACTGAGGCCTGCTCCAGTCCTGTCCCTGCTATGCCGCATGGAGACCAAGGCCAGGCTATACTCAGCTCTGCCTCTGGTGTGATAGACCTTTCCTGTCAGTCTTCCAGGCTGTCTTGGGCTGGAAATCTCTTTCACTCTGTCATGTTGTGGCTTCTGCTGCTCTAGAATTTGTTTAAAGACATTTTTTACAGGTATTTTATGGGCTATGGAGGGAACATTCACAGGTGCATATTTCTACCCTGCCATCTTGGCTCCACTCCCATGGAAATTGAGGTCCAGAGAACTTAAGTAAATTCCCTAACTTGCTCTTTTGAGCCAGTTCTGTGCAGGCAAGCTTGCAATCCCAGTGTAGTGATATTTTTTGTTTTCTTTTGTTTTCCATTACAATAGTATTTTAAAGGATTTAATTGTTATTATTGTTAATAGAGATTTTTTCATTTTGTTTCATTTTGTGTTTTATTTTGTTTCATTTTGCCATTTATAAACAGTCTAGAACATTAGTAGCATTGCAAATTTCACAATATCTCCTGAATAAGTCTTCTTTTTGCACTCACATAGCCATCATTTGGGCTTTTGGGAACCCAAGTCTGGTCAGGGTTGACTATAGTTTTCTAACTGTTTTCTCTGTCCCATGTATTACTTCGGCTCTAATTCATCCTCCATTCAGATGCCATTTCCTAAAATGTGGTCACCACTCTGCTCAGAGCTCCAGTATTTTCTTTCCAGTACCAAGCATAAAGTTTTCTGCTTAACATTTGTTATAACCTTGCTCCTTTTAACCTTTCCATTATTTTCACATTTATCTTCTATACAAACTCTACTATCTAGGTCATACCCTGTGATCCAGCTCTACTGTTCTACTTTCTATTCCTCTTACAGCATACTGTATCTTCTCTCTCAGTACCTTCTTTTTTTCATTGCCTCTCCATCCTCACTTGTGTTTCTTTGTTTCCCACAGCTTCAAAAGAAAGCTCAAATCCCATCTTCTGCATGAGGACTTTCCTGGTTTCCACAATTGCTAATGCCATTCACACTTCCATCTTCTCTTTATAGAAGGTGTCCCAAAATTCTTAGTGTATCTTTAAGCTCTATTAAACTTTACCAGCTTAAATCTGTGCTAAGACATTTGAAATATGCACTGTATGTTGTATTCACTAGGGAAGCATATTAAAACAAAATAACCATGACTCTTATTTGTAAAATGAAGAGAATATAAAGTAATGTATTCTTGGTGCAACTAGGTGGCAGTAGATAAAGTGTCAGACCTGTAGTCAGGAAGACTTAAATTCCTGAGTTCAGATCTGGATTCAGACACTTACTAATTGTGTGTGACCCTGGACAAGTGACTTAACCCTGTTTACCTCAGTTTCCTCATCTGTAAAATGAGTCAGAGAAGGAAAACATTCAGTACATTTGCAAAGAAAGTCTCAAATTGGGTCATGAAGAGTTGGACAAGAGTAAATAACAATCTAACTAAACAACAAAACGTTTTCTCCGATCTAATGACAATCTCTTTCAATACTTCCTTGTTTGAAGGTAGAATGGGTCAGGACAAAAGGACATAAAAATGATTTTGTTAGGTGAATGAATTCAGGGATTGTAATCTGAAATTTAACCCAGAGTGCTTGTTATCTTGATAAGAACATTGCCTTTCCCAACACCCACATGGAAAAATGCTTCCTATTGAATTTGTGTTCTCTATATAAATCTATGGGAGGAATGCTATTGATTCTTCTAGAAGAATGGTTCAAAAGGAAGGATTTGAAATAAGGATACTCAACTTTGGAATGTATTACATATTTTTATTTATTTTCTTGGATTCTTATAAATCTTATCTAAAGTTGTTTTGAGGGAAAAACATTTCAGGGTGCACATGAAAACTATTATTTTGGGCATCTCTCTCACTAAAGTAAAAATTAAATAAAATTGTTTCTGTCTGACTGGTGCCTCAATGCAGAGTACCTAGTATCTCCCCCATTAGAATGTGACTTCTTGTGTTGAGGAACTATTTTTGTGTTTGGTAAAATGTTTGGCACACAATAGGTGCTTAATAAGTGCTTGTTGACTGCCTGGCCACAGTGAATTAGAAACAGGAGACTTTTTGGTGAATTTCAGTCTCTCATGATCTATATAGGAAAAAAACATGCTCATATTCAACTATTTATTTTAGGGCAACAAGGAATATGATTTTAATGATTCGCAGGTCAAGCACGAATAATGAATGGTTTCCACTTAAAATGCTGATTAGAATTCTAAAAAGTGTAATGATAAATTAAGAAATCAATGTTGGGTCTTTTAGATTCTTACAAACTTTCCATCTATGTAACTTTGATTAATAGCCTTGCTCTTCCATGTGAACAATCATGTTTAGCCTCTTGTAACTCTCTTAATGAGATTAAGAGTAAAGCTTGTGAAACATGCTTTAGTGCTCTGTGGGAATGGAAATACTAAATTGTAGTAAAACAATCATCCTAACTCAGAGGCAGAAATGAAAACCATAATGACCGACTTTAAGGCAGTAGAAAAGGTAGCACAATTTTATCAGCATGTACTCAAGCAGAAATTAAAATGCATGTTTCCCCTCAGGTTCAGAGTTGAAAAGACTTAAGGAGATGACTCTTAGGAACCAAGGAGAGGGTCTAAAACAAAGTAAATTAGTCTCTCTACTTTTTAACCCCTTTTCATTTTATTTCAGGGAGATGCTAATCAGTTCTGTCTAGACAAAATGAATAAAATGGAAGTGAAAATTCTGGTGCTATCTAGCTTTGTTGCTCAGTCTGCACAGAGTCATCCTGCCACAAATTATAATTTTCAATGACCTATGACATCAATTTACCTCCAATAAGAAGACAAAAGTAGTCATTCTTAAAGTTGAAGCTGTAAGGACCTGACCATGGAGGCATAATCAATTTATTTGCCCTGTGTTAGTATTCACTTCTTCTGTTCAAGTGATATGGGAACCAACCAAGAGAATTTGACATTTTGTTTGAACCACTGAAATTTTTTTGAAAAGGATAAATGATACTCTTTTTTTTAATATTCCATTCCTCTCTGGATATACATTCATGACCTTACTCTTTCCCTACCACCAGCATTAAATTCTCTCTTGTAACAGAATAAAGCAGTTAAGTAAGATCAATCATTCCAGTGATCATGTCCGACAACATATATAACAATGCAATCAATCATTCAAGTGAATACATATCTGGTTTCTGAGACCAAAATTAGCTATTACAGTTACTTGGTTTTCTGCTTTCCTCTAGTCATCTAATTGATATCACTATGGTCTTCCTTGGTTGCTCTTACTTCTGTCCATATCAGTTCATACAAAATCTTCCATTTTTTCTTTGTATTTGTCTTTTCTTACTGCACAATAATTTTCCATTACATTAATAGAGTTATTCATTTAGCTATTCCCCAATTGAACATATGCACTTTGAAGTATTTTGTTATCATAAATTGATCTGCTAGGAATATGTTGGGTCTTGGGGGGATCTTTCAAGCTGTCTTTGAGCTATTAGTAGAATCAGTGGGTCGAAATGGATGGACCATTTAATGACTTTTGAGATATAATTCCATGTAGATCTAGAGATGTTGAACCAGTTCACCAAGTTCACTAACTCTTCTTCTACCCATTCCAACACTGAATATTAAATTGAACAATTCTTGAAAATTTTTGAAAAGTTACATTAAAATGTTCTATCCTATACTAGTTGTATGCAAGAACTCTGAAAAGAGAACTGGAAGCATAGATCTAACCCTTGTGGAGCTTTCTGGATGAGTCAGAATTGTGCAAAACTATAAGAAAGGGGTGTTTAGATGAGACTTAAGAAAGAAGTTGACTTTAATGGTCTGTGTTGTATTGGGCTGGCAGAAAACCATAATGTGGGGAAAGGAAGGAAGAAAATTGATGCAGAGATAAACTGTACCTACAGATGTAATCACCAGTGACTTCACCCTAATAGTGATTCTACTTGTCATGAGTCAGATGGATTGAATTTATTCTCTTGGTCTGAAGATTATAAACATATGAGCATAGGTAATATTTGCAGAGATACACAGTTTAACTCAATTTAAGAAAAAATTAGTGCTTTCCAAAAGGGGAATAAAATTCCTCATAAGACAATGGATTCCTCTTCACTGGGGTCCTTCAACCAAAATCTGAACAAGCCCTTGCTAAGGATATTGTGAAGGTGATGTATTGATTCAGGTGAGAGTTACACTTGGTGACCTCTGAGGTCCCTTTCAAATCTATTATTCTCTAACTTATCAGAAGTGTATAGAATGTTTTGTGTTCATAAGGAATTTAAAATGTAGTGGTTGAAATAAAGATTAAATAAAGAGTAACAAAACATGGTATATTCAAGTAAAATGTACAAATTTCAAGTGAGATAGTTCAATTGCAGAGAAAGTAGAATTTAATAGGGTCTTACTTTAGCCTCAAAATTGATCTCAGAATTTTCATAAGTGTAGGAAAAAAGCATAGGAAAATATGGAAAGATTGGAATAATTGAAAGGGTCAAAAGACCTAGACTGGAATTTCCTATCTATACCTATATATTGCAATACTTTAAATAGGGAGACCTTTCCTAATTATGAATAGGCCCATGTGACATGCCTGGATCACATGGAAGCCTGAATCACATGAATCTGAGTCAGATGGAGTCTGTAGTGGGAGGAGTTTTTACAATGGGTAGAACAGGAAGAGGTGGAGCTGCAGCAGAGCTGAGAGAAAGTTCGTCAGAGAATAGTCAGAATTGAAGGATCCAGAGTCTGAGAAGGGCATTTTGTAACTGCTTTGACTTTTTTTCCTTTTTATGCAATTTGGGGTACATAAACAGAAAAGTCATTAAAATTCCATAGGATCCTAAAGCCTTGAGCATCTGTCAGCATAATAGACCCTTTAGCCTCCTGCTGGGCAAATTTAGTCAGCAGACACTTTTAAATTGATGGGGCTCAAGAAGAAGTGATTTTTCATCGAAAAGCTGGCAGCTTAGAAAAAAAAAAACCTGTTTTTATCCTAATTGGATTGGATTTGTCCAACGGGGTCTTTCCTGTTCACCACAATAAATTTAGAAATCTCCTGTAAATTTATACTACTCAGAATTTTGTTAGCTATCAGAGAAGTTGCCTCACTGGAGTCTGTTGCTGAGGTTGCTTTTTGTCTCTTTAAGCACTCTCTTGTTTCTTCCCTCTCATGGCCTCCTGAAGGATAGAAGCCTAGATCCTGATTGAGAGGCTCCCTGTCTTCCACTAATAGCTGATCATTGTCTGCTTCTTGAAGACAATATTCTACTTACTCTCTTAAATCACCCTGTTTATTTAATTTTTCTTTCTTGGTAAAATGCTTTCTTCCTACCAGAAGGTTAATTATATGGGTAATTCCCTGTCAGCAAAGGAACAAATTCTAGGAGTTACAATTAGCATTTGTTCTAATATTATGCCAATTACTTCTTCTTGTTTTCCATCATTTAAACATTCTTACAATGTCTCTTAAGTACTACTTTTCTCTTTACAATACAACATATTCTATCCAGTAATTTAACTAACTGTGAACATTCACTTTTTAAAACCTAGAAAAATTTGTATATTTGCATAATTTAAAAGTTACTTAATCTATTTTCAATTAAAACATAAATAAATCATGAGAAAGATAAGCTTCTCTTCATTAATTTCATTTAAGTTTTTTAATTAGCCTGTTTTCTGAATAAATTTATTAAAATTCTGACCTTATATTTTGATAGCAAATTGCCAATTTGAATATTTTGATTTATTAAAACAGCTAATAAATGAATATTGACTATTGTGGCATCTTAGTCACAATTTACAACAAAATAACATGGGCATTGTCAAATTATGTTTTATATAGTTATCTACATCTTTTTATCTAATTAGCACTCTTCATCTCAGCTTATATGTCCTTGCCCTTTATTGCCTAATCCAGGTACAGGAACCTGAGGATTTGAGGTCACATGTAAAGTTTAGATTCAATCAAAGGGACTGCACTTGAGGATGATATGTGGCTTCAAGGTCAAAAGTTCCACACAGCTGGCGTAAACTGAATATCACCTATATCTGTCCAAAGGAGTAATGTGGCATTATTTTTATTATTTAGAAAAAGGCTACAATTTCACCAGTATTAATGCCTGGAACGTTCTCACATTACTGTGATTAGCAACTCATCTTTAACTTATAGTTTTAAAGAGTTGCCTGGAGTGCAAAAGGTTGTGACTTGCTTATAATCGTGCAGTTACTATATAATGGAGGTTCAATATCAGAACAGCTCCTCATGATTTTAAGGCTTTCCCTCAATCCCCTATGCCACATTCCACCTTGGAGTTGTCACTGGAAAAACCAAACGTGGAAATATTGCAAAAACATACCTTCAATTATAATTTGAAATATTTAAAATTATTAATATGATTCAGATTCGGTTGGTGGGAAGGTGCTAAATGATTTGGTCTGGAGGAGAGCAAGCTGTGGGAGCTTCTTCTAGCTAATTGATTATCTGGCAGGTTCTTATTTTAGTTCATTACTGTTGCTAACAGAATTGCTGAAGGACTAAATTTCCTTAGCACTTTTTAAATTTTGTATGCTGGGCAAAGGTCCAGTGGCCTGACCTAGCTACAACTCTTTAGGGATCTTAATTCATCTCCTTCCCAGAAACATTTATATTCAAGAACTCTTAGAGGGTTACTTTAGCAATTGCTAAATTGTGGTTCAGTCATTTCACTTGCATCTGACCCTTCATGACCCCATTTGGGGCTTTACTGGCAAAGAAACTGGAGTAGTTTGCCAGTTCATTTTCCAGCTCATTTTATAGATGAAGAAACTGAGGTAAACATGGATGAATGACTTGCCCAGGGTCATGCAGCTAGTAAGTTTCTCAGGTCAGATTTGAACTCAGGATGATGAGTTTTCCTGGCCTTAGGGTAAATACTCTACTATCCACTGTATCACTTGAATCTGCATTCCATTCCCTTCCTTTCCTTTCCCTTACTTTTCATTCCTTTCCCTTCCCTTACTTTTTATTCCCTTCCCTTCCCATTCAGTTCATACATCTTCACATGGTTTATAAAGATGTCAAGAACACAGGGATGCCTTGTCTCTCCCAAAGATTATAGGAAATTGCCACCAAGAGTAGGGACATTGCAGGAATGCAATATCTCTCCGACTTCATGTCAGTTCCAGGCAGGATTAGGTTATCCACTTGCATTCAGTCAGGCTTAAGGTCTGCCAGGTGTCAGTGGGGAAATTGAGTCAGAAGAATCCTACCTCAGCCCAGACTGAACAAGCACTCTCCCATCCTTCCCATGAGATCACCTTTTGCGGTTCATATCAACATCTCACCAGCTTGCTGACATCATGAGTTGGAGGCTCAGATCGCCTTTCTTGCTACCCATACCTGGAGTTAGACTCAGAAGAACAGTTATTTAATAGTCCCATAGCATCTAAAACATGGCAAGTTTCAATAACGATGTTTCAAATATGATTATAATTTTCATTTTGGCTAAGAAACATGTTGTAAGGCAAGTCTTAAGTGGCTTATATGCCTTTTTATACATGTTCTAGTTCCTGATTAAATAGCAATCATAAAATCAAATTTACCATTAAAACCTTAACTTTTCCATCAATGCCAAATTTTACCTGAGGCTACCTTTCTCTAAAAAAAAAAAAAAAAAATTAGGAAATTTAGACTGAAATTCTTTCCCCAAACTAAAGATGTCATTGATTTATTCTCAGTAATTAATTCAGTCAATTGTTTTGATACTAATTGCTTTTACCTCACTTTGTAACATGTCCAATTTTTCTCCCCATCACTCCCCTTCCCCCACTTCCTAATACCTTGCATTCTGATTACGCCTTCCATCAATGTACCCTGCCTTCAATCACAGCCCATCCTTCCCTTATCCCCATCTTCTCTCTTTTCTTGTAGGGCAAGATAAATTTCTATACCCCATTCCCTGTATTTCTTATTTCCTGATTATATGCAATAAAAATTCTCAACATTCATTGCCAATATGTTGAATTTCAACTTCTCTCCCTCCCCCCTCCCTCCCAAGCCCCATTGAGAAAGGAAACAATTCAATGAATACTAAATATATGTTATTTTGCAAAAGATTTCCATAATAAGCATGTTGTATATTACTAATAGCCCTCTGTCCTATTTTATTCCCCCTTATTTTTCCCCCTACAATTGATCTTGTCCCTTCTCAAAAGTGTTTATTTCTAGTGACTCCCTTCTCCCATTTGCCCTCCCTTCTAACAATCCCCTCACCCCACTTGTCACCTCTTCTCCTTCTTTTCTGTGGTGTAATATAAATTTTCATATTAAATTTAGTGAGCATGTTATTCCCTCCTTTAGCCACATGTGGAGAAAGTAGCTTCATTCCCACCCTTCTCCCCTTCTCCCTTATCAATTCCATTGAATTAGATTTTTCTTATCTCTTTTATGACTTATAGTCTGCCCCATTCCATTTTGCCCCTTCTCTTCCTGAAATTTTCCTCCTTCACCCCTTAATTTTTTATTATATTTTATTTTTTGGGGGGATATCATCTCTTCTGATGTAACACACCCTGTACCCTCTATCTATCTCTGTGTATGTGCATGTGTGTTTGTGCGTACAATCTCTCCATCTATGCAAATACTGAGAAAAGATTCAAGAGTTAAAAATATTTTCTTTCCATGTAGTAATGTAAACAGTTCAGCTTTAGAGAGTCTTCTATGATTTTTCTTTCCTGTTTACCTTTATATGTTTCTTTTGATTCTTGTCTTGGCACGACAAGTTTTTCTGTACAGATCTGGTCTTTTCCTCAACAAGAGTGATAGGAAGTCATATATATAATTGAATGACATTTTTTTCCTTTAAGTATTATAATCAGATTTGCTGTGTATGTGATTCTTGGTTTCAATTCCAGTTCCTTTAACTTCTGAAATTTCTCATTCCAAGCCCTTCAATCCCTTAATGTTGAAGCTGTGAGATCCTGTGTTATCCTGATTGTATTTCCACGGTACTCAATTTGTTTCTTTCTACCTGCTTGCAGTATTTTCTCCTTGATCTGGAAACTCTGAAATTTGGCCACAATATTCCTAGGAGTTTCTCTGTTGGGGTCTTTTTCAGGAGGTGATCAGTGAATGCTTTCAATATTTAATCTTCTCTCTCATTCTAGAACATCAGGGAAGTTTTCCTTGATAATTTCATGGAAGATAATGTCTGGGCTCTTTTTTTGATAATGGCTTTCAGGTAGCCCTATAATTTTTAAATTATTTCTCCTGGATCTATTTTCCAGATCAGTTGTTTTTCCAATGAGTTGTTTTACATTGTCTTCTATTTTTTCAAATTTTTGATTTTGTTTACTAACTGCTTGGTTTAACTCAAAGTCATTCCTTTCCCTGAACTCAATTCTCTCTTTCAATGAATTATTTTGTTCCGTGAGCTTTCGAACCTTCGTCTCCGTTTCGCTAATTCTGCTTTTTAAAACCTCCTTCTCCTCATTGGCTTTTTGGACCTCTTTTTTCAGTTGAGTTAGCTTCTTTTTAAAGTTGTTATTTTCCTCAGCATTTTTTTCGTTCTCCTTTAGTAAGTTGCTAACTTGTTTTTTAGGGTCTTCTATTGCCTGAGCCCAATTTCAGTTCCCTTTGGAGGCAGGGGCCTTGATTTCCTCTGACAGTATGCCTTGTTCTTCCTCCTCTGAAAGGATTGGGTGAGACACCTGTTCCCCAAGAAAGTAACCTTCTATGGTCTAATTTTTTTTTTCCTTTTTGGGGCATTTTCCCAGCCCGTTACTTGACTTCTGAGTTTCCCCCCTGCAACCACCTGGCCTCCAGTTCTGCAAAGCCAGTTATTGGGGGCTGAAATGCAAATGAGCTGCTCCCATCTCAAGGGATTTCAGCAGGGGCAGTGCTGCTATTCAGTGTGAGATTAAGTTCAGCTGCTCAGGTCGGGGCAGGGCCACCACACTGGGCTCAGTTCCCTCACGGGCTTTCTGATGAGACCTCCAATAATGGATGGGGGCTACTATCTGCTTTGGGAGTCCCTGTCTGCTGCTACCTCTACTGCTACCTCCTGAGGGGGCCTGAGTTATGGGGACACCCCGCTCCCCTCTCGCTGATCTTTGGTGCCTGTGCATTGAGAGATCCTTGCTGCTGCTGTAGATTCTGTCCCTGAAGTCTGCTAAAATCTGCTCCTCTCAGTGCTGCATTGGTTTTTCAGGTCTCTCTGGAACAGAATCTCCTCCACACTGTTGTTCTGTGGCTTCTGCTGCTCTAGAATTTGTTAAGAGTTCTTTACAGGTATTTTATGGGATGTGGGGTAAGAGCTAAGTCTTTTGTTGTCATTTGTAAATGAAAGCTAAAAAAATTTAAAATTATTGATAAGAACTTTAACATATGAAAGGAATAGTGGGTAAATTATGGGAAAAAATTATTCTAGTTCTGTTTTCTTTGCCTTCTACAATCATTTTTTTTACTAGGGCATAGTGTGTTGTTCAAGTCCCAAGATTATTGGTTTACCCCTCATAATAACATCTCTGTTCATATAATAAATGTTTCCTCTAATTGTGTATTCTAAAGTATGCTGACAGATTACCATCTGTCAGATTCCTAAACAATAACTTGTACTGAAATCCTCTCGAACAGAACTTATTTTATACTTGTATATTTGTATTATTAGACACAAATCTGAACAATGTAAAGGGGAGTGAAGAGGACCCATCTTCTGCTTAGAAAAATGTTTCAGAGGTTCAATATAGTGAGAAAAGAAATAAAATATCCTGTTTTAGATATTGAGAAGTTATTTCAAAGTGTGTTTATTTCTGGAAGGAACTAAAAGTATCTAAAGAACTGGGCTTGTTTGCATTGATCCCCTTGTGATCCTTTTCCTTAAGATACCTACTTGTTATCATCCATGGACAATAAGGAACCCTGTACACCTCAGCTTGAATTAGGGAATGTTTTGGATAAATTTGAATTCTGAATAAGTAAGTGACAGAAAAGGAGCCCTCACATCCATAAGTGACTGAGAATACTCTCACATTTCTGATTTCTGAATTACTATTATGGTGAAAGCTGTTTAGCCAAAGGAGAAATGATTAGTAAAGGGTCACATTGGATTGTATATGAACTCAGCCATAACCTTCCTAAACCTGAAAAATGCCTGAATATAGGAGATGGATAAAAAATACAGGAGGCTGCACTTAATATTGATGACAATGGAAACAAAAACAATGAAGGTTCACAACACACTTTATCCTCAAAAAATAAAACAATTTTTAGTAAATAATGTTTTATTAAGCCCAACCGTGATGAGCTTACCTGGCTGGACATAGAGTTCATTTGTCAGTTATTGCTCTCTACCAGTGAGTTCATGGCACTGTGCTCATACAGGGTAGAGGTATCTGCAGAAAAATTAAGACCCAAGTAGGTGTCGTAAGGGAAAAAAAAAATCACAAGCAAGTGCAGTTCTTTACTTTTCAGAAAAAAAAAATATATTGTAATAAGGCATAGAGAACACAAAAGCAGATAGTACAGGAATTACAAAGTGAATGAGATGAGAGAGGGAGATATCATAGGGAAGAGAAGGGGGAATGAGAGTGACTTCAATAACTGTTGATTGGAGTTGATAGCACTTGAGCAGTATGGATCTGTAGCAGTTGGAAGATGGCTCATGGAGTAGAGTTTCAAGATCCCATTCTGTGTTAAAATTTTATCTTGTTCTGGTCCCCCTGACCACATGTCCTTGTGGTTAGTATAGTAACTCAATTTTTAAGTAGCCAGTATAAAGTATCAATATCAGGAAGATTGAGAAGTGGAATCTTGAAGTCATGTACAAACTGTCTCAAATATCAGAGAAGCATAATGTACAAATTATATTGTATATTAACCAAAAACCACATCCTGGAAATATATGCTCAATGAGAGGGTGCCATCTAGGCTTTGCTGTCAGAGCCCATTGACTCTTACCTAAGTAAATTTCAAAGTCAAGGCATCTGCAGCAAGACAAACAGAACAGCAAATGTTACTAATAACTTTGATATGACAAGAACATGGTAATTTTAAATTTAACTTAAAACTTTGAGATGATATGTATAGGTCAATAAACTAACCCCAAGGTGGCACAAATAAGTCTGTTCCCTACCCTAAAAAATGAGACCTAAAATTGTGCCTTCCTTTCCTCCCCCTCAGTGCTATTCTATCTCCCAAGCATCTATGCTTCCTAGTGCTCCCAAATCTAATCCAGAGTTATGTGACTGATGTATTTGTGCCTCTCCCCACCATCAGCATCTGCATCAGTTCCTTTCTTCCTTTATCACCCCATTCCCCATATTCCCATGTCGCTTGCCTCTGTACACTTTTTACCCCTTATCTCTGTACTTTCTGTCAATTGGCACAAGCCTTCTATGCCTTATTAAAATATGATTATCATCTCTCCCCACTGTCATTATAGTAATTTCTCAGCAAGTACCCAAGGAAATGGGTATATCTGCCAATTTCATTATTTCATGAATTAATTATCAATTCACTTACTTATATGGTCCTAGTAGGGGGAGTGGAACAGTCTAATGCATTTATCCATAACGCCTTATGATAGACTTATTAGCATATCAATGTTATTTCAAAGTTATCAATGACATCTTAAGGTCTCCTCATTAGCATCAAGTTTCTCTGCTTTTATTGTACCTCTCTGGTACTTATTACAGCTTGGAGACTGAGGGACATTATTGGGGCCTAGATGACTTCTCTTAATTTAACACATAGTCACTAGATGTGGCCTTAATTAATTTAGAAGGCAATTTTAGCAAGCTGTTTTAATGTCACCTCTAACATTCCTATAGCCTATCTATTGTTACCTTACACAGGCTACTTACATACTTAGTTACCATATTGCATACTTAGTTACCATATTGTGTGATTGCATGTTCATAGTGACTGTAACAAGATACAATTTCAACATAGTGAGCTAAGTACATAAAACAGTACCATGTTGAATAATAGATGAGGAAACACAGCATAGTGGATATAGTGATAGTTTCTTTTTTAATGTATTAATTTTGTTTTCTACATCAACTTTTATTCTAAATTTTACTCACCCTTATTCTCCCCTCCCCAAGACAATATGCAACATGATTTAGGTATATCATATTCATATACATATATCATATATGTACAATCACATTAAACATGTTTCTGCTCAGTCAAGTTGTGAAAGAAGAATCAGAATAAAAGAGAAAGACCATGAGAAAGAAAAAACAGCAACAAAAGAAAGTAGTATGTTTAGATCGACATTCAGATTTCATTCTTTCTCTGCATATGAACAGTATTTTTCAGCAAGAGTCTTTTGGAATAGTCTTATATCACTGTGTTGCTGAGAAGAGCTAAGTCTATCAAAGTTGTTGTCCCACAATGCTGCTGTTACTATGTACAATGTTCTTCTAGTTCTACTCACACACTCAGCATCAATTCATGTAAGTCTTTCCAGATTTTTCTGAAATCCACCTGCTTATCATTTTATGGAAGAGTAATATTCCATTACCCTTCCTATACTTCAACTTTATCAGAGACACTGGCAGTAAAAATGGTTTCCCTACTTCCCATCTAATCTTTATTGCCTTGGCTTTGCATGTGCAAAATCATTTTCATTTAACGTAATTAAAATTATCCATTTTGCATTTTATAAATGTTCTCCCTCTCTTGTTTGGTCATTAGATTTGCCCTTCTCCATAGATTTGACAAGCAAACTATTCCTTGCTCTCCTAATTTGTTTATGGTATCAACATTTATGTCAGCATCATGTACATATTTTGACTTTATCTCAGAATATGGCATAAGATCTTGGTCTATACCAAGTCTGTGTCCTATTGACTTCCAAGTTTCCTAGCAGTTTTTGGCAAATAGTAAGTTCTTATCCCAGAATCCAAAGACTTTGGCTTTATCAAGCACTGAGTTAATACAGGCATTGACTACTCTGTCTTGTCTATTTAACCTATTCTACTTATCTACCATTTCCTAGCCAGTATCAAGTAGTTTTGATGATTGCTGCTTTATAATGCACTTTTAGATATGGCATGGCTAGGCCAACCTTCTTTTGCATTTCATTTCATTAACTCCCATGATATTCTGGAACTTTTGTTCTTCCAGATGAATCATATGTTTTTTTCAAGCATAAAATATTTTTGGTAGTTTGTTTGGTATGACACTAAATAGGAAATTAATTTTGGTAGAATTGTCATTTTTATTATATTAGTTCATTCTAGATTTGAACAATTAATACTTTCATAATTGTTTAGATTTTGCTTTATTTGGGTGAAGTGTTTTGTAATTATGTTCATATAGTTCCTTGGTTTGTCTTGACAGATAGAATACTAAATATTTTATATTGTTTACAGTAACTTCTCTGAAGGATAGGTGGATCACACTGGCTATCTACCCATCATCACACTTCCTCCCTATCTAACAAGAAATTTCTCGATTTTCTAATGACGCAGGTTACTCCTGCTCTTTCTGTTCCTGAATACTCTAATTTTGTTGTCAATTAACTATAACATAGGTCTGTAGAACCAATGAATCACTTGGCATAGAAGGAGGAAAGTTTTACTGAAAATGGAAATAGAAAAGTTTAAGTCTTTAAATCTTCAGTTTAAATAAAAAAAAAAGCTTCTCTATTCTCTATCACTTGCTGCTGAGCTTTCTTAGTAATATATAGAAATTGTCATGATTTCTCTGACTTTATTTTGTATCCTGCAACTTTATTAAAGTAATTAATTTTTTCTTTGATTCTGGAAGATTCTCTAAATATATCATCATGTCATCTCCAAAGAGAGATAGCTTTTTGTTTCTTAATCTCATTTCCTTCAATTTCCTTTTCTTCTCTTATTGCTAAAGCTAACTTTCTAGTACAATATTGAATAACTATGGTGATGGTGTGCATCCTAGTTTTACCCAGATCATATTGCAAATCCTTTTAGCTTATCCATGTTACATATAATGCCTGCTTTAGATAGATGCTACTTATCATTTTAAGGAAAACTACATTTATTTCTATGTTCTGAAATTTTACAAATAAGAATGGGTGCTGTATTTTGCCAAAGGCTTTTTTTTCTGTATCGACTGAGAAAACTATAAGATTTTTTTATAATTTTGTTATTGATATAGTTAATAATGTTGATAGTTTTCCTAATCTTGGACCAGTTCTGCATTCCTGGTATAAATCTTACCTGGTCATCATGTATTATCCTCACGATAATTTGCTGTAATCTCTTTGCTAGCATTTTATTTAAAAGTTTGCATCTATATTCATTAAAGAAATTGGTTAATAATTTTCTTTCACTGTTTTTGAGTCTTCGCAGTTTAGGTATCATCACCATATTTGTATACTGAAAAGAATTTGGTAGGACTCCACCTTCACCTATTTTTCCAAATCATCTATATAGTATTGGAATTAATTATTCCTTAAATCCTCATAGAAATCATTTGTAAATTCATCTGGCCCTGGAGATTTTTTTTTTTCTCAGAGAGTTCATTAATGGCTTGTTATATTTCTTTTATTCTGAAATGGGGTTATAGTATTTTATTTTCTGTTCTGTTAAATTTGGCAGTTTGTGTTACTGTGAAATTCATCAACTTCACTTAGATTGTCAGATTTCATGGCATACATTTGGGCAAAATGGTTTCTAATCATTGTTTAATTTCCTCTTCATTGGTGGTGAATTAACTCTTTTCATTTTTGACAACAGTAATTTGGTTTTATTCTCTCTTTTTTAAATCAAATCAAATAAAGGTTTGTTTCCATTTATGATTTTTTTTGTATAAAATCAGCTCTTACTGTTTAGTAGTAACAACAGTTTCCTTAATTTCATTTTTATTTATCTCTCCTCTGATTTTCAAAATTCCAATTTTATATTTAATTGGGAATTTTTAATTTGTTCTTTTTCTAGTTTTTTAATTGTATGTCCAATTCATTCCTCTCCTTAAGTTTTGATATGCTGTGTCATTATTGTCATTCTCCTAGATGAAGTCATTGATTGTTTCTATGATTTGTTGCTTGACCATCTCATTCTTTAAGATTAGATTATTTAGTTTCCAACTAATTTTTAGTCTTTCTTTTCATGATCCTTTATTACATGTGGTTTTTATTGCATCATGATCTCAAAAGGATTCATTTAATATTTCTTCCTTGCTGCATTGGATTGTGAGGTTTTTATGCCATAATATATGGACAATTTTTGTGTAGGTCCCATGTACTGCCATATCTAATGTTTCTAATATTCTATTTATCTCCTGAACATCTTGCTTTTTTTTGTGGTTAGATTTATCTTGTTTTGAGAGAGATAGGTTGAGATCTCCTATTAGCATAGTCCTGATGTCTGCATCTTTCTGTAATTAACTTAACTTTCCCACCAGGAATTTGGATACTATACCACATATATGTTTAATATTAATGCTATTTCATTGTCTGTGTTACCTATTAGCAAGATACAGTGTTGTTTCTTATTTCTTTCAATTGGATCTATTTTTGCTTTTGCTTTGTATGAGATCAGGATTGCCACCAATACATTTTTTTTTACTTCAGCTGAAGCATAATATGGTCAGCTCCAACCTTTTACCTTTATTCTGTGTGTATCTCTCTTCTCCAGATTTTTTTTTTTTTTGGTGTGAAAATCTTTTTTTTTCTTTATTTATTTAATTTTTTACATTCATTTTCAGAAAATTTTGCGTTCCAAATTTTCTCCCCATTTGTCCCCACCCCCCCAACCCAATACACCAAGCATTCTAATTTTCCCTATCACCAATCTGCCCTCTCTTCTATCATCCCACCCTTCTCTTGTCCCCATCTTCTCTTTTGTCCTGTAGGGCCAGATGACTTTCTATTCCCCATAAACTGTATTACTTATTTCCTAGTAGCAACAACAATACTCAACAGTTGTTCCTAAAACTTTGAGTTCCAAATTCTACCCATCCCTCCCTCCCCACCCATTCCCTTTGGGAAGGCAAGCAATTCAATATAGGCCATTTCTGTGTAGTTTCGCAAATGACTTCGATAACAGTCGTGTTGTATAAGACTAACTGTATTTCCCTCCATCCTATTCTGCCCCCCATTGTTTCTATTCCGTCTTTTGATCCTGTCCCTCTCCAAGAGTGTTGACCTCAAATTGCTCCCTCCTTCCATTGCCCTCCCTTCCATCATCCCTCCCTCCCTGCTTATCTCCTTCTTCACCATTTTTCTGCACTGTAAGATAGGTTTTCATACCAAAATGAGTGGGCATTTTATTCCTTCCTTTAGTCGAATGTGATAAGGGTAAGCTTCACGTTTTTTTCTCAGCTCTCCTCTTTTTCTCTCCACTAAAAAGTCTCCTGCTTGCCTCTTGAATGAGATATAATTTACCCCATTCCATTTCACCCTCTCTCCTCCCACTACATTTCTCTCTCACCATCTACCTTAATTTCTTTTAAGATATGGTCCCATCCTAGTCAATTCACTCTGTGCTCTCTGTTTCTGTATGTGCGTGCATGTGTGTATGTGTGTGTGCATGCACGCATGTACATGTCTGTGTGTGTATGTGTGTGTGTGGTCCCACCAATTACCTAGACACTGAAAAGTTTTAAGAGTTATAAATATTGTCTTTCCATGTAGGAATGTAAATAGTTCACCTTTGGTAAGTCCCTTATGACTTCCCTTTGCTGTTTAATATTTCATGCTTCTTCTCATTCTTGTGTTTGAAATTCAAATTTTCTTTTCAGCTCTGGTCTTTCATCAAGAATGCTTGAAAGTCCTCTGTTTCATTGAAAGACTATATTTTCCCCTGAAGTATTATACTCAGTTTTGCTGGGTAGGTGATTCTTGGTTTGAGTCCTAGTTCCTTTGACTTCTGGAATATCCTATTCCATGCCCTTCGATCCCTTAATGTAGAAGCTGCTAGATCTTGAGTTATCCTGATTGTATTTCCACAATACTGGAATTGTTTCTTTCTAGCTGCTTGCAATATTTTCTCCTTGACCTGGAAACTCTGGAATTTGGCCACAATGTTCCTAGGAGTTTCTCTTTTGGATCTCTTTCAGGTGGTGATCTATGGATTCCTTCAATACTTATTTTGCCCTCTGGTTCTATAATCTCAGGGCAGTTTTCCTTGATAATTTCATGAAAGATGACATCTAGGCTCTTTTTTTGATCATGGCTTTCAGGTAGTCCCATAATTTTTAAATTGTCTCTCCTGGATCTATTTTCCAAGTCAGTTGTTTTTCCAATGAGATATTTTACATTCTCTTCCATTTTTTTCATTCTTTTGGTTTTGTTTTATGATTTCTTGGTTTCTCAGAAAGTCATTATACTCCATCTGTTCCATTCTAATTTTGAGAGAACTATTTTCTTCAGTGAGCTTTTGAACCTCTTTTTCCATTTGGCTAATTCTGCTTTTGAAAGCATTCTTCTCCTCATTGGCTTTTTGAACCTCCTTTGCCAATTGAGTGAGCCTATTTTTCAAGGTGTTACTTTCTTCAGCATTTTTTTGGGTCTCCTTGAGCAAGGTATTGACCCGTTTTTCATGCTTTTCTTGCATCTCTCTCATTTCTCTTCCTACTTTTTCCTCCACCTGTCTAACTTGATTTTCAAAATCCTTTTTGAGCTCTTCCACGGACTGAGCCCACCGGACATCCACCTCAGATGTCTGGGATAGAGAGACCCCGACCTCCAAGTCTTTCTCTGATGGCAGGCATTGTACTTCGTCATTAGAAATGAAGGGGGGAAGGAATATCTCTTCCCCAATAAAGTAGCTCTCTATTATCTTATTCTGCTTCCTTTTTCTGGGCATTTTCCCAGCCAGTTACCTGACTTCTGAGATTCCTCTCCACCCCTGCCTAGATCTGCCCAGCTAGTGCTTGGGGTCTGAGATTCAAATGCTGCTTCCCAGTCTCAGGGCTATCTGAGGCAGGAGCAGCTGCTATTCAATGTGAGTTTAAGTTCTGGTGCTCAGGTGGGGGCAGGGCCGCCTCCCAGGCTCAGTTCCCTCGGGGACTTTATGCAGAGATCTTCAGTAATGAAGATCCTGCCTGCTCGGGGAGTCCTGGGCCACCGCTGCTGCCTCTGCCGCTGCCCCTGCCTCTACCTCCACTCTTCCTTCCCCTGCCTCTGCCGCTTCCTCCCGAGGGGGCCTGAGTCACGGAGACACCCGGCTCCCCTCTTGGCCAGCCCAGAAATCTCTCTCACTGACCTGTAGCACCTGTGGGTGGAGGGACTTTGGCAGCCACCGGACATTCCGTCCCTGAAGCCTACTCGGATCTGCTCCTCTGGAGCCGTGGGGCCAGGGCAGCGGTGGGGTGGGCTCCCCTGTCCGGGATGTGACAGACCCTGGGGACCACTCTCCAGGGCTCTCTGGAATGGAAATCTCTTTCACTGTGTTTCTGTTCGCCTTGTAGTGATCCAGAATTTGTGGGAAGTTCTTCTTACAGGAAATTTATGGACTGTGGATTCGGAGCTAGCATACATGAGTCTTTCTTCTCCACCATCTTGGCTCCTCCTGCAGATGTGTTTCTTGTGAACAAAATGTTTTGGGATTTTGTTTTTTAATCTAACCTGCTATCTGCTTCCTTTTTATGAGAGACTTCATCCCTTTCACATTCATAGTTATGGTTACTAATTGTGTCTTTCTCTCCCTTTTATTTGCCCCCATTTATACTTTTCTCTCTTCGCCAGTATTTTGCTTGTGACTACCACTTCCCTCAATCTGCCCTCCCTTCTATGTATCCCTGTCTCTTTTCTTTCCCCTTTTCTCTCCTACTTCTTCCCTCCCTTCTATCTACTCTCTCCATTTTCTTTCCCCTTTCTCCTCCTACTTTCCAATTAAGATTGATTTCCATAATCAGTTGAATGTGTTTGCTATTCTCTCTCTGAGCTAAATCCAATGATAGTAAGATTCAAAAACATTTGCCTCTCTCCTTTCTTTCTTTGTGCCTATACATGCGATTTAATTTACCTGTTTCTGCTTCCCTCTGTCCTCTTCTCCCAGAACAATCTTTTCTTTTCAACCTCTTAATTATTTATCACATCAAAGTTAACTTATACCCCACCCTCTGTCCATGTATATTTCTTCTGAATGCTGTAATAAAGATACAGTACAGTTCTGACATGTTACAAATATCATCTTCCCATGTAGGGATGTAAGCAATTTATACCTATTGAATAACGTGTTGTTTTCTTTTCTTTCCTGTTACGTGCATCTTGAGTCTTGTATTTCAAGACCAAATTTTCTGGTTTTCTCATGAGGATTCATCAAAATTCCCCTATTTTATTGAATATCTATTCTTTCTCCTAAAAGATTATGTTCACTATTTTTTGGGTAATAGATTCTTGGTTGTAATGCAATGTCCTTTGGCTTCCAGAATCTCATATTTTAGGTTCTCTAATCCCTTTAATGTAGAAGTTGCTAAATCCTACAATGTCGTGGCTGTGTTTTCATGATATTTAAATTGCTTCTTTCTCCTTACTTGTCTTTCTCCTTGACTTGATGATACTTGATTTTGGGTATAATATTCCTTGGATATGACACTTTCAGATCTCTTTCAGGAGGAGATCATTGGATTCCTTGAATTATTATTTCAACCTCTATTTCTAGGGTATCAGGGTAGCTGGAGAGCCAGGTTTTTGGTTTTTTTTTTTGGTTTTTTTTTTTGGTTTTTTTTTTTTTATGATTGTGGCTTATAGGTAGTTCAGTAATTCTTAAATTACCTCTCCTGGATGTATTTTCCTTATCAGTTGTTCTTCCATTAAGATATTTTATGCTTTCTTCTATTTTTTTCATTCTTCTGATTTTGTTTGCCTGATTCTTCATGTCTTATAGAATAATTAGCTTCCACTTGCCCACTCTAATTTTTAAAGAATTATTTTCTTCAGTTAGTTTTTGTACCTCTTTTTCTATACGGCCAATTCTACTTTTTAAGGAGTTGCTTTCTTAGTGATATTTTTTCCTTCCATTTGGCTGTAATAATGTATTTTAAGAGTTGTCTTCTTTAACCATTTTTGTCCTTACTTTTCCAAGCTGTTGAGTCTCTCTTCCATGCATCTTATTTCTTTCTGAATATTTCTTCTACTTCTCTTATGTGACTTTTAAAATAATTCTTGAACTCTTCCAAAAAAGCCTTTTAGGCTTGAGAACTTTGAGTTTACAGATGTAGGGATTTTGATCATGCTGTCGTCTTCTGAGTTTTTCTTTTGATCATTGCTGTAGCCATAGTAATTTTCTGTGGTCAATTTTGGTTTTTGCTTCTTGCTTATCTTGCTTGACTATTTCTTGGCTATAAAAGTTCAGTTATCCTGCTAAAGCACTGGAGCACTCTACCAAACCTTTTGTGCTGGGGGCCTGGTGCCTGTTCACTGGCCTTTGTGTGCTAGGATCACAAATGTTTTCAGCTAGAGGATAGCTAATAGTGATGTCCAGTGTGTGGTGAGGCCTGATTGGATTTTTCTGTATTTGCCAGAGCTTCTACTGAAAAATATGGTGGTCTGGCCTCTGGAGGACATTTATGCTGCCAGGACTCTATTGAAGTACATAGAAATCCAACTTCTATGTCCGTCCAGGGGTATGGTCAAACATGGGGGGTTTTGGCCACTGCAGGATTTCTGCTTGGCTGGAGCTGTACTGAAGCACATCTTGGGTCTGTGAGCTGGATTCTGCCAGTTCCTCTGGTTATGTTAAGCCATGTGGGGAGGTCTTGGTTTGGGCATATTCCAGCTCCCTTATGCTTGGTATCAGGATCTTCCTCTGATTTGCCATGTCAAGGCTTGCAATGGCTTGCTGGGACTCTTCCTTACTGGAATGTGCTCCACTTTTACATGAGTGAGATCATTCTTGTCGATCCTCCCAGTTTCTGGGGCTAAAAGATTGTTCCACTCTGTCTGCTGACTCTGTTCCAAGGTTTGTTCTATGGCTCTATTTTATGGTTGTGCAGAGGTGACTATAGGAAAGAATCTGTGGTTATTGCTTACTCTGCCATCTTGGCTCCCATAATCCACACCTCTCGTGATAGTTTCATAGCAACCTTTTGAAACTGGGTTACTGGGGACAGAAGGGTTTTGTAGAAGGAAATTATATAAAGTGAAGACAAGGGTGGGACAGAACATGTGGAATTAGGCTTTATACATATTAGTTATGATAATTTGTCTTCAACTCTGAAGGTGGTATTATTTACACTTATTCACCTAACCCAATCTATTTAGCTACCCTCAGTCCAAACCAGTCAGCTTGTCCAGGATATTTTGCCATCTATCCTTTCAACTTCAAACCCCACAACCAACCAACCCCACTCACATTTTCTTCCTCTTGATCTGGAAAGAGGAATCAATTCAATACTGCCATAGATTCAATGGCAATTGGGAGAAAACTCCCTTCTATAGCTGCCCCTCAGAATATATGATGTCTCTCTCCACAGAATGTAAATACAATTACAGTAGAGAATGTGACACTTTTGCATATACCCATTGTATAGCACAGTAACTGCCACATAGTGTGCACTTAATGACTTCTTTAATGCATTCAGCCTTTATAGAGTAGTGATTTCTATTTGCTATATACTTGATTTGGGATCATAGTGTTAAAATAAATTTGTATCAGATTTATCTGAGTCATAAAGGTAAAATAAGACATCAATATCAACTCTTTGGATCATTTTTGCTCTTCTTAATTCTTGAAATCTAGAAATTGACAGAATGCATTTCAACCATCTACAATAAGGCATACTAGAGCATAGAAAGGGTTAGTCATTGCAAAATGTGGGAAAAGAAAATTATAGTTACTGATGTACAGATTTGAAACTGAGATCACACAAGTTAGGCCTCACTCTTAAAAGAAAACAAACACTAGGTAGATGTTTAGAGATAGTTATTTCGTTCATTTCAGCAGTCATGCCAAAATTGATTCATAATCTTTCCTTAATTATTGAGTTTCACATATTTAATTCTGAAAAAAAATGTACAAATTGTACAAATAATGCCTAACTTTGGTCCTAGTTACTGTCAGGCATATTTTCAATCACATTCAGGAAATGTTAGAAAAACAATGAATATAACGCATATATTTCCCCCAGTGTGTATAATTATGAAGTTTAGAAAACTTTAAGCAGTAGCTTGCACTCATTAATTTATGCAGTAATAACAATTTTGGCATGAGGTTAGCACTGTAGGGCTATAAAACAGATGAGCAGGCAGAAATGTCTCTGGCTGAAAAGACAATAGGCCTCAGTGGGCTTCCTAGCAAAGTCCACAACTAATAAGTATTTATAGGAAGTGACTTTGACAGTAGTCTCTTTGTCTTTACTTCTGGATGTTGGGTTTGAAAGAAGCAAAATCACCCCACCCTCAAATTTATATTACATTCCTGTATGTGTACGTGTGTGTATACATATGTGTGTGTGCAGAAGAAAAGACAGAGAGATTTCTGCATACATCTCTTTTCTAAATTTCTTAATGTTTTCTCTTAATGAACTTTCCCCCCCAATCTAATGACTTTGTTTGTATTAAAAAGATTAATTATTTCCAGGGAACAAACAGCTGCACCAAAGGGATACAACTGTATAATAGACAGTTATTTTCTTTGTTCAAGGAGGGGAGTTAATAAGATTCATTCTGGCCAATAAGAAGATCTACACTTAAGTTTTAAATACTGGTAATTTTTATCTTAGGGAGGTCATATTATTGAAGCCTATTAATCTATGAAGCTAGTTATGTTTATAACTGTTTAACTTAATGTGACTATTCATTTCCTTTTGACTGTGTACACACAGGTTTGTGTCTCTGTGCATGTATAACATATATGTGTGTGTCTAAGTACATATATACATATATTAAATATCAAAATACACATGAAAACTTCATTCCACAATTTAAATATTTGAAATGCTAATAATTATGTTAATTTAGAACTCACTCTTTTGAAATGTGTGGTATTGAAATTATAATAAAGATTAGTTTTCTGAGGATTTATGAAAGTATTTATCCATCTGAAAATAACCAAATGTTTCCCCAGATTTCAAAAAGAGATATTAATATACAATAATAGGCTAATATTATGTTTGAACTCTACCTGGGAATATTGTGCTTCTCCAAACTGAGTTACTATAAACACTTGATAGTAGTGCAGTTACATTCATTATTAAATAAGCTACATTTCTGATCTTTAATTTGAACAGGCTTTCTCCTATGCAGTTCAAATTTGTGAGATTATAACTTCCTTTGGATTTTCTGAGACTGAGTACCCATGCTTACAGAATAGCTACCACCCTAATGTTGTCTGCTCAGCATACCTAATTTATTTGTTAGTAAGCACTGTATAGGATTCAGAACTGGAAAATACGTTAATGATCAAATAACAAAATTAATACCAATAAGAAAAATAGCTGACCAGTATAAATGTGATTTCCCAAAATGTTTCATGTAGTCATTTAATTTTTTAAAAGACCTTGTGAAAGCACATAATATCATTCCTTTTTTTGAAAAAGAAGAAATAGATTTTGATAGTGTAAGTGAATGTTCAGGGTCATGTTAAAATGTCCAAGACAGGGATTTGGACTCAGGCTTCTTGACTTCAAGTCCAGCACTTTATTTTATTACTCTTCATTATCTTGAAGAGTAGAAAAGTAAGGTAAAGGGAAAACGTGATTTGACTAAGTTTACACAAAAAAGCAGAGCCAAAGAAAATTCAGCAACAACAAAAAGTCAGAACAATATTTAATGTGAATTATGTTTACAATGAAGCACCTTGAATGAGTTTACATCTAAATACAGAGAAGATCTTGTGGAAACAGTTATATTTAAACCCAATGTAATCTGTTATTTTAGATTGTTCAAACTACTGATTGAGTGCAGAAAATAATTTGTACCACTTGTTTTGTGAAATGTAGGCCAAAAAATCAGATATTTGATCAAGGTTTTATCTTTTTTATTTTTTTATGTATATCTATTTGAAAAGATTATACTAACTACCAGAGAATGTACAGGAAAACAATCTTCTCAATCATCTCAGTTTAAGTGAAATATGGTAACTGAAATAAGGTAATATGCTATCATGTTGTGTCTAGTCCACTGCTCACCTTGTAGGTAGGCTAGTTAGTTTTTCTAATACTTAGGATAACGGCATCTACTGGGATTAAGAATTTCAAAAGAAAGAAAGAAAAATGGTTGGCTACAATTATCATTTGTAATATAGTATGTATATGTAATAGAGTTGGTAGCCCTAGTGAGGCATCAAAATAATGGGTTCTAAATCATTGATTATGGAATCGCATTTATTTATTTATAAACCAGGATCTTGTTAATTCCATTTAATTGTTAGGACTATGAAGTTGTATAATATTAATTTTGGGATGAGACATAGACCTGAAATGTGCCAAGACCATTTTTGCCTTTTGACATTAAAAATTCAGGGACTGAGTAGTGTAATAGAGAAAATGTGTTCATAATCAGAGTACTTAGTAGTTTATCCTTTTAAAAAAATGCCTCATAATTTTGATTTGCTTCTTGATTTTACCAAAGAACAATTTGCAGTTCCCAGGCTCAGAATAATACTTATTTTTGGAACACTAATATAATAAATCTATAAAGTTTATGTTGTTTTAGCTTATAAATATGGTACTTCCCACTTCATTTTCTCTTTCTGTGGTCTTTGGACTACACATAATTGCTTTTCTGATAAATTACAGAAATCACCTGTGTAATCTTTTTTTTCAACAATCATCTCTGCCTTTCTATCTTTCCAGTTCATTTACTCTCTCAAATCTGTAAGGCTTTCAAATTTTGTATATATGCATCATTTGTTTATTTATATTTTGAAATAGAATATATAAAAACAATTCAATTATGATATTGTTACATTCAAATGCCTGATGAAGTAAAATAATTGGATTTGTACTGAGAAATGACAGTTGCCACTATTGCCTCATAGATGCCAATAATGGAGGCAACTAAAAAGGAAACTAACTTTGGAGTCAGAGGACTCAGGTTCAAAACATGCCAGAAATAATTCCTGTGTTATCTTGGATAAGTCATAATATCATAGAGTTTAGTTTTGTCATTTATAATGTTAGTCTAGAAGACCTCTAAGGTCCTTTTCAGTTCTAGTTCTATGATCTTATGAAATACATCAAGGAAAATATTATTATTGCTATTAATTTTGTGTAAAACAGGCAACAGATTATACAAACATTAAGGGAGATACAATCTAGTAGATACAATAAGAGATGTAGCTATTTATACTTTTTTCTGGAAAGATCATTGAACTTGGAGGTGGGGACTAAGGTATATATGAAGGGATTTAGAGTCAAGAAGACTTGATCTCAAATTCTGTGCAATCTTGTGCAACTAGCCTAATCTCAGAGCACCTCAAGCAATATCCTAGTGATGATGGTTTTTGTTGTAGGGTTTTTAGTCATTCAGTTGTGTCTAACACTTTGTCATCCTATTTGGGGTTTTCTTTGAAAAAATACTGGACTGTTTTGGCATTTCCTTCTCCAGCCCGTTTTGCAGATGATAAAACTGAGGCAGAGTAACATAACTTGCCCAGGGTCACACAGCTATTAAGTGTCTGAGGCCTGACTTGAATTCAGGAAAATGAGTCTTTCTGAGTCCAGGACTGGAACCTATCCATTGTATCATCTAGCTGCCTCTGTCATGGTGACAATGGAGTAACAATCTGCATTTGTGAGGAAATATTTCATACTAAATCTTCCTCCTGCTGTTAAATTCACAGCTTTTTCATACATTTGAATATTCTATGTTTGAACGTATATCAACAGAATGCTATGATTTATTTAGAAGTGAAAAATCCAGTCTAACTTTTATCAGTTCTACAGTGAGGCTAAATAGTTTCACTAATGTCATGTCTTAATATTACATAGGCAAGATATTTTGACCTCATGCAGATGATAACTTTATGCTATATGAATATTTCTGGTTAGTCAAACTTATTTTTTTTCTTTTTTCTCTCTTAATTTCATTTTACTTTGGCTTTAAATGATAGTTTTTGTTTTTACATCATCTTTGTCTCCCAAAATAGCATTTCTTGATTCCAGCAGCCATCCCTTATATCACAGAAGAAATCAGAAAAAAGAAAAAATAATTCAGCAAAACTAACCTCCAAACTACATGAGGAAAAAAGTAAGGCGATTTCTAATGTTTCTTCTTATTAGGGACATATTTGGCCTTTTTTAGTCTCACAGCACTTTATCAATTATTTTGTGGTTGTTTTTACATTCATTTTATACGGTATTTTCCTTAGGTGATCATATTTCCTTGCATTAATTATACTGGTCTTTTCTTATGAATTTATTATACTCTCGCACTGAAGTTTGCTTAATCATTCTCCAATTTATGAGTATCTACTTTGTTACTTTTTTTCTTTTCTTTTCTTCCTTTTTTTGCTATTACCCAAAGTACTGCTGAAACTTGTTTTTGTGAATATTAAAACTTTCTTCTTGTTGATGACTTTTATAGAGCCTAACAATGAAATTTCTGGGTCAAATGGTGTGAAAATTTTAACTATTTGCATAAATCCAAATTGAAAAGATTTAATTCTTAATTACACCATAAGGTTTATTTTGAGGAAGCAAAAGTTGACCTTAGGAAACAAATTTCTGTCTTGAGACTAATTGGTTCAAACTACACATGCATGATCTGATAAAACAGAAGGTAAACAGTTCCAGGGAGCTGCAACTTCTTTGATGACATTCCTTTCCTTTAAGGTTACCCAGAACCTTTCCAAATCCTAGATTATTTTCAATTAAAGGTTTTCTCAGCTTAGATAGGTGTATATAAAGAAACTTAATCTTCGGAGAAAAAGAATTCTAAATTTTAGCCTCATCCATGTATAGTGGCTAAAGACTTTCTAAGCATAATCCTCTATTATTGGATAATTGCCTTAACATTAAATATTAAAATATTAATTTTTAATTTTTGTTCTATTTACTTAGATGTAGTCATTGAATGTATTTTTCCTTATTGTATTTCTTCTACTTTGCATCAGTTCATACAAGATTTTTCATGCTCCTTTATGTTCTTCATGTTCATTATCCTTCCTTCCTCATTTTACCTAATTCCGCATAACCTATAAGTTCTTAAGTCTTATCATTTCTGTCTCCATAATAGCTATCCTAACTAACCCACCCAGTCATCTCACACAGCTATCATCTTAGTTTATGCCCTCATCACTTCTCCCTTGGATTACTGAAAATCCACTAATTGGTTCCCTACCTCTAATATCTCACCACTTCAAACCACTTTACACACTGCCGGCAAAGTGATCTTTTTTTAAAACACAGCTCTGACCATGTTATTCCTCTCCTCAATTAATTCTAGTAGATTACTGTAGCTTTTAGATTAAATTATAAATTCCTTTGTTTAGCTTTTAAAGACCTTCACAACTCATTTGCAAATTATCTTTCTATTTTCACTGAACAATATATCACCTCCAATTGTCTTTATTCAATCAAATTTTTCTTTCCCTGTTCCTCAAACATAGTATTCCATATGTCATTTTTGTACCTTTGTACAAAGTGTTATCTTGTTGCCTAGAAGAAAATTCACTTTCTGTGTGTTCATGTATAAATATATATATATATATATATATATATATATATATTCTCTTCAAATTTATTCTGTATATGTATCTTTTCAATTATATATACACACATACATATCTACACAAATAAATATGTATGAATGTATAAATGTTTACTGATTGATTCATTTCTTAGTATACACTATAGTCCACTAAATCTGTATACCACAATTTATTTAGACATTTCATAATCATTGGAAACTTACTTTGCTTCCATTTTTTCTTACTACCAAGAAAAGCCTCTATTAATATTTTGCTCTATATTGGACTTTTCTTTTAAGTCATTAATTTCTTTAGAATCTATGGCTAGTTATGTAATAAGGGGAATAAAAAAATTTTCAACATGGCACAGTAGATAGAGGTGACCTTGGAACAAAGAAAGATCTAGGTTGAAGTTCTGCCTTACACACCTGCTGTCTATTCGATTTTGGACTAGTCATTTAACCTCTAAGTTCTTATGGTGACTGTCTGACACCATAAATTGCAGAGAAGTGCACCTGATCCAGAAGCTCCCTGTATCAATAAAATCAGAAGTCAATTCCTTGCCTCTATCTCTGTCCTTTCTAGAATTTCAAATTGCTTTCTGGAAGTAAACCAGCTGCACTAAACAACTCCTCCATTACTATACTAGTGTGCCTGTCTTTTATGATCACTCTAATATTTCCCCTTTTTTTGTAAAATTAGGCAACTTATTTTCACATGACTAAGCCCTGTGAATAAAAATATGAAAAATATAGTCCTTGCCCTCAAGAAGGTCACATTTTGATAAAATAACTGATGAAAAGAAGTTGAAAAAGTGAGGGAGGACAAAGTGCCTTTCAGGGAAAGAATGGAATGTGGTAGAGAAAGTCTGTGCTTCTTCCTTAAATGGAAATTCTGAGAGGATATTTTTATCTCACAATCAGAGGGAGACCTCAGGAATATTGAGTAATGATAAGTTGTGAATAAAGTCAAATCTATCAAAATTTTCAAAAGTTTATTCCGGTCAAGTCTGGTACCCTGGGTTTTAAAATCCATATGCTAAATAATTACTTTTGCTTTGAAAATTTCTTAATAGAATTTAAGCTCCTTGAATTACAGTATTGTTTTATTTTTCTTTTTGTATCCCTCACTGCTATTATTATATTTGGAATATGGTCAATGCTTAATAAGTAGTTTTTCAATTAATTGAATTAAATTGAAGATTTATTATTTCACTTCATCTTGACAAAATTAGACACAGTCCATATTGCATATATATGTGCTTTCCCCCAATGAATAGCTGTCCTCTCAAAAGAAATCTAATTCTGAATTGAAATACCAGTCTAGAACTATATTGAGACAGCTCAAAGGGTATTATTAATGATAAAATTTACGAAAACTGAATTAATAAGACAAAGAGTGCCTACTATCAAGGCTACAATCAAAGATGGCAGTTTTCTTAAAACTGTCTCATTGTTCTTCAGAATTTGTCCTTGTGACATTCTAAATCATCAATATTTGATTTTTTTTTGTTTTTAACTTTTTCTGTACTTCTCAAATAACTTTAATTAATATATTAATGAATTAATTCATTAAGTAATGAATGGATTGTCAGTTATGTGAATCTGAGAAAGAGATGGGCAGAGAGAGATAAAGATACAGAGATAGAAACAGAAGGAAGGAAAAGAGAATGAATAAATGAAGGCAAAGGAAAAGAAGGAGGGAGGGAGAAAAGAGAAAGAGAGAAAGAAAGAGAGAGTGATTAAGAGAGAGAGAGAGAGAGAGAGAGAGAGAGAGAGAGAGAGAGAGAGAGAGAGAGAGAGAGATTTGGCATTGTCCTGCCTTGTCAGTGCCTGTAATTGCTTTAAAGCCCACACAATGCAGCCAAGTGTGTTTTAAAGACAGCAGGAGGCCACTATGATACTGCTTGGTCCATCTGCCACAGGAATCATGTTAGTATTTACTTCAAAATCAAATTTTCATTTTCATTGCCTCTGCCTACTAACACTTTTTTTGTTTCACATTTTACATAGTCTCTATTTCTATGGAATGCAATCATGGCTAGACACAATCAAATTTAAGCTGGAGATAGGAAGGAAGTGACATATAGAAATAGGAGACAATATGAAATGGTGTAAAGAGTGTGAAATTTGGAAGTAGAAGACCTGGGAATTCAATTCCGGCTTGCTACTATGTGACTTAGAACAAATCACTTTAATTTTCCAAGCCTCAGTTTCCTCATATGAAACATGAGGAAGTTGGACTAGATTATCTCTAAGACTTTTTAAAGTCCTACATAAAACATTTATTAGCTGTGTGACATTGGTAGAGTCACTTATTCTCTGTTCTAAGTTTCTTCAGCTGTAAAATTGGGATAATAATAGCCGTCACATTGTGGGTTGTTCTGAGGATTAAATGAGATAATACTCACAAAGTGTTTAACACTGCTCCTGACACACAGTAGGCACTGTATATACACTTATTCCTTGACCTCATCCCTTCACAAAAATCTATGATTCTAAATAAAACCTAAACTTGGAGTCACAAGGATTAGATTCAAGTTGAGTTTTGCCACAGAAAAGCAATGTGCTTTTGGAAAAGTCACTTAACCTTGTTGTGTTTTATTTTCCTCATACTTGTAAAATGAGGATTTAAATTACATGACCTCTGAAATCCCTCCCAGCTGTAGATTTATCATCCTGTGAAAAGATGTTCCCTAAAGTTCCTTCTAGTTTTAATGATGAAACCTCTCTCTCTCTCTCTCTCTCTCTCTCTCTCTCTCTCTCTCTCTCTCTCTCTCTCTCTCTCTCTCTCTCTCTCTCTCTCTCTCTCTTTCTCTGTCTCCTCTCCTATCTACTTTATTATCCAATACATTGTATTGATCCAAATAAAGGTCATATCCTTAAAATGAGGACTTTTTGAAAGGGAGGAGGCATACATTGAGTGAATTCCTAATTTTAGATCACACTCATTTTTATGCAAGACAGATTTCATGTTTTGTTTTGTTTTTTAATGTTGCCTGATTTAGAAAAATTTAGTAAGGGGTAAAGGTGGGCTACAGATAAATATTTTGGCTAAATAAAGACATACCACTATAAGATCACTCATTTCTCAAAGAATTGGAAAGTAATGCCATTAAAACTAGTCCCACTTAATCTCTGTGATGATTCAAAGAGCATTTTAGGACCACACAGGGCCTCAGGCTCATCTTCTTGAGGAGCTATGATCCTTTGTCTTGGAAGATGCAAGAGGACCACATAGAGGATATTGCCTATTGAACTACTGATGATTTAACTGTTCTTCTGTGTGTGTATAATACATTGGTGTGTTAATATAGACACCTATGCACTTAGCCAATACATATATCAAAACATGCATAGCTACTTTCAGCAAATTTTCTTCAGGTTCCTTTCTCTTCCATTTATTTATATTTTCTTGTTGCAATATGCTGATGGGAAGAGAGATGTGCTTATATGAATGAAATTGTGGTCATGAGATTATAAGGAGCATCAGGAAAATAAACAGATATATTCAATCAATGCCACTGAGTTATTCATTCATGTTAGAACATTGCCCCTTCCCTCCAAGGTCTAGTTTTGATTATTTTTAGTAAGACTGATCTGAAAAGTGATGTATTGACTAGAAAAAATGTTTGTTCAGTGTGACAGGTAAAGATTCTATGAAGCAAAAAAAAAAATATTGATTTTATGGGAGAAAAGTAGGCTATGAAGAAATTAGTACTTATACAGACTAGAAAGAAAGAACACCTACCTTCCCTCTGAGCACATTACACTTTAAGGTAATGAAAAGCAACACTTTTGCTCATTTTTCTATGATCCTTTGTGCTCATTTCTACAATGAAAGAGTAAGAAGAACTTCTTCTACCTTTTAGGATGTTTTTCTTCTCCAAGAATGACATCTTCTTAAGCAAAGTAAGCCAATCAATGATGATATTCCTTCTGTCCCATGCTTACATATTTCAAATAGCACAGTCCAACCTTTCTTTTCATAGATAAAGAAACTCAATCCATTGGGGTTTAAAGATAGTGGCATAAAACACAGTTCTCCTAGCTGGTAGTCTCATATTTATTCTGCTTCTTCAGGCTGTCTCATCCTAAGGAAAAAGAACCATTTATTTGACTTGTGAGATACTAAAGATGATTACACTTTTAAAAGAACTTACAATTAGAATTATAATATATTTTTATCAATTTTTCCTTAAGGATTGCTTTATCAATGAAAACATCCACCAAATAAATTGTCATATATAGTGAGAATTCTTATATTGTAAGAATTGTTTTTTTTAAACTTAGAAAAGCTTATTTTGTCTGAGAACAAGAAGAAAGGGAAATCCTAATGGATTCCCTTTTTAGAACATAGGTCAAGGGCAATACTTATACAGTAGCAAAAGTAGTCAAAGAGTGAAAGAATTTTTCCCTTCCCACAAGTTTTATGACCAACCATCCCTCTCATTCTCAAAAGATATTGTGGGAGCAGAGTCAAGATGATGGAGGAAAAGCAGGGACCCACTTGAGTTCTCCCCTCAAAAAACCTTTAAAAATGACTCTAACATAATTCTAGAGCAGCTGAAGTCACAAAATGACAGACTGAAGCAAATTTCCAGCCCTAGGAAATCTGGGAGGTCACCAGAAATGGTCTATGGACCATCTGGAAGCAGAGTACACATTGATGTAGGCTGCTTTTTCTTGGTTGAAACTTGGAACTGAATCATTGCTGGCTACAGTAGTTTCCAGACTTCTCAACCAACAAATGCCAAAGACAGCTTAGAAGGTCAGTGGAAAATGTCTCTCACCTCACTGAAAGTCTAATCCTACCTCCAGCCCCAGCACCAGCCTCAACCTCAGCCCCTGGGTGGTCACAGCCACTGCAGAAGAAGAAGTTGATTCAGGAGCCCTCCACTTAACAAAGAGCTGAAAGGGCAAGTGGTTGACTGGGAAGATGAGCATACAGGGGAGAAAAAAAAGACTATAGATTCTTACTTTCTTGATGAATGGGTATTTTCTTACCTTGATGGTGACAAGGAAGATCAAAGAACCAGAAGAAGATAACAAAATTGAGGGTCCTGCATCCAAAGCTTCCAAGAAAAATATGAATTGGTCTCAGACCATGAAAGAGCTCAAAAAGATTTTGAAAATCAAGTAAGAAAAGTAGAGGAAAAATTGGGAAGAGAAATGAGACTGACACAAGAAAATCATGAAAAACAAGTCAACAGCTTACGCATAGACACAAAAAAAAAGGTTAAGAAAATAGTACCTTTAAAATTAGACTAACCCAAATGGCAAAAGAGGTCTAAGAAGTCAATGAGCAGAAGAATGTCTTAGAAAGCAGAATGGGCCTACTGGGAAAAACAAGGTTCAAAATCTCACTTAAGAAAATAATTCCTTCAAAATTAGAATGGAACAAATGGAAGCTAGTGACTTTACAAGAAATCAAGAAATTATAAGATAAAACCAAAATAATGAAAAATACAGAATACAATGTGGAGTGTCTCATTGGAAAAGCAGATGACCTGGGAAAATCAATCCAAGAAAGATAATTTTAAAATTATTGGACTACCTTAAAGCTGAGTCTAGACACCATCTTTCAAGGAATTACCAAGGAAAACTGCCCTGATATTCTAGAACCAGAGGGTAAAAGAGAAATGAAAAGAATTCATCAAACACCCCTTGAAAAAGATCCCAAAAAGAAAACTCCTATGAATATTGTAGCCAAATTCCAGGGTTCCCAGGTCAAGGAGAAAATATGGCAAGCAGCCAGAAAGAACAATTCAAGTACTGTGAACAATAATCAGGATAAAACAAGATTTAGCAGCTTCTACACCAAGGGACTGGAGGGCTTGAAATATGATATTTTAGAGGTCAAAGGAGCTATGATTAAAACCAAGAATCAACTACCCAGTAAAACTGTATATAACACTTCAGGGGAAAAAATGGAATTTCAATGCAATAGAAGACTTCCAAGGATTCTTTTTGAAAAGACCAGAGTTGAATAGATAATTTCACTTTCAAATAAAAGAATCAAGAGAATCATGAAAAGTTAAATAGGAAGAGAAACCATAAGGGACTAAAGAAAGTTGAATTGTTTACATTCCTACATGGAAAGATGATAGCATGAGACTTTTCTTAGTGTTAGGGTCATTGAAGAGAATATATATACATATATATATATATATATATATATATATATATATATATACATATATATATATATATATATTTATATGTCTGTTTGTGTGTGTGTGTGTGTGTGCGCATGGGACAGTAAATACTGTTCTGAGCCTTGAATCAGGAAGGCCTGTGTTCAAATCTAACCTCTGACATTTACTAGCTATGTGATCCTGGGCAAGTAACTTAATTTCTGTTTGCCTCAATTTCCTCATCTATAAAATAGGGAAGATAATAATATTTAAAGTTGTTTTGAGGATCAAATGAGATAAATGCAAGGATAAGATGAGATAATAATTATGGAGATAACAATTGTACATGTATATATGTATATACGTATATAACTAAAAGCAAATATGTATATACACAAATATAGCTGTATACACACATTTATATGTGTGTGTATGTATGTATATATATATATATGTGTGTGTGTGTGCGTGTGTGTGTATGTATTGCTCACTATGTGCCAAGCATGTGCTAAGTGTTTTACAATAACTATATTACAAATTATATTACATACATGCATACCTCTCTATATGAGTTTTTGTGTTTATATACATATGTGTATACACACATACACACACACACACATATATATATACACACACACATTCACGTACATACACACATGCCTATGTATGTGTGTCTTAGGTATTAACACTATATTCATAATACTGTATCATGCCATATGCTTCTCATTCTTTACTATGAATCTTTCACCACTATGTCAGGAAGCATACAGTGTTTCTTCCCCAGTCCCCTGTAATCTTGAATGATCATTTAGTCAATCATAGTTTATCCAGCTTCCAAAATTGTTTGACTTTGCAGTGTTGTTGGCATCATATAAATGCTTCTACCATTACTTCTTTTTCATTCTTCATGAATTCATCAAAATCTTTAAAACTGTTTGTTTTTATACTGATGATATATAAATAGGTCTTCTGGTTCTTATTTTACTTTGCATCAAGGTCACTTAAGGTATTTTCTTTCTCTGAAATCATCTTATTTCTTCATATGTTGTAGCACAATAACATTCTATTATATTTATGTATCATAACTGATTCAGTCATTCCTCAATTGATAGAGATCCCTTTGGTATCCACTATTGGTAGATTTGTGAATGAAAGTAAAAATTCTGGAAAATGATTTGGCATTATACAGAAAAAATTGCTAAGCACTACTTGATTGTTGACCCAATTTTACTAATGCTAGATCTATATACAAAAGAGATCAAATAGATGGGAAAAAATCAAGTGCATTTAAATATATTTTAGTCATTTCTTTGTGTTGGAAAAAACCGGAAAGCAAAAGGTATGTCTGTCAATTGACTAATGGCCAAATAACTTGTAATATATAATAATTTTTAGTGGAGCATACTTGGGAATTAAATATTCATTTATTCTCCATGAATAGAACATTAACATCACTTTGAATCTCACTCATTGACAATTCATTTGATATAATATTAGCAGTCAACTCTATATTTTGAGAAATTATAAGGGTAATAGACATTTATAAATTGTTTTGAAGCTTATAAAGCACTATTCTCAGACCAATCATATGAAATAAGTGGTGGAAAAATTATTTACTCTCATTGTCATCTGTGGAAAGCACCATTCTATCATTAACAAATTTCCCTTCATACTTGATTTGTTTTTCTCCCACTTTTTTCATATCCTTCTAAGAAAAGAAATCCACCTCTCCCCTAAGGACACTGTATCTTTAGCTACCCTCTTCAGTACTAGATTTAGGCAGCTGCAAACATACGGCTAGAACACTGAGCTTAGAGGGGAAGTAAATATACTTCCTTCTCCTCATTGCCAACACCAAATATTCTGCCTTCCAACATCACTTAGGAACTTTTACTTAGATTTTTGTTAAATATGCATATGCACACAAATACAAATTTATATACTCATATGCATATATGATGTATATGTTAAGTATTCCATATATGTGTAAGATATATATGTATGTGTGTGAAATATATATATATATGCCACAGATAAATGCATTATATAATTAGCTAATAGACCTATTGATATATTTATATATAAATACAGATAGATATGGATAAATATAAATTGATCATCTATCTATCTATCTATCTGTCTGTCTGTCTGTCTGTCTATCTATCCATCTATCTATCCATCTATCTATCTATCTATCTATCTATCTATCTATCTGTCTATCTCTCTATCTATCTATCTATCTCTCTGTCTAAGGACACATATACCAATCTATGCAAACCCTAATGACTATTGTTTACTAGTGCTTCATTTTCCTATTATTTGACTCAGTCTTGTTTGCTTGGGGATAACTTTTATATTTTAATATCCCTTCAAATATCTTTACTTTCTAGTTCAATTTCTAGGTTATTAGTATGTATTGTACAGTAAACATTAGCATACAAAGAAGTAATAACATATGTACTCTTTTGCTGTGCAAACAAATGATAATACATTTTAGCATAGTAGCGTGTGTAGCAAATAGTGAATAAAATGAAAGTGGAAGTAGACACTAAACTTGGACATTCAGATAGAGTAGCAACAAGAATGGAATGCATAATTAATTATTACATAAGCAGTTATCAGGTTAGTGGACTGAATTTCCAGGAAGTCAGGAAACATGATATTGGGATTTTGTGAACATGGAAGTTCAGAAAATAATAAAACATGAAAAATCAGGGAAATCACAATCTGTCTAGACAGGTTCCAAGAAGGGTATTTCTGAGAAAATGAAATGAGATGAGCTTGACCAAAAACCAAGATTGGATCTTTCTTAGTATGTACAGATTCAATATTTCCCCATCAAATAGTCTTGCAGTTTGTGACTAGATATGCACGTTAAGAAAAAAAAAATAGTCCAAGTTATCAGGAACAAGAACCTTTCCATCTTATGATAGGACAATATGCTTCAGCTTAAATAGTGGTTTAAAATACCATATCATATCCTATAACCTATACATCGGGGCCCCCACCTGGGTTGGTATTTCCTAAAAGCCGGCCCACGGAGATTTCCTGTATCATTGGACATCAACGGCCACCAGCCTGTGATGGCTGTACCGTTAGCGGTGTGACTACCTGTATCTCCACTTGAGTATCGAGGGTGGTCCAACCAGACGGCTTTCTGGGGGGCTAGGACTATGCAGGGGTTCGCATTGGTGAGGTTTAGCTGGAAACAGAGGGTACCGTTTAGGGTAATGTTGAATGCAGGGGTAGGACCTTCCTCACCTACATAGGGGAGGGAGGGGAGGCCTAGAGTAGCGTTGGTAGTAAAGAGGCGGGGGAATATGGAGGCATTTTTCACAATAGGTAACGGGAAGGGGAAGTCCGTCAGGAGGCCCCAGCGAACCTCTGCGGCTTCGGCGTTTTGGACAGGCCACAGGGTCAGCTGTAATTGGATGAGGGAGAGCAGCGCCTGTTGAATCCCCCTAGTCACAGCCCTCCTAGTGCGACTGGGCCTTCTCGCTTGCCGACCCCGCTTCCTTGGTTTTGCCAGGGGTGGCTGGAGCGGCTGCTCGGGTCCATGTGGTGGGTATCCATCATGAGCCTTGTCCAGGTCCGATTCCATTGTCATCAGTACCTGGGGAGACACAAAGAAAACCTCTGCCTCTCACAATGACAGGGTGAGGGCCGTGCCAGTTGTTATCCTCATCCCTCCACCAAACCATCTTGTTTTCTGGATGGTTAGGCATCTGTCCTGCCCCTGTCGGGTTTTTTGGATTAGAAACGGCTGGGGGTGTTGTGAAAAATTTCATGGCCGGTGTTAGGCCGTTTTCCCGCACTTGGAGGAAGTTGGCAGCGAATGTGGCTTTTGCTAATTGGGCTCTTGTTAGCCTCCCCGGAACACCCCCTCTTTGTTTTAGTAAGATACGTTTTAATGTCTGATTTGCCCTCTCAACTATGGCTTGCCCTGTGGGGTTGTAAGGGATACCTGTGATGTGTTGGAGGCCCATTTCTTGAATAAAGATCTGGAAAGCTTTAGATCGGTATCCCGGGCCATTATCAGTTTTTATGAGGGCTGGGAGGCCTACAGTGGCTATGCATTCTAAAAGGTGTTGGATGATGCATTTGGCACTTTCTCCAGGCTGTAGGGTGGCCATAATGAAGCCTGAGAAGGTGTCTACGGACACATGAATTAGCGAGGATTGAAAATGTGTCACATCCATTTGCCAGATTTCGTTGGGAGCATGGCCACGGGGATTGAAGGCCTGGTCACGTGGCAAATTGCTGCCCAAAAGGAATTGGGAGCCCATGTTGGAAGTTCTGATTAATCAATATCTGCCATTCCACAAACTCTTGAATGCAGTTCTCTGTTTGTTGACTTGTATACATAGCATATATTGTGTGAGGTTTCTGTCCTATTAACATCCTTACTCTCTTCACTGCCTTATGTATGACTTGGGCTACCAGCACAGCATAAAGCACACAAGCTCTGTTCTTCATCTGAGCCAAATGTACCCACTCAATAATCCCTTGTTTTTGATGTAAAACTCCAGTGGGTATTTTTTCAGTGAATAAAATTGTTACTTTCAAGTCCTGTGATTCTAATATCCTGCTAGTAGTACACTCCATAATCTTTTTCTGCACCAATTTCAAACATTCCAGTGCTTCATCTGTCCATCCTCTGCATGAGTTTAATTGAGAAGGACCTTTCAATAAATCATATAATGGTTTCATTTGATCAGTTGTAATTCTCAACTGTGGCCTACACCACTGAATTTCTCCTATCAATTTCTGAAAGTCATTTAAAGTTGTAACCTTTGTAGAATCTATGATATGTGACTTCAAACTTAAGCCTTACCACCTTACATCATTGTTTCACAGGGTAGTTTCTCCTTCTCTGATTACATTTACTCTGAAAAAAAAACTTTTTAGAAATTACGTTGTTAATAAGTTCAAACACTAAATTTAACTTTTGCTTAAGCCAAGGAATGACTACAAGTTCAGATTAGAAGAGCAAGATCTTTTCTGCTTCATAGACCATCACATATTAATTTATCAATACATTATCTTGAAAATGAAAATTTAAAACCGTTTAAAATTTCTCCTGTTGTTAATAGTCACTAAACTTTTACAAAAAATTAGTTGAAAACCTTCAAAATAATAGTTCTTTTCTCTTGATCTAATCTGGAATGATAAAAGTTACAATTCGCTGTAGACCCAGCTGAATGATGAGTTGGGACTGCAGGGCAAAAAAAAATCTTAATGGTTCCAACCTTTACTCAAGTAAATTTTACTTCTGTGTCTACTCCTTAAGAACTTTCTTGAATGAGAGGGTTTTTGAATTCCTCAGCTGAAGGGAGGGAGACTTCTGGACAACTGCCCAGTGGCGCCAAGTCTATTCCATTCTGCTGGAGAGTTTCAAAAGCTTTATCTCTGCTGAGGTGTCCCTTTAAGATTTATGCATATATCCAATCTGCCTAGTGCCAAATAATATAACAAATCCTGATCTGTCTTAAACATCCAATTAGGAGTGACATGTTTCACTTAAAATGTGAACAGAATAACTACCTTTTGGTTACTTCTCATTATACAAAATACTTTTCTTTTAGGTGAGATTTAGGTGAAAATGCTGATCAGCCTGCCCCAGATCTCCTCTCGTCTCTCTCTCCACCCTCACAATCTGGCCAGGATTGGAAGGCAAAGACAGAGAGAGAGTTCAACCAAAAACCTTCAAAAAATTTCCAAAACTTTTACGCTTTCCCTAAACTTCACATCCACGTTGTTCTCCTAATGGGCCTTGATCAAAGCCCCCTTTAAAACTGCACAGACACTATGTTCCTGCATTTCCCATCCAAGACTACACCTTGCAATCACATAAACTAAATAATATAAGATTAGTTCCTCTCTTTCTCTCTCCCATACTTCTCCCTGATGCTGCAGCCATCAGAGAGAAGGGAGGAGGGGGAGGAAAAGAGATAACTTTCCAAGGTCCAGCTACCATGGAGCTGACCATAATAACTCACAAACACACGCACACAGAACATGTAAAGACAGAACACATATACAGACAATAAAAGAATCCAAAAAACTGAGAAAAAATTGTCAGAAATCCTCTGTACACATTATAACTCTGGCTTAATTTCTATCACTGTGTAACTAAGCCTTGCATAAGATTCCCTGTCTAGACTTTCTCCCATACAAGATTGCTTTTTTAGACTTATTCCTGCAACTTTTTACTACACCACAGATATGTGCCAAGTGCCAGGGCTGGAAGAACATCCGGGCTGCTGAATTCGCCACTGTGCAACAAATCCTGGGCAAATTTTTTGCTGTGCCACAAAACCAGGCCCTGGGGCAAATTTTTTGCTGCACCACAAATCCAGGCCCTGGGCCAACTCTGGATGTATTTCCTGGTTGAATTTCTGACTGCACCAACTCCCTCTTTCCTCTCTGTCCTATCTGGTCATGATTGTCTCCTGAGCTCCCAGACCGCCAAGATTGTATGGCCGTCTGTACATAAGCAGAGCCGGAGCCGTATTTTGTCACGGCCTCTTTCACATCCCGTATGAACTTAAAGGGAACAGGGCAATGGTGCCTCCTTTCATCCTCAGTTCCAGGATGTTCTACAAAGATTGGAAAGGCTGATAACCACTCATTCCAATCTATGTCCTCTCCTTCACGTACTGCTTGTTGTAAACTAGCTGTGAGGAGGCTCACCGGCTTGGATGGGCCCTTGGGGGTACTAGAATGGTAACTAAATCCCCTTACCCCTTCTAAAGACAATTGCGCCATACGGGCAGTGGCTCCTGCTGGGTCGCCTGGCACTTCCCTTTTTTCACTTGGAGGGGGTGGCCACTCCCAGTTCCCCATTTCTGTCCTTAACTGAGCTTCTTTCTCCTCTTGTACATCCTGTGATGTCTTTTGGGGTCCCTCTCCTCTCTGCTGGCGAGGTTTTGTTCCTTGTCTTTTCCGATATCCTGCTCCCTCCTCCCTGATTCCTTCCTGACTCTCTCCTTTCGCCTCTCGAACTACTCTACCCAGACTTCTCCATGGATACAGCGGAGGCGGTTCCCGAGGGGGCGGATCCTCGTCCTCCTCCTCGGAGCCACAGAGTGATTCCCCCACTTGGGCCCCGCACTCCTGTGATAGCGGTGGGGACTGTGGGTTTAGTGAGGCGCCTACCATTGCATAGATAACAAAGTCCTGGGGATTGAGGAAGTAGGGGTCCTCTTTTTGGTATGAGGCCATCTGTTGCCCTATCAGTCGCCAACAGGTCGGATCAATTCCTGTATGCTCTACCCATGGACTGATCGTTATTACTTTCTCGACCCAATTTCGGCACACTCTTATGTGTATTTTTATCCCATTCTGCTTGCAGAGTTTGTACACTTGGCAAGCTAGGATTCCCTTATCCGCTGGCTTAACTTCTCCTGCGGACTGGGCTTGTCCCATCCTATCTCTGCCTTCGGGGAGCCTCGCGCGAATTTTACTTTCGCTTCGGCAATCCCCGGGTGCTTGGCCCTTCTACTCCTGCCTGCAGGAAGTAGGTGGGTTACTCACCTCACCGTGCTGGTGGTCGTTCAAGTCCCTGTTCGGGGCATCAGTTGTCGCGGGCGAAAGTCCCCAATCGACCCTCCCGGTGGGTAGTAACCCCTCACTCTGCTTCACGCAGCTTCAGACGTCTCTGGACCCGTCCCCGGGGATCGGAGTTCGGGCGGAAACCAAGCACGAGCCAGGGTGGTAGAGCAAAGCGGGTGTTTATTCAGCAGTTCACATCAGTCCAGTCCCCCCGAGCCCCCTAGGGCGTTGCCTTATATTCCTTATCCTTTCCGGGTTCTAGCCCTGCGTCTGCATTGGGTCTTAAGATCGGGTCATCTCTCAACACCTTGCCTTCTAAGGTCATAGTTGGTCATGTCCCATCATGACTGGTGTGGAGCCCCTTCAGTACCTCCCCGAGGGCGATGCCGTACCTTGTCCACGAGCCTTCCTTGCGCCCAGAATAAGGAAGTCACGGGCTAAGCGCGTGACCGCCAGTTAGGGCGGGTATAGACTCCCGGCCGTCACCTATCCACCCAGGAGGTCCGATGGCGGCCCCTCACAACGGTCCCTCACAATAATGTATATATACACGTTATATAAATAAATAGAGAGACAGAGAGAGACAGAGAGAGAGAGAGAGAGAGAGAGAGAGAGAGAGAGAGAGAGAGAGAGAATTCGGACAGAGCCAGCTTGGAGTGAAGGCACCGTATAGTCTTTTTTTTAGTTCTCATTGTACTTGAACTTTTAGCAGTTTGTAACCAGACTGACCAGCTTCTATTCCCATCTTTTTTGATCCATTGCTTCTCAGGTTCCTTTGTTAAATCACTCAAACTCTCTTCAACCATTAAGGATGGCTGTCTCCCAAAGCTGGGCAACCAAAGACTCTTTTCTTTCTATATTTTCTCTCCTTTGCTTCTAAGGATTCTATGCATTTCTATGCAGATGACTCCCAACTCCTGAACTCACAACTGTCCCCTGGACATGCTTACCATGGTGAACCATAGCTACCTCAAACTCAATATGTCCAAAAAAATAATTCATTCCTCACACCATCCTTCAGGATCACTCAGGCTCTCTGCCTCTCAGTTTGCCAGATATCGTTGAACTCAGAAAATACTGTGATGGGCCTGGAGTCAGAAAGACCTAAGTTCAAATCCAGCCTCAAACACTTACTAGCTATATGACACAGCACAAGTCACTTAACTTCTGTTTGTTTTAATCCACTAGAGGAGGAAATGGCAAACTACTCCAGTTCTTTGTCAAGAAAATCCCATAGCTGGAACAGCATTGTTACGTGAGTTCACAGTCTGACAAGACAGCAAGACTGAGGGACAACAAAGTAGATCCTCCTCCCCTGCGAGGGGATGGGGAAGAGGTTTCTATCTTCTCTCCAACGGACTATAGCAGGAACCTCTGCCTTCACAAAGATAATAAATTGATAATCCTAAAACACAGGTCCAATAATATAATCCTTCCCCTGCCACCACTCCTCCCTCAAAATACAAAAACAAATGTAAAATCTTCAGTCTATATTTAAAGCCCCATAACCAGGGCAGCTAGGTGTCCAGTGGATAGAACACTGGGGTTAGAATCAGGGAGATTCACCTTGCTGAGTCTGGCCTTACTAGCTTATGACACTTACTAGCTGTATGACCCTGGGCAAGTCACTCAACCCTGTATGCCTCAGTGTCCTCATCTCTAAAATGAACTGGAGAAGGAAATGGCAAACCACTTCAGGATCTTTGCCAAGAAAACCCCAAAATGGGGTCACCGAGAGTTAGATACAACTGAAACAACTGAACAACAATCAGGTTCCAACTTACCCTTTGCAATCATTTTTCATTACTCCCCCTTTCAAGTATTCATGATTCCAAACAAACTGGCCTATTAGCTGTTCCCCATATACAACAATCCATCTTTCACCACCATGTCTTCCCAAGTCTATAACACTCCCACTCAACCTAACAAAATACATACTACCAGTCTTTCTTGAAAGTATAGCTTGGGTACTACACCCCCCCATGCAAAGTTTTTCCTCATTCACCATAGTTATCACTCCCTCCCTCCTGAAATTATTTTTAAATACTTTATTTTTTCCCAATTATATGTAAAAAACAATTTTTAACAGCCTTTTTTTTTAGATTTTGATTTCCAAATTCTTACTCTTCTTCCTTCTCCCATCCTCCCTCATTAAGAAGTCAAGCAATTTGATACAGGTTATACATGTACAGTCATGCAAAACATATTTTCATATTATTCATGTTATTAAAGAAAACAGACAAAAAGTTGAAAAAAGCATGTTTTAATCTGTGTTCAGACTCTACCAGTTCTTTCTCTGGATGTAGATAGCATTTTTCCTCAAAAGTCCTTCAGAACTGTCTTGGATCACTGGAATAATTAAGTCCTTCACAGCTGACCATTTTACAACATTGCTGTTACCGTGTACATTGTTATCCTGGTTCTGCTCACTTCGCTTTGCATCAGTTCATTTACATCTTTCCAGGATTTTCTGAAAGCATCCTGCCCATCATTTCTCCTAGCATAATAGTATTCCATCTTGAAATTATTTTACACATACTTTGCATTTTTTTACATCAATGGCAAATATTCTCCCAGTAAAAAGTACACATGAGATCAGAGAATCTTTTCATTATGTGTATCTCCAGTGCCCCCCACCTTAGTTATTCTGCGCACAATACATACTAAATGTTAATTAAATATTCAAGGTACTATGCAAAGATGGTTAAGAAAAAACTGGAAATAGAGTGAGTGCCTGTCAAAATTGGACTAGCTAAACAAACTATAAGAACGTAATGGAGTAGTATTGAAGCATATTAGAGTTCAAATGTTGCCTTAAACATTTACTAGCTGTGTGACCCTGGGAAAGTCACTTAACCTCTGTCTGCCTCAGTTTCTTCAACTGTGAAACTGGGATAACAGTATCTACCTTACAGTATGCTTGTGAGGATCAAATCAGATATTTATAAAGCACTTAGCACAGTGCTTGGCATACAGTGGGTGCTACATAAATTCTTATTCTCTTCTGTTTGCCCCATGCAACTGGAAAAATATGAGGAATTCAGAGAAATAAGGGAAGATTCCTAGGAAGAGATATAAAGCAAAGTAAGCAGAACTAGTAGAATGACATATAAAAAGACCATAATAATGTAAAAGAAAACACTGAAAAACAGTTGACCTGAAATGAATTACAATGATCCACTTTAGGCCTGAAGAAACATCACACTTTCCTCCCCCCAGAGAAGAGAGGTGGACGAACACAGTTCCATGCCATGTTCAGTAACAATAAGAAATTCCACTGTAACGTTATGAAATAAATAGTACTATCCTTATTTTTGAATATTATCCCAAATTCCTCACCACAATAGGAAGACATTTAAATTTTCTATTTTTCTAATTAAGGTGGACTAGATAAGCCTCCCTCCCTGAGTACTCACCCTTTAACCCTTTGATACTTTATTACTAAAAAATTTGAAAAAAGCAGTAGAAAAAGAATTAGATATCCAATTTCTTACATTCTAATTATTACCCCTATCTCTTGGTGAATGGATATGCAAACATAAATTTTCCCAATACTCCCAAATATGACTGAATTCTTCAAAACTCCTAAATTCAGAACCCTATAGGTATTTTATATCAAAATGTAGTTTATTTTGTTTGTAAGGGGCAAGGAATGATGAGCTAGTTTTAAGGATTTTTTTTTTTTTATTTTTATAGGAGTATTTCTAAAAACCTAAGCCTGATACTACTTACCGACACAGGAGGAAATTGTAAATAAAACACCACTGGTCTTACAATTACAATTAAAACTCAGAAGAGAAAACTACTGAGCCTAGAGCAGAAATTATAGCATAGGTAATTCAATCTTGTTAAAGGATCTGGCGTGAAAGATCCACTGCCCCGCCAGAATCCGCTCCGGGCTTTACTGGGGCTGCGAACCTGGAGCTGGGAGCGCGAGGAGGGAGGGCGGGGGAAGGAGTGCGTGAGCTCCCGGGTTCCGAACCTCCTCCAGCTTCGGGGAAGGAAGGGCGAGGGAGCGTAGGGGCGGGGCCAATTCCTCGGAAAGAGCCGCGCAGCCCCTCCCTTCTCCAACCCCGCCAACGGCGGGAGACTTGCGTTAGAGAGGAGCTTAGAGGCTGGAGTGTTTCGTTAGCAGACCATGGGGATGGAGGCCAAGTCTTGGCACTACTAATCTCTCGTTGGGTATTTTGCCCCAGTGCCAGCCACAATCCCTCAGCAGCGCTCCATCCCCACGTGTGTCACCGGCCATGTTGAACCCACCAGGGATAATCTCCCCTCCGGAGGACCCCCCCCCCCCCCCCCCCGCCGAGAAAAGCCTCAGGGCCTGAGGCCAATTCTTGCACCCGTTCTCCGACCTCCTTCGAACCTGGAACCTTCTCCCCGGTATGAAACTCCTCACCTTTGAAAGGAGCGTTTGGCAGTATACAGATGGTCCCCAAGCCCTCCCTGCCCCAATATTTTTGATTACAATGTTTTGTGACTATTTTGTGTTAATGCGCGGCACTCCCTACCCTCCCCACAAACCCTTCAGGGTTCTGAGGCCCCGTGTAGGCCCGTCTGATAGAGAGATCGACAAATACATATATATATATATATGTGCCTGTGTGATCTTAGGCAAGTCACAGCCTCAGTTTCCTCATCTGTAAAAGAGGCTAATAATAGCACCTGCCTCCCAGGGTGGTGTTTGGGTGGATAAAATAAGAACAGCATTTTAAAAACTCTTTGCAAACCTCGAAGTGCTAGGTAAATAAATTATAGATAGATTTTTCTCTATCCCTGATATAGATCTACCAATATGGAGCTAGAGATAGCTAATAGATTTATCTCTGACATCTAGATCTATGTATCTATGTAATTTATTTACCTAAAGCTTTGCAAACGTCGTATCTCATTTAATCCACATAAACACCAGGGGGAAGTAGGTGCTATTATTAGCTCCCTTTTACAGATAAGAAAACTGAGGATATGATTTGCCTGCGGTCACACAAGCTGATAGAAGTGCTTGAAATCGGGTCTTCACGACCCAGGCGCAGTACCCACTGCACCACCTAAGCTATGCCAGACTTGTTAGGTGCGCATGGGGGTCGAGCCCCTCAAACCCCCCTAAAAGAAGAAATCCCAGGGTCCATGTGCCCACGATCACAGCACCAGCAAGTGTCCTCCGGGGCCCAGGCCATCTCAGCACGAAGAAAAGCATGTGGACCCAGAAAAAGAGACTCAAGCATAAGGCCTGCTGTGGGCGGAGGAAGCTTTTCCTGCTCCTCCTAACCCTTGGCCCTGCCCTGCTCTGGCCCTCCCCCGTGCACCACACCGAGGCTCTACCGTATTTAGAGTTCACGGCCACCTTCAGAGCCTCGGCTCCTCCCAGCTCGGCCTCCAGCAAACCCGGAGGGAATGGCATTCATAGGACCACCGCGCATGCCCACTGGGTATGGCCAGTTAGGGTTTGGAGAGAAAAGCTTGTCTGTGCACCTGCTCTCCCCACCCTGGAGGCTTTGCAAAGCGGGCTTCTACCAATGCCCGAAAGTCAATTTCCCCCACCCCCACCTCTCTAAGAAGTAGAGCTGGGAGGGAAGGAGAAACTGTTTGCTTTGTGGGAATCTTCTGGCTTGCTTCTGGCTCCTGCGACTCTCACCTTTCTTTCCCGTAGTTTGTGTCCAACAGCATCAGCCTCAGGCTGCTAGGTGGGGCCTCAGGGGAAGGTTTTTCTACGGCCTAGGAGCTTTCTTTGCCACAGCCACTTCCTGTCCTCAGTTCCTGGGAGGCTAAAACCACCAAGCTCTTGATTTCTTTTGCACACCTAGCACTCTTGGTCTCTAGGCCTTTTTCCCCCTCTTGTTGAGCTCCAAAAAGACTTTAATGAGTGTCTTCACCCAAGTCTACTGAAATCTACTGCCCAGGCCCGTTTTTAAAGAATGGAAAACAAGTCCCAGGTAAGCGGCTTGTCCAAGGAGTCACACAGCTAGAGGCTAGATAAGAAGTGAGCCGCCTCTGCAGTCAGGCAACAAATACTGTTTACATCTCCATAATGAACTCATTATTCCACTCATCACAGCAGCTTTTCCAGACTTTTTCATTCTTCCTCAAACCTCCCATGACTTCCTATCCTTCCCCTATCCAGCCTCTCAGCTGAGAACTTTGCCTCATATTCCACAGAGAAGCAATGTCGTTTGATAAGAGCTCCCTTCCTCATTTCAAATAACCTTCTTCCATTATCTCCTCCCTCACTCTTGTCACAAGAAATGCCATTCATCTGACCAAGATAAGCCCCACTTTGAATTCTCCAGACCACTGCTCCCCTTTTATCCCTATTCTCTCAATTTTCTTCACTCTCTCCCTTCTCCTAGCTGCTTTCCTGTTCCCTAAAATCCTGCCGGTATCTCCTCCATCCCCTTAACGATCATCCAATATCTCTCCTCCCTTTTGTGGCTAAACTCTTTGGGAAGACTGTATTAATCAGAGCCTCCAGTTCCTTTCTTCTCATTCTCTGCAGTCTGGTTTCCAACCTTATTATTCAGCTGAAACTGTTCTCTCCAAAGTTGCCAGTTACCTCTTAATTACCAAATCTAATGGTCTTTGCTCAGTCCTCTTTGTCAACCTCTCTAGAGCCTTTGCTACTGTCAATCAGGTTCTTTTCCTCGATGCTCTCTTTAGGTTTTCGTATCACTACTCTCTCGGGTTCTCTTTCTACCTGTCCAACTATCCTTCATCTCTACTTCCCTCCTACCTGTCCAACTACCCTTCTTCTCTGCTAGATCTTCATAATAGCTGGCATTTATATAGCGCTTTAGGTTTGCAAAGCATTTTGCATGTGTCATCTTGCTTTATCATTATAACAATCTTGGGGGATAGTTGCTGTTACTATCATCCTCATTTTAACATTTGAGGAAACAAACATACTAGTGTCTGAGACAGAATTTGAACTCACATCTTCCTCATTCAGGTTTCTCTCACTAACCATGGATGTTCCCCCAAGGCTCTGTTCTGCACTCTCTTCTCTTCCTGCTTTACGGTCGGTCTTTCACTCAGTGATTTCATCACTCCTGTGAATTCAATTACCATCTTTACAGGGATGATTCTCAGATCTACTTAACCAGCCCTAACTTCTTCTCTTTTTACCTCCAGTCTAGAATTTCCAGTTGCCTATTGGACATCTCAAACTTGATATCCTGTAGACTCTTAAACTCAACATCCCAAAAGTGAACTCATTTATCTTTCCCTCCTAAACTTTCCCCCTCTTTCTGATATCCCTTTTGCTATCTAGGCCACCACCCTCGCAGTCACTCAGCCTCACAACTTTGATGTCATCCACTCCTCCTCTTTACTCTCTGTCACCACCTTATATCCAATCTGTTGCCAAATCTTATTGATTTCATCTTCCTAATATGTGTTGTAGGACAACTAAGTGGTGCAATGGATAGAGCACTGGACTAGGAATCAGGAAAACTCTTCTTCATGAGAGTTATGAGTTCAAATCTGGAATCAGACACTGGCCGTGTGACCCTGGGCAAGTCACTTAACCCTGTTTGCCTCAGTTTACTCATGAGCTGGAGAAGGAAATGGCAAACCACTCCAGGATCTATGTCTAGATCTTTGTCTAGAAAACCCCAGATGGGGTCCACAAAGCACCTCCCACAACTGAGCAACAACAACAAAAATCTCTTGTATTAGCCTTTTCTTCTCTGCCAGCACCAGGGTGGTGGCCTAATTACCTCAACCCTGAACCTCTGGTTGGTCTGCCTGCTACAAGTCTCTTCTCATTCTAGTTTTGAATCAGTTGTCAAAGTGATCTTCCTCAAACACTATTCTCTACATTTCATTCCCCTATTCAATAAACTCCAGAATCAAATATAAACCCTTTGTTTGGCTTTTGAAGCTCTTTTGAACCTGGTCCTTTCCTACCTTTTAAATCTCCTTACATTCTATTCATTTCACAGGCTCTGTGATCCAGTGACACACTGTCTTCCTTAATAAATTGCTCTATTTTTGTCCCCTTCTGTGCCTCTCTTCCATTCCCTTTGTGAAACTTAAAATGCTCTAATGATGCTCCTTTTTCATAACTACCCCTAAATATAATCCTTCCCTCATTATAATTATTTAGAGCAATGGTATCAAACTCAAATTGAAAAGAGGAATGGTGGAGGTCACTAAACCTTATTTAAAGATCCTTATAGGTGCATATTGAACTTGGAAAACCACATATTAACATTATCTATATTTTACTGTATTTTTATGTACTTTGTTAAATATTTCCCAATTACATTTTAATCTAGTTTGGTGGGATTCTCATATTTGACACTTTTTAAGGAAGAAAATACAGATCTAGGTTTCTTGCTTTATTTAAAAAACCTCAACCCTACTAAGATTAATGGTAATTTGGTAAGATCAATATTTTGGTGCTCTGCAATTTCCTTGGTACTTTAATATCTCAAGGATCTATGATTTCATCCATGTGGTACTCCCTCCACTGGAACATACTGAAATCCCTGTAAGTTTGATCTTGGCGAACCACTTAGTTTTCCTGAGCCTTAGTTTCCTCATCTTTCAAATGCAGGTTTGGGATTAGATAATTGTTAAGGTCCCTTCTGCCTTTAGACCTATGATCCTAAGACTGGTCTTCCTCAGTTGCTGTGTCCTATTAAGTCTGTCTCTTGGGAGCCTGCCCTGTGATCATGATCTCCTTTGAGCAGCTCCCTGATTAACCTTTCTGGTTCCACTAACCCATGCTTTTAAAGCCCAGGGTCACTTTCAAGTCACCATGAAATCTTAGAGTAACACTTTAGTGAAAGTTATTTGGTATTGTTGCCTTCCCTCTGTTGATTATTTCCTATCTGTCCTGTATGTAGCTTGTTTATACAAAATTAATTGTTGTCTCCCCTGTTCCCCTCCCCCAGAAGATTTCAAATTCCTGGAGGGCAGGGACTATATTTTGTTCTTTTTTGTTCCATCAGAATATAGCATAATGCTGGACATCTCATTAGTGCTTAATAAATGCTTACTGAATGACTAGATGGTGTGCTACCCTCAAGCCTCCTCACAGATGCCAGAATGACTTTCTTGAAGTGTAAATCCTACCATGTAAGTACCTCACTCAAGTTCCACTGGTCCCCTTTTGCTGTAAGATCAAATATTTAAATCTGCTCCTATTAAAAATCCCTATTCCATGTTAAGTTTTATAATATGCATAATGGTTAGAACTGTAGTACATTCATATAATTTACAAGAAGGCAAATACACAGATTGGGAATGTGTATTGAACAATTTTTTTTTGTTTTCTTTTTTTACTGTGTGAGGTCAAAAAAGTCTATAGACCTCTGTTCTAGAGGCTCAGAGGAAGAGGAATCTTATTCTAGTTAGTTTACGTTTTTCCTCCTCTTCTGCTATAAGCACAGTATTATGTTCTTTTAGTTCCTTTACTTTGATTTTTTTTTTAAGATGGCCCTTTTCCTACTTGCTCTCTTCCCCTCATGCTTGATCCCCTCTTCTCATTTGTTACCCCTTTCTCTTTAGGGTTTTATTAATTCCTCTTCCTGTTTTAATGTGCTTATATATTTCTTTCCCCTCTTTTTCTTCATTCAGTTAATCAAGTAGATTCTCCCTTTCTCTCCTTCCCTTTAGCTAGTCTTCATTAATTTTTAAAATTTCATTTTTTGTGTGCCCCTTTTCAAAAAAAATTTTTCTCATTGTCTGACTTCTTTTTCTATTTATTCTAGACCTTTAATGTCTGATTCATGATTCCTGTAATGATCTGGCCTCTCTCTTTTTCCTGAATTCTTCATACAACCAAAGACTCCAAGATATTCCCTCTAGGCATTTTCTGCCACTGCCTCCTAAGGTTTACCCTATGGATTCCTCTTTTCCATTGTAAATGATGTCTGTTATTTATAGGTGTGCAAGAGAACACTGCCCCACAGTAAAGCCCCTCCTTCAACCACTGTATATACCCACTCTGGTTGACCATTTTTTTTTCCTACATTTGCTTAGAAACTTCCTCCCTGTGTTTATGCTCTCCCATTCCTCTGAGTGACAGTTTGCCCCAGGGGCTCCAACTCTCCTCCCTGTCCCAGGACAAGTAGACTTTTCAAGCACTAAATTCCCCAGATGTCATCAAGTATCTTCCTCTCCCTCAGTGACCATCTATGAAGTGGAACCCCCTTTGACCTTCAAAGTAAAGCATCACACACACCCTTTTCAATCTTTCTCCTTTCCTCTTCGACTTCTCCCCTGTAAGCTCTTTTTCAGACCACAGAGGTCATCTTCCCCTCCTGACTGGCCTTTGATTGGACCCCAGGGCATCTTTCATTTCTCTCTATTCCCTTACTCCCTTCACCCCTTTCATTTATCTTCTTGTGCTTTAATATAGTCCCACAAAAAGAAAATTCTCCAGTAGTCGGGTTGTCACCAGGTTCTGTCCATAATGCTTCCTGTCTATTCACTGTCATGGCTACCATGTTTCTGCCTTCATCCCTGCTTCCTTGTATACATTTTAAAAAGTCTCTTATTGGTCTCTCTTTTGTCACTCTGTTGCTATTGCTGTCCTTGCTTGCTACATTTATTTACTCCTTCCTACATTTCTGTTGTTTGTGGTATTTGAGAAGAAAGTAATCTCTTCAGGTCTGATTTTCTTTCAAAAATGTTTCAAATTCTTCTTTATTATTGAATATCCATCTTTGGTCCTGAGATTTGGTGTTAGGTTCAGATTTATAGAATAGGTCACCCTGGGCTGCATGCTGAGCTCCAGTGTTCTTTGCACCACATTATTACATTTCCTCCTCCTTTTTTCTAGTAGGTGAAGAATAGCCTTGTATTATCAGAATGTCCTTTCCTTTGTAATTAAGAGTCTTTCTCCTGATGGCTTGTAGAACTTGTTTCTGAATCAAACTGCTAAATTTAACCACTGTATGTCTTGGAATTTGTAGCCTTGGTTCTTTCTCTGGAGGTAATCTGTGAATTCTTTCCATTGGAATTTCATTTCCTATGTTCAGAAATTCTGGGCACTTCTCTTTTATTATTTTTTTCATATGGTATTAAGGTATGATATAAGGTATGGTATGGTATGATTTTTTTTTTTGCCCTGTCATTTTCTTCTGGGAGTCCTATGATCCTTAGGTTGTCTGTATGTATCCTGTCTATGAGTCCAGTATTGCCTCCCATAATGATTTTTTTGACTAGGTTAAAAGGGCCATTCTTCGTCTCATTTCTTACCTACCCTTAATCACTGAATGGGCTCAGTGTTGCCTCAGACAAACTGAGACCTGGGAAAGACTTTAGCTTAAAAAAACCAATGTCTCCTACTGAGTGTGGAGCCATGCCTAGTAGTCCTGATTTATATCTTACCACTGGACTCAGATGATTCCAGAGGAGAAAGTGAGGGGAATGACTTTGCACAGCCCTCCTCCCTCACTTAATCCAGTTTACTTGCAAGTCATGGCATCACCTTCTCTTCTAGGTTGTCCTTCACTTCTGTACATTTATTTGCACTCCCAGTTTATTGTTCTTTCTTTGGCTATGTCAGCCATTGCAAGTTCAAGTTCTTCTATTCTGTTCATTGTTTTTGCTGTGCAAGATATATATTCTGTTTCTGAAATTCTCATTTTTCTTTTAAACCACTCAAGAACAGTATATTGTGATTCCATGTTCTCCTCAAATTTCACAGGGTCCTCTGTCTCAACAAGTATTGAATAATTTAACTTTTTCCCCCTTCAGTATTTATTCACAGATGCCTAAACTTGTTTATTAGATCTGGAGGCTATATATCCTTTTTCTGTTTCTCCTGTTAATTTATCTGCTTAAGTTTAAGGACTTTGAATTTTCTTCTTCCTGAAATCTTTGGTACTTTCAGTATTCTCCCTCCCCTTCTTTCTCCCCCCAAAACTTATATTCCTTATCACTCACTTCCTGACTCCCTACCCTCTGATTTTGCTTTCCATTGGGGGCTGGAATTCAAAGTCTCTCAGCCTCTTCCTATCCTAGGTAATTCACAGTTCACCCACTTAGGTCTCTGCCCCAACTGATTTTTGGATGGTAAGAACTGGCACCAGCTGTGCTCTTTCCCTCGGGCTTGGTGGAGTGCTGCACATGGACAAAGCCCTGTTCTGTTGATCTGTCCTTCTTCTGTTCCTTATTACTCTGGCCCAGCATCAACAGTATTTCTGGCAGTTCAGTGCTTTGTAGCCCTAGTACTTCTGGAGGTATAGCCAACAGATTTTTTCTCCTGATTGGGTTGTGGTCAAGCTCAGAGAAATCTAACTAACTCTTAGAAATAAGGCCCATAAGAAATAAGGTAACAGGCCCAGAGGTGAAAGGGACCCCAGTAATCATCTCACCTTTCATTTTACTGATGAGACCATTAAGACCTAGGGAGATTAAATGATTTGCCCAGAGTCACAAGAGTTTCTCTTTGTTCTTGTTCAGTAGTTCAGTCATGTCCAGCTCTTTGTGACCCTATACACCATACTGTCTATGATGTTTTCTTGGCAAAGATACTGGAATGGTTTGCCATTTCCCTCTCCACTGGATTATGGCAAACAGAGGTTAAAGACTTCCCCACTGTCACACACTTACTTCAGATCCAGTGCTCTATCTACTGAGATAGAGAGTCTACTGAGAGAAGAGACATGGCTTCCTCAATCTTTTCTACCACTTTTTGTAACAAAGACATGGCAACCAAGCTACTTGATGAGGTAACAAGGTTTAGAAAGGACAGCTAAATGGATGGAGTACCAGGCCTGGAGTTAGACATCTTCCTGAGTTCAAATCTGGCCTCAGACGCCAGCTGTGTGACCCTGGGCAAGTCACTTAACCCTGTTTGTCTCAGTTTACTCATCTGCAGAATGAGTTGGAAAAAGAAATGTCAAACCACACCAGTATCTTTAGCAAGAAAATCCCAAATGGGGTCACAAAGAATCAGACATGACTGAAACAACTGAACAACAACAATGAAGATGTCTTTGGATTGTCCTTGAACCAGCTGATTTCTGATAACAAAGTTTAAGGAGCCATTTCTTGGGTTAACTTCTCTAAGTCATAACTGTAAATGTAGTATGATATGATAGGAAAAAAAAAACAAGAGACTTGGAGAAAGAAGCTGGGTTCAAAGGCCACCTCTGTGTGACTATGGACAAGTCATTCAATCTATCTAGGGTTCAGTTTCCTCATCTGTAAAAATGAGAAGAATCTCAAACAAGATAATCCATCAAATGTCCAACTTTAAAGTGCTATGTAAATGTCAACTATTATCTGGTCCCCTCTACTGGGTAAATAGGATAAACCCAAAAATGTCTTTGCCCATAGATTCATTGCTTTATGAGGCACCTAGGTGGCTCAGTTCTGGGCTTGAGATCAGGAAGTCTCTTCTTCCTGAATTCAAATCTGACCTCAAACACTTAATAGCTGACTCTTGGCACATCATTTAAACTAGTTTGCCTCAGTTTTCCCATCTGTAAAATGAACTGGAAAAGGAAATGGCAAGTCATTCCAGTATCCAGTAGAGTTTGAAATGACTGACAGCCACCACCCTTTTTTGTCATTCCTCTGAAGTCTGTAATTCCTCTACAAAGGGGAAAGGTATATAGGACCATATGTTTCAATCATGTCTGATTCTTTGTAACCCCATTTGGGATTTTCCTGCCAAAGATATTGGTATAGTTTGCCATTTCCTTCTCCAGCTCAAGTTGCAGATGAGTAAACCAAGGCAAGCAGAGTTATGTGACTTGCTCAGGGCTAGTAAATATCTGAATCTAGATTTGAACTCAGAAAGATGTCTTTATAATTCCAGGCCTAGTACTCCAACCACTGCACCAGTTAGCTGCCAGATGACAAGGTATGTAGGTATATTCATCCCTAACTTCAAAGAGGAGGGGAAAGAGAGGTGGGTAGCTAAATTTTTATTTTGACTTGGTTCAATTGGTGAATTACCAGATTCTTCAGTTTGTACTTCCTCCTGCTCCACTCCTCTTAGGCCAAGCTTCCTTTGTTTTATTATAAGCATCACACCAAGAACCAATAACTTTGAATAAAGCAATTCACCCTAGTTCCCCAAAGCAGCACCTTTATTGAAAACTGTGGATTAGTTTACCCACGGAAGGTAAAGGATGGCAAAACTGAGATTAAGCCAAAATCAAAAATCATTTAATAATTTAGTCAAGTAAGTTGTAAGTTCTTCTTTTAGGGGAAATGATTGAACTATTCATTAAAGTTAAGATAGCATGTACTGGGGATGGAAGGTAAGATTTCAGTTAAATGATTATCTTTTAAAGAGTCTATGCGATTAGGATCCCATACTCAGAAGCAATGTGTTGAATCATAGAATTAGAGATGAAAGGAACTTTGAAGTCATATAGTCCAATTTCTTCATTTTATAGCTGTGGAAACATATCTAAAGAGGGTAGATGACTTGTTTTACAAATGATGGTGACAATTTGAAGCCAAGCACTTGATTCCAAATCTAACACTTTCCCCCTTGCATCAGGCTTCCTGCCTGCTTGATTCATGTCTAGCCACTCCAAACATCCTGAGACATCTTACCAACTGATCTGCCACTCCCCTCTAAACTTTCCTATGCCTTCCTCTTTTCCATCCTAGTTTTTCTACTTTGGAAACAGCAGTCAAATAACACTACCACTGCTTCTAGAATTCAAATGCCTCATGAAGGCACTCACCAGGTGACTCCACTTAACTTCCTGTGACTTGAGATCAAAAATCCTTTCCTTGACCACCACTCTCCCATTATGTGATGAGAGTGATCCAGCTAAGTGGTGTTAAAGGAGTGAATTTTGAGTAGTGTTTTGAAGTCGAGGGAACATGCTACAGTGGAAAGGCACTTTGAATGAAATATTGAGAATAGTGCAAGTGTGGACTCTGTTAACTGTCCTTGATGAGTTCAAGTCATCAGAGTCATTCATATGACTATATCCTATACAAGGATGAGGTTTAGCCATAGACTATGGGAAGGAAGGGATAAAAGCAATGAGATTTCTCAGAAAGTCAGTATGACTATTAGTGGACTGAAAGCATTTGAAATATATGCTTCCTCTTCCCTGCCTTTTTTTTAGCTTCATCAGTGTAAGGAGTGACCAGGGGGAACTTCTACAAATGAAATCATGGGATAATGATTCCTTTGAGTCAGGCCATGGACCCCTGTACTTTCATTTTAGAAAGGAGGAATCTGAAGTACATGCATAACACATCTTGCTTAGGATCACACAGCTAATGTGTTTGAGGCAAGATTTAAACCTAGGTCTTACTGAATCCAAGTCCAATATTCTGTCCACTACTCCATGCTGCCTCTTAAATCAGTGCCTTCTTTGCAAATCACAGACTTGATGAGTTGACTGGGCACTGAGGGGTTAAGTGACCTGCCCATAGTAACAGAGCTAATATGAGTCAGAGTCATGACTTGTCTTCAAGACTCTAAATTTAGACAGCTTACTCTCTGTCAACTAAATGAGGTTGCCTTCTTAATAAAAAATTTGTACATGGGGAGGGGGGAATGGGCTTTTGATTCATTAAAGGAATTCTTGATCAACTTGAAAAATTCACTCCAATCAATCTGATGAGAATAATGTGAGGTGCATTCTTTGGAGGCAAAGATAAGATGCCAAAAACTACTAATGACCAGCCACCTGAGAATCAGCCCCTTCTGACTTCAGTATCTATAAAAACAAGCTGATCATACTCTTTTAAGTTTCCTGGGTTCCCTCTTCTACTTTTATTTTTCATCTTATTTTAGAAATATGTTCCCAGTGCCTTTCAGAAGAAGTAACAAGAGACAAAAAAAAGAGGAAGCTCCATAGAGCCTGAGAGCCTATCCCTATAAAGTTATCAAATTGATAGAAATTCTGACTCACAGCATATTACTATTATTCAGAAAATTAGAGTAGACATTTGACCATTATAGACTTTATCATCACCAACTTTATCCATCATAGAAGCAGGGAACTAGATCTGAGAAGGATCTCAGAAGTCATCTCGGCAAAGCTCTTTTTATAGGTGAGGAAAATGAGATCTGGGGAGGTTGAATAATTTGTCAAAGGTCACACAGGCAGTAAGCATCAAAAGCAGGATTTGATTCAAGTCCTGATTCTGAAGACATTGTGACTTCCAGTGTGGAGGTTAAACAGATAGTTCAGCTACTCTTGTGGATTTAGATATCCTCATATCTTTCTTTCTCTCTTTCTCCTCCCACATACTCTTTCATGGTGGGGAAGTTTCCACCCCCAGGATTGATAGAATACAGGGGAAGGGGAAATATTTTTATAGCATTTCTAGGTGACAAAAAAGAGACTGAAACTCCTCAAATTGGTCAGGGCTTCCCTGGATCTCTACCCCATTACACTAAGAAAAGCATACATACCAAAACACCACTGTAACTTTAAAAAAAAGGAAGCAGCAGACAATCTTTGACTCCCACTGATAGAAGGAGTAGCTTTAGCAACATAAAATTCATATATCTGCACTCTTGACCAGGGTAGATATTCACTAAGATTAGGAAGTCTTATTTCTCAACTTGAGCTTGAAAAGGGGGTTGCAGGTAGGAGAAAGAGGGAGTCAACGTGAACCAGTAGAAGCAGGAAGAAGCCAGTGGTGTCCCATGAGCGAGTAGTTGGGTATCACAACAACAGGAGCAGATCCATGATTCTTGAATATGAACCATGGGACAACATGAGCAAGAATTATAAATTGGGCAAAACATGCATTACCAATCAAGCATAGCCCAAGAAGAAAGACGGTGACACATTTTTCCCCCTTCCTTTCTCGAAAGGAGAGTTGAATGTCACTATGGATTACTTATTCACTTAAACTTCCTTCTCCTGTTGTCCAACCCAAGAAATTTAATGAGGGTAGTGGGAATTTGAGAGTTGTAGTTTGTTCTTTTGGGTTAGTTAGGTGGTACAGTGGTTAGAGTTCTGGGCCTGGAGTCACGAAGATTCATTTTGCTGAGTTCAGATCTGACCTCAGATACTTATTAGATGTGTGAGCCTGAATAAATCATTTAACCCTGTTTCTTAATCTGTAAAATGAGCTGGAGAAAGAAATGGCAAACCACTCCAGTATCTCTGCCAAGAAAATCCCAAATGGGGGTCGCAAAGAATCAGACACACTGAACAACAACAAAAGGTTTTTTTTTCCCTAAATGTTCACTTTTATGCTTAACTTTTAAATATATGAAGAAAAGCCCTGTGGGCCAACAGAAATTCTAAGTGGTTGTATTTTACTTAATGCTTACTTATTTGGGTAGGATAATGGATTGTCACAAGTCCCCTTTTAAGAGATAGACATATTGCTGAGCTGAGGTAGGCTAATGTCTTGAAAGTTGAAGACCTGAAAATTCTTACAAGACTGTAACAGAAACTGAGACCAAATGTGTTGTAAGTTTATTCCCTTTATGTATACAAATATGTATACACTTGGTTCACAAAGGGAAGTGAACCAAGAAAGCAGACATTTTGTTTCCTTGAAAAGGTAATATATGTGTAGGGAAAGAAGCCATAACACAAAGAGGAAATCCCCACCTGCATGGAGGGAGGGGAATCCCTTAATAGGTGCAGCCTTGGACCTAGACTCAGGAGTAATTGACAGCTTTGCCTGCCTTGCTTACTAGTGTCACCTGATGGTTAGATATACAAATACTTTTCAAATGAGGTAAATGGGGTTTTCAGGGAGGACAAACATCTAAGGTATGAGGGCTTATTGAGCCTTCTCCTCCCCTTTTGATATCCACCTTTCCCCAGGTGTCTTGGCTTTGTCTTGTCACTGGGTTTTGATGAATCAGGAAGACAGAATGAGGCTGACCATACAACTTTGCCTCACTCAAATCCAACTCTTGTGATAGTCACGATGTCACTCTGGTGTCATTGGTCCTCTTCAAAAATAAAGGATGAACAAGAGCAACTTTTCACACTGTGTAAGAATCCTGAAAAGAGCTCCGTGTATTAAATATGTGGTACTTAATTAAGGAATTAAAAAGTAAGGAGTTGAAAGCTTGAGACTATAGTTTTAATGCAAAGAAATACATTCATAAAAACATAATTGACAGTCAAATTCACAGAAACTATTATAAACCTTGCTTAATTTATACATGAAAATGAACTGTTTGTGGAAAAAATGATTACTATTCTTTCATTTTAATAAGCTGCATATGATCCCAGAGAATGATTTACTTGTTGTTGTTGTTGAAGTTGTTAGGGATTTTGTAAAACAAGCTAGAATGATACTAAGATAAAATACTAAACCATATATAAAGGCCTCAAGAAACATTGTAAAGGTACTCTTAAGCACATAACTATTAGCGTCCTGACTTGATGCTTATGACTTGTTCAACTAAGTATTCTATCTCCAATGATGTTTTTTTAAGATAGTATTTCATGATGAGCAGGCAGATTTCAGAAAAACCTGACTTACGTGAACCGATGCTGAGTTAAGAAGAACATTGTATACAGTAACAGTAATATTGTACAATGACCAACTGTGATAGACTTAGCTCTTCTCAGCCATGCAATGATCTAAGACATTTCCAAGAGTCATGATGGAAAGGGTTCTCTACATCCAGAGAAAGAACTGTAGAGTCTGAATGCAAATTGAAGCATGTTATTTCCTTCTTTTTGTTTCTCATGGTTTTTCCCTTTTGTTTTGATTCTTCTTTCACAACATGACTATTATGGAAATATGTTTCATATATACTTCATACATATATAGCCTATATCAGAATGCATGCTGTCTTGGAAAGGAGGGAGGGAGGAAAAAATTTGAAACTCAAAATCTTGTAAAAGTGAAAATTATCTTTGCCTGTAATTGCAAAAATTAAAATACTAATATTAAGTGAGGGGGAAAGCAAAAAATAGTATTTCATCCCCCCTATTACATGTCAAGACAATTTTTAGCATTCAGGTTTTCAAGATTTGGGGGTTCCAAATTTTTCTCCCTCCCTCATACTCTGAGAGTAGGGACATCCTCAGCATGGAAGTTTAGGTGGGAGGAGGAAGAAAGAAAGATATTATGATACCTATCTCAGTGAGAACAGGAGAGCTTGTCAGTTTTACCTTCAGTGTGGAAAGCATGGTGGCTGTGGAGTAAGAGGGCATGGGTCAAATCCTGCTTTTGATGCTAACCACCTGTTTCACTTTTGGCAAGTCATTAAACCTCCCTAGGCCTCATTTTCCTCACCTATCAAGAGGTTGGGTTAGATAGTATCTGGGATCTCTTCTAGTTCTAAAATCTATGATTCTGTGAACCTATTACTGCTTTAATTTTATTTGTATTAGCACATCAGTGATATTTAAATTGTATGTCTGAATTTCTTAGGTACAGAGAAATTGAAAAAAAGGGATCTATTCCAAAGGGTGGGAGGTAGAAGCAAGATAATTGTAGCAATTACTATATTTAGTATTTTATTAATTAACCCTGAACTACTAACTCAGTAAGATGGCTTCCATCTAGGGAAATAATTCATCTGCTTGGTGGCTGACTCAAATCCTGCACTTTGAATTATTCTAACTTCCTTCACTGAGTTTTAGCCTGTGTCAGCTGACTCCCAGTAGGTTTAAAGGAAGCAATACAAACAAAGAGAAGACAAACATAAATGTCTCAAAGTCTGAGAAAGACCAAGAAAACAGAGGTCTTCCATCATCTAGCACCACACCATCCATAAGTAGAACCTTTTTCACAGTAAATGGAGGAAATTTGAATACTGTGGATAAGCTTACTTACCTTGGTTGTATACTTTCCCAGGATGTCCACATAGATGATGAAATTGATGCTCACACTGCTAGAGCTAGGCCAAAGTTTGAGAGGCTCTGAAAGAAAGTGTGGGAAAGAAGAGGTATTAGGTTACATATCAGACTAAAGGACTACAGAGTCATCGTACTGACTTCACTGTTGTATGCCTGTGAAACCTGGATAGACTATCAGTGCCATGCCAGAAAACTTTTTCTGTTTCTACTTGAATTGTTTTAGGAAGATTATGAAGATTTCTTGGCAAGATAAGGTCACTGAGGTCCTCTTTCAAGATGAACTGCCAAGCATTCAAACTCTACTGCAGAGAACACAACTTCAATGGACTAGCTATGTTGCCCAAATACTAAATGCACATTTATCTAAAAGACTATTTTATAGAGAACTAGCACAAAGAAATAACTTACACTTACACTTCAGAAGAGTACGTAGAGTCATTACACTCTCAAGGTCTCTCTGAAGAACTTTAAATGTTGATTATGAGACAAGGGAGATGCTGGCACAAGATTGCCCAGCATGGTATACTCACATCCAAGAAGATACTGTGCTCTACGAGCACAGCAGTAGCACAAAGGAAATGCAAGTTGTGCAAATCCAGAGATATCACAATCCCAAATATTCTAACAGATTACTTGTGCCCAACCTGTGGTAGATAAAGCCTTCCAAACTCTAATTAGACTGATCAGACACAGCTGAACACACTGTAGCCTGACCCCAATATTTTGATGTCACTGGTTCTCTTTGAAAACAACCAACCAACCACTTAACATAGACCTTGATATATAGTAAGTACTTTCATTCATACAGCTTGCCTTGCAAGAACGGTGGAATAACATCACCAGAAGAACTCTGTGATCCTACAACTTCAGTATTGAATAATACTGAATATAGAGAGGAAAATACAGAGTTAAATAATGTAGGCCTAGGTCTTAAAGGGCTTATGTCTCTGAAGTCCTTATTTAGGGGAGTGATGATATTTTTGAAATAGTATTTTTTCCCCAATTACATGTAAAGAAAGTTTTTGACATTCACTCTTTATAAGATTTTGAGTTTCAAACTTTTTTCTCCCTCTCTCCTTCCCCATCTCCAAGATAGCTTGCAATCTGATATAGGTTATACACGTACAATCATATTTAACATATTTCATTAATCATGTTGTGCAAAAGGAGTTGTAACAAGGGAAAAACCAAGAGAAAGAAAAGAACAAAACAAAATAAAACAAAAAGATGAAAATAGTATACTTTAATCTGCATTCAACTACTGGGTTAGTAGTTCAGGGTTAATTAATAAAATACTAAATATAGTAATTGCTATAATTATCTTGCTTCTACCTCCCACCCTTTGGAACAGATCCCTTTTTTTCAATTTCTCTGTACCTAAGAAATTCAGACATACAATTTAAACATCACTGATGTGCTAATACAAATAAAATTAAAGCAGTAATAGGTTCGCAGAATCATAGATTTTAGAACTACAAGAGATCCCAGATACTATCTAACCCAACCTCTTGATACATGAGGAAAATAAGGCCTAGGGAGGTTTAATGACTTGCCAAAAGTGAAACAGGTGGTTAGCATCAACAGTGTGGGGGACGGGGAGGTCTCAGTTTCCTCATTTTTGAAAATGAGTTGGATTACATAATATTTGTTTTCTTCCAGCTCCAAAATAGACTCAGTATTCTCCATTATTTCTTTGGAGAAAATGCAGGACGTATTTGAAAATGACTCGACAAATACATTCAATACTCAGAAGATGTTCTCTTGTCAGAACAGATTGCCTAAACGGTCTCCCAGTGTTATATCAACTTGACTCTGCTATCTTTTTCCTGCTTCTTCTATCAGTATTTAGCATTTGCTCTACTGAAGCCAAAGGCAATGCAAACAAACGCATTTGGGCAGGTCACCTAAAGACACAACTCTGAAGTCATATGCGTCAAATGTAAACCTCCTCATATCTTATCTGCAAAATAGAAGCCAACATAAGGTATGATGTTTACCTTGGAGCTAGCTGGAAACACACAACTCTCCATTGGTCCATTAGCCAAAATGGAAAATGTATTTGAAGATTGCTCAGGAAATATGTTGAATACTGAGAAGTTGTTGTATTGTCAGGACTGACTGCCTCCACTCTGTGTAAGTATTATATCAACTTGACTCTTCTGTCTTTTTCCTGTTTGTTTTATCAGTACTCTATTGAAGCCAATAGGAATGCAAATAAATGCATTTTGGTATTTCACCTCAGTGAGAAAAACCCTAATGGAATATATGTGAAGGGCAAACCTCCCATGTTTTATTTACCACAGTGTAGTCAATACAATCTATGCAAGTTACCTGGGTGACAGTTGCAGACACACAATTCTCCATTATTTCTTTCGCGAAAATGTGGGACATATTTGAAGATGACTCGAGAAATACATTGAATACTCAGAACATATTCTCTTCTCAGAACTGACTGCCCAAACAGTCTCCCAGTTTTATATCAACTTGACTCTGCTATCTTTTTCCGGCTTCTTCTATCAGTATTTAGCCTTTGCTCTATTGAAGCCAATGGCAATGCAAACAAACGCATTTGGGCAGGTCACATTAAGAGAACAGTCTGAAGTCATATGTGTTAAATGTAAACCTCCTCATATCTTATCTACAGAAGTGAAGCCAACACAAGGTATGATATTTACCTTGGAGCTAGCTGCAAACACACCACTCTCCATTGCTCCATTATCCAAAATGAAAGATGTATTTGAAGATTGCTCAGGAAATACGTTGAATACTTAAAAGATGATGTATTGTCAGGACTGACTCCCTCCACTCTATATCAACTTGACTCTTCTGTCTTTTTCCTATTTGTTATATCAGTACTCTATTGAAGGCAATAGGAATGTAAATAACCGCATTTTGGTATTTCACCTCAGTGAAAAAACCCTAATGCAATATATGTGAAGGGCAAACCTCCCATGTTTTATTTACCACAGTGTAGTCAGTACAAGCGGTGCAAGTTACCTAGGTGATAGTTGCAGACTCAGTATTCTCCATTATTTCTTTGGAGAAAATGCAGGACGTATTTGAAAATGACTCGAGAAATACATTGAATACTCGGAAGATGTTCTCTTGTCAGAACTGACTGCCTAAACGGTCTCCCAGTGTTATATCAACTTGACTTTGCTATCTTTTTCTGGCTTCTTCTATCAGTATTTGGCATTTGCTCTACTGAAGCCAAAGGCAATGCAAACAAACGCATTTGGGCGGGTCACCTAAAGACACAACTCTGAAGTCATATGTGTCAAATGTAAACCTCGTCATATCTTATCTGCAAAATAGAAGCCAACATAAGGTATGATATTTACCTTGGAGGTAGCTGCAAACACACCACTCTGCATTGCTCCATTAGCCAAAATGGAAGATGTATTTGAAGATTGCTCAGGAAATATGTTGAATACTGAGAAGATGTTGTATTGTCAGGACTGACTGCCTCCACTCTGTGTAAGTATTATATCAACTTGACTCTTCTGTCTTTTTCCTGGTTGTTTTATCTATTGAAGCCAATAGGAATGCAAATAAATGCATTTTGGTATTTCACCTCAGTGAAAAAAACCCTAATGCAATATATGTGAAGGGCAAACCTCCCATGTTTTATTTACCACAGTGTAGTCAATACAATCTATGCAAGTTACCTGGGTGATAGTTGCAGATAGACCATTCTCCACTATTTCTTTCGCGAAAATGTGGGACATATTTGAAGATGACTCGAGAAATACATTGAATACTCAGAAAATATTCTCTTGTCAGAACTGACTGCCCAAACAGTCTCCCAGTTTTATATCAACTTGACTCTTCTGTCTTTTTCCGGCTTCTTCTATCAGTACTCTATTAAAGCCGATAGGAATGCAAATAAACGCATTTTGGTATTTCACCTCAGGGAAAAAAACCCTAATGCAATATATATGAAGGGCAAACCTCCCATGTTTTATTTACCACAGTGTAGTCAATACAAGCTGTGCAAGTTACCTAGGTGATAGTTGCAGACTCAGTATTCTCCATTATTTCTTTGGAGAAAATGCAGGACGTATTTCAAAATGACTCGAGAAATACATTGAATACTCAGAAGATGTTCTCTTGTCAGAACTGACTGCCCAAACAGTCTCCCAGTTTTATATCAACTTGACTCTGCTATCTTTTTCCAGCTTCTTCTATCAGTATTTAGCCTTTGCTCTACTGAAGCCAATGGCAATGCAAACAAACGCATTTGGGCAGGTCACATTAAGAGAACAGTCTGAAGTCATATGTGTTAAATGTAAACCTCCTCATATCTTATCTACAGAAGTGAAGCCAACACAAGGTATGATACTTACCTTGGAGATAGCTGCAAACACACCACTCTGCATTGCTCCATTAGCCAAAATGGAAGATGTATTTGAAGATTGCTCAGGAAATACGTTGAATACTTAGAAGATGATGTATTGTCAGGACTGACTCCCTCCACTCTGTGTAAGTATTATATCAACTTGACTCTTCTGTCTTTTTCCTATTTGTTATATCAGTACTCTATTGAAGCCAATAGGAATGCAAATAAACGCATTTTGGTATTTCACCTCAGTGAAAAAAACCCTAATGCAATATATGTGAAGGGCAAACCTCCCATGTTTTATTTACCACAGTGTAGTCAATACAATCTATGCAAGTTACCTGGGTGATAGTTGCAGACACACAATTCTCCATTATTTCTTTCGCGAAAATATGGGACATATTTGAAGATGACTCGAGAAATACATTGAATACTCAGAAAATATTCTCTTCTCAGAACTGACTGCTCAAACAGTCTCCCAGTTTTATATCAACTTGACTCTGCTATCTTTTTCCGGCTTTTTCTATCAGTATTTACCCTTTGCTCTATTGAAGCCAATGGCATTGAAAACAAACGCATTTGGGCATGTCACCTAAAGACACAACTCTGAAATCATATGTGTCAAATGTAAACCTCCTCATATCTTATCTGTAAAATAGAAGCCAACATAAGGTATGATATTTACCTTGGAGCTAGCTGCAAACACACCACTCTCCATTGCTCCATTCGCCAAAATGGAAGATGTATTTGAAGATTGCTCAGGAAATATGTTGAATACTGAGAAGATGTAGTATTGTCAGGACTGACTGCCTCAACTCTATGTAAGTATTATATCAACTTGACTCTGCTATCGTTTTCCGGCTTCCTCTATCAGTATTTAGCCTTTGCTCTATTGAAGCCACTGGCAATGCAAACAAACGCATTTGGGCAGGTCACATTAAGAGAACAGTCTGAAGTCATATGTGTTAAATGTAAACCTCCTCATATCTTATCTACAGAAGTGAAGCCAACACAAGGTATGATATTTTCCTTGGAGATAGCTGCAAACACACCACTCTCCATTGCTCCATTCGCCAAAATGGTAGATGTATTTCAAGATTGCTCAGGAAATACGTTGAATACTTAGAAGAAGATGTATTGTCAGGACTGACTCCCTCTACTCTGTGTAAGTATTATATCAACTTGATTCTTCTATCTTTTTCCTGTTTGTTTTATCAGTACTCTATTGAAATCAATAGGAATGTAAATTACCGCATTTTGGTATTTCACCTCAGTGCAAAAAGCCCTAATGCAATATATGTGAAGGACAAACCTCCCATGTTTTATTTACCACAGTGTAATCAATACAAGCTGTGCAAGTTACCTAGGTGATAGTTGCAGACTCAGTATTCTCCATTATTTCTTTGGAGAAAATGCAGGACGTATTTGAAAATGACTCGACCAATACATTGAATACTCAGAAGATGTTCTCTTGTCAGAACTGTCTGCCTAAACGGTTTCGCAGTGTTATATCAACTTGACTCTGCTATCTTTTTCCGGCTTCTTCTGTCAGTATTTAGCATTTGCTCTACTGAAGCCAATAGCAATGCAAACAAACACATTTGGGCAGGTCACCTAAAGACACAACTCTGAAGTCATATGGGTCAAATGTAAACCTCCTCATATCTTATCTGCAAAATAGAAGCCAACATAAGGTATGATATTTACCTTGGAGGTAGCTGCAAACACACCACTCTCCATTGCTCCATTAGCCAAAATGGAAGATGTATTTGAAGATTGCCCAGGAAATATGTTGAATACTGAGAAGATGTTGTATTGTCAGGACTGACTGCCTCCACTCTGTGTAAGTATTATATCAACTTGACTCTTCTATCTTTTTCCTGTTTGTTTTATCAGTACTCTATTGAAGCCAATAGGAATGCAAATAAACGCATTTTGGTATTTCACCTCAGGGAAAAAAACCCTAATGCAATATATGTGAAGGGAACACCTCCCATGTTTTATTTACCACAGTGTAGTCAATACAATCTATGCAAGTTACCTGGGTGATAGTTGCAGATACACCATTCTCCATCATTTTCTTTCGCGATAATGTGCGACGTATTTGAAGATGACTCGAGAAATACATTGAATACTCAGAAAATATTCTCTTGTCAGAACTGACTGCCCAAACAGTCTCCCAGTTTTATATCAACTTGACACTGCTATCTTTTTCCAGCTTCTACTATCAGTATTTAGCCTTTGCTCTATTGAAGCCAATGGCAATGGAAACAGACGCATTTGGGCAGGTCAAATTAAGAGAACAATCTGAAGTCATATGTGTTAAATGTAAACCTCCTCATAACTTATCTACAGAAGTGAAGCCAACACAAGTAATGATATTTACCTTGGAGGATGTTCTCTGGTAGTTTACATTTGACACGTATTACTTCAGAGTGTTCTCTTTAGCTGACCTGTCAAAATGCGTTTGTTTGCATTCCCATTGGCTTCAGTAGAGCAAACTCTAAATAGTGATAGGAGAAGCAGGGAATAGATAGCATAGTCAAGTGGATATAATACTTCGATGCAGTATATAGGGAGTCAGGCCTACCAGAGAATATCCTCTTAGTACTCAATGTATTTGTTCAGTAATCTTCAAATACGTCTTCCATTTTGGCCAAGGGAATAATGGAAAATGGTGTACATGCAGCTATCTTTCCGGTGGCTAGAATAGCTTGTATTGACTTCACTGCTGTAGATGATACATGGCGAGGTTACCCTTTACGTACATTACTTCAGAATTTTCTCTTCAGGTGTACTGCCAAAGTGCGTTGATTTGGATTTCTATTGGCTTAAATAGAGCAAACGTTGAGTACTGATATAAGAAATAGGAAAGAAAGAGAAGAGTGAAGTTGAGAGAATTCTTCCACACAGTTTGGAGTCACTCGTGACAATACGATGTCTTCTCAGTATTCATCCTATTCCTTGAGGAATCTTCAAAAACACCTTCCATTTTGCCTAATGGAGCCACGGGGAATGTTGTGTTCACAAAGATCTCCAAGGTAAATTTCGTACCTTGTTTTGGCTTCATTTCTATAGATAAGATATGAGGAGTTTTACATTTGACACATAATTCTTCAGAGTGTTCTCTCTAGCTGACCTGTCAAAATGCATTTGTTTGCTTTCCCATTGCTTCAGTACAGCAAACGCTAAATAATGATAGGAGAAAAAGGGAAAAGATGGCAGAGTCAAGTGGATATAATACTTCGAGAAAGTATATGGAGTCAGTCCTACCACAGAACATCTTCTTAGTCCTCAATGTAATTGTTCACTAATCTTCAAATACGTCTTCCATTTTGGCCAAGGGAACAATGGGGAATGGTGTGCATGCAGCTTTCTTCCCGGTAGCTAGAATAGCTTGTATTGACTTCACTGCTGTAGATGATACATGGCGAGGTTACCCTTTACGTCCATTACTTCAGAATTTTCTCTTCAGGTGAACTGTCAATATGCGTTGATTTGGATTCCTATTGGCTTCAATAGAGCAAACGAGTAGTGATATAAGAAAGAGGAAATGAAGAGAAGAGTCAAGTTGAGAGAATACTTCAAGAGAGTTTGGAGTCAGTCCTGGCAATACAATATCTAATCAATATTCATTCCATTCCTTGAGGAATCTTCAATAACGTCTTCCATTTTGGCTTTATGGCGCCACAGGGAATGGTGTGTTCGCAAGGAACTCCAAGGTAAAAATCATACCTTGTTTTGGCTTCATTTCTGTAGATAAGATATGAGGAGGTTTACATTTGACACATATTACTTCAGAGTCTTCTCTTTAGCTGACCTGTCAAATGCGTTTGCTTGCATTCCCATTGGCTTCAGTAGAGCAAACGCTAAATAGTGATAAATAGTGATAGGAGAAGCAGGGAAAAGATAGCAGAGTCAAGTGGATATAATACTGCGATACAGTATAGGGAATCAGGCCTACCAGAGAATATCTTCTTAGTACTCAATGTATTTATTCACTAATCTTCAAATATGTCTTCCATTTTGGCCAAGAGAGCAATGGAGAGTGGTGTTCTTGCAGCTATCTCATATAAGATATGAGGAGGTTTACATTTGACACATATTACTTCAGAGTGTTCTCTTTAGCTGACCTGTCAAAATGCGTTTGTTTGCATTCCCATTGGCTTCAGTAGAGCAAACGCTAAATAGTGATAGGAGAAGCAGGGAAAAGATAGAAGAGTCAAGTGGATATGATATTTCGATACAGTATAGGGAGTCAGGCCTACCAGAGAATATCTTCTTAGTACTCAGTGTATTTGTTCAGTAATCTTCAAATCCGTATTCTATTTTGGCCAAGGGAACAATGGGGATTGGTGTGCATGCAGCTATCTTGCCGGTAGCTAGAATAGCTTGTATTGACATCACTGCTGTAGATAATACATGGGGAGGTTACCCTTGACGTACATAACTTCAGAATTTTCTCTTCAGGTGAACTGCCAAAGTGCGTTGATTTGGATTCCTATTGGCATCAATAGAGCAAACGTTGAATACTGATCTAACAAATAGGAAAGAAAGAGAAGAGTCAAGTTGAGAGAATTCTTCCAGACAGTTTGGAGTCAGTCCTGAAAATAAGATATCATCTCAGTATTCATCCTATTCCTTGAGAAATCTTCAAAAACATCTTCCATTTTGGCTAATGGAGCCACGGGGAATGGTGTGTTCGCAACGAAATCCAAGGTACATTTCATACTTTGTTTTGGCTTCACTTCTGTAGATAAGATATGAGGAGGTTTACATTTGACACATATGACTTCACAGTGTTCTCTTTAGCTGATCTGTCAAAATGCGTTTGTTTGCACTACCATTGGCTTCAGTAGAGCAAATGCTAAATAGTGATAGGAGAAGCAGGGAAAAGATAGCAGAGTCAAGTGGATATAATACTTCGATACAGTATAGGGAGTCAGGCCTACCAGAGAATATATTGTTAGTACTCAATGTATTTGTTCAGTAATATTCAAATATGTCTTCCATTTTGGCCAAGGGAACAATGGGGAATGGTGTGCATGCAGCTATCTTGCCGGTAGCTAGAATAGCTTGTATTGACTTCACTGCTGTAGATAATACATGGCGAGGATACCCTTTACGTACATTACTTCAGAATTTTCTCTTGAGGTGAACCGCCAAAGTGCGGTGATTTGGATTCCTATTGGCTTCAATAGAGAAAACGTTGAGTACTGATATAAGAAATAGGAAAGAAAGAGAAGAGTCAAGTTGAGAGAATGCTTCCAGACAGTTTGGAGTCAGTCCCGACAATACGATAACTTCTCAGTATTCATCCTATTCCTTGAGGAATCTCCCAAAACATCATCCATTTTGGCTAGTGGAGCCACGGGGAATGGTGTCGTCGCAACGAACTCCAAGGTAAATTTCATACCTTGTTTTGGCTTCATTTCTGTGGGTAAGATATGAGGAGGTTTACATTTGACACACATTACTTCAGAGTGTTCTCTTTAGCTGACCTGACAAAATGCGTTTGTTTGCATTCCCATTGCTTCAGTAGAGCAAACGCTAAATAGAGATAGGAGAAGCAGGGAATAGATAGCATAGTCAAGAGGATATAATACTTCGATACAGTATAGGGAATCAGGCCTACCAGAGAATATCTTCTTAGTACTCAATGTATTTTTTCACTAATCTTCAAATATGTCTTCCATTTTGGCCAAGGGAACAATGGAGAGTGGTGTTCTTGCAGCTATCTTCCTGGTAGCTAGAATAGCTTGCATTGACTTCACTGCTATAGATGATACATGGCGAGGTTACCCTTTACCTACATTACTTCAGAATTTTCTCTTCAAGTGAACTGCCAAAGTGCTTTGATTTGGATTCTTATTGGCTTCAAAAGAGCAAACGTTGAGTACTGATATAAGAAATAGGAAAGAAAGAGAAGAGTCAAGTTGAGAGAATACTTCCAGACAGTTTGGAGTCAGTCCTGACAATACGATGACTTCTCAGTATCCATCCTATTACTTGAGAAATCTTCAAAAACATATTCCCTTGTGTCTTATGGAGACACGGGGAGTGGTGTGTTTGCAACGAACTCCAAGGTACATTTCATACCTTGTTTTGGCTTCATTTCTGTAGAGAAGATATGAGGAGGTTTACATTTGACACACATTACTTCAGAGTGTTCTCTTTAGCTGACCTGTCAAAATGCGTTTGTTTGCATTCCCATTGGCTTCAGTAGAGCAAACGCTAAATAGTGTTAGGAGAAGCAGGGAAAAGATAGAAGAGTCAAGTGGATATGATATTTAGATACAGTATAGGGAGTCAGGCCTACCAGAGAATATCTTCTTAGTACTCAATGTATTTGTTCAGTAATCTTCAAATCCGTCTAGCTTGTATTGACATCACTGCTGTAGATAATACATGGCGAGGTTACCCTTTACGTACATTACTTCAGAATTTTCTCTTCAGGTGAACTGCCAAAGTGCGTTGATTTGGCTTCCTATTGGCTTCAAAAGAGGAAACGTTGAGTACTGATATAAGAAATAAAAAATAAAGAGAAGTGTCAAGTTGAGAGAATACTTCCAGACAATTTGGAGTCAGTCCTGACAATAAGATATCATCTCAGTATTCATCCTATTCCATGAGAAATCTTCAAAAATATCTTCCCTTCTGGCTTATGGAGCCACGGGGAGTGGTGTGTTTGCAACGAACTCCAAGGTAAATTTCATACCTTGTTTTGGCTTCATTTCTGTAGATAAGATATGAGGAGGTTTACATTTGACACATATTACTTCAGAGTCTTCTCTTTAGCTGACCTGTCAAAATGCGTTTGTTTGCATTCCCATTGCTTCAGTAGAGCAAACGCTAAATAGTGATAGGAGAAGCAGGGAAAAGATAGCAGAGTCAAGTGGATATAATACTGCGATACAGTATAGGGAATCAGGCCTACCAGAGAATATATTCTTAGTACTCAATGTATTTGTTCAGTAATATTCAAATGAACAATGGGGAATGGTGTGCATGAAGCTATCTTGCCGGTAGCTAGAATAGCTTGTATTGACTTCACTGCTGTAGATAATACATGGCGAGGATACCCTTTACGTAAATTACTTCAGAATTTTCTCTTGAGGTGAACTGCCAAAGTGCGGTGATTTGGATTCCTATTGGCTTCAATAGAGCAAACGTTGAGTACTGATATAAGAAATAGGAAAGAAAGAGAAGAGTCAAGTTGAGAGAATACTTCCAGACAGTTTGGAGTCAGTCCCGACAATACGATAACTTCTCAGTATGCATCCTATTCCTTCAGGAATCTGCCAAAACATCATCCATTTTGGCTAGTGGAGCCTCGGGGAATGGTGTCGTCGCAACGAACTCCAAGGTAAAAATCATACCTTGTTTTGACTTCATTTCTGTAGGTAAGATATGAGGAGGTTTACATTTGACACACTTTACTTCAGAGTGTTCTCTTTAGCTGACCTGTCAAAATGCGTTTGTTTGCATTCCCATTGGCTTCAGTAGAGCAAACGCTAAATAGTGATAGGAGAGGCAGGGAAAAGATAGCAGAGTCAAGTGGATATAATACTTCGATACAGTATATAGGGAGTCAGGCCTACCAGAGAATATCTTCTTAATACTCAATGTATTTGTTCAGTAATCTTCGAATACGTCTTCCATTTTGGCCAACGGAACAATGGGGAATGGTGTGCATGCAGCTATCTTGCCGGTAGCTAGAATAGCTTGTATTGACTTCACTGCTGTAGATAGATGATACATGGCGAGGTTTCCATTTACGTACGTTACTTCAGAATTTTCTCTTCAGGTGAACTGCCAAAGTGCAATGATTTGGATTCCTATTGGCTTCAATAGAGGAAATGTTGAGTACTGATATAAGAAACAGGAAAGAAAGAGAAGAGTCAAGTTGAGAGAATACTTCCAGACAGTTTGGAGTCAGTCCTGATAATACGATAACTTCTCAGGATTCCTCCTATGCCTTGAGGAATCTTCCAAAACATCTTCCCTTTCGGCTAATGGAGCCACGGAGAGTGGTGTGTTCCCAACGAACTCCAAGTTAAATTTTGTACCTTGTTTTGGCTTCCTTTCTGTAGATAAGTTATGAGGAGGTTTACTTTGGACACATATTACTTCAGAGTGTTCTCTTTAGCTGACCTGTCAAATGCGTTTGTTTGCATTCCCTTTGGCTTCAGTAGAGCAAACACTAAATAGTGATAGGAGGAGCACGGAAAAGATAGCAGAGTCAAGTGGATATAATACTGCGATACAGTATAGGGAATCAGGCCTACCAGAGAATATCTTCTTAGTACTCAATGTATTTTTTCACTAATCTTCAAATATGTCTTCCATTTTGGCCAAGGGAACAATGGAGAGTGGTGTTCTTGCAGCTATCTTCCTGGTAGCTAGAATAGCTTGTATTGACTTCACTGCTATAGATGATACATGGCGAGGTTACCCTTTACCTACATTACTTCAGAATTTTCTCTTCAAGTGAACTGCCAAAGTGCTTTGATTTGGATTCTTATTGGCTTCAAAAGAGCAAACGTTGAGTACTGATATAAGAAATAGGAAAGAAAGAGAAGAGTCAAGTTGAGAGAATACTTCCAGACAGTTTGGAGTCAGTCCTGACAATACGATAACTTCTCAGTATCCATGCTATTACTTGAGGAATCCTCAAAAACATATTCCCTTGTATCTTATGGAGACACGGGGAGTGGTGTGTTTGCAACGTACTCCAAGGTAAATTTCATACCTTGTTTTGGCTTCATTTCTGTAGATAAGATATGAGGAGGTTTACATTTGACACATAGTACTTCAGAGTGTTCTCTTTAGCTGACCTGTCAAAATGCGTTTATTTGCATTCCCATTGGCTTCAGTAGAGCAAACGCTAAATAGTGATAGGAGAAGCAGGGAAAAGATAGAAGAGTCAAGTGGATATGATATTTCGACACAGTATAGGGAGTCAGGCCTACCAGAGAATATCTTCTTAGTACTCAGTGTATTTGTTCAGTAATCTTCAAATCCGTCTTCCATTCTGGCCAAGGGAACAATGGGGAATGGTGTGCATGCAGCTATCTTTCCTGTTGCTGGAATAGCTTGTATTGACTTCACTGCTGTAGATAATACATGGCGAGGTTACCCTTTACGTACATTACTTCAGAATTTTCACTTCAGGTGAACTGCCAAAGTGCGTTGATTTGGATTCCTATTGGCAACAAAAGAGCAAACGGTGAGTACTGATATAAGAAATAGAAAAGAAAGAGAAGTGTCAAGTTGAGAGAATACTTCCAGACAATTTGGAGTCAGTCCTGAAAATAAGATATCATCTCAGTATGCATCCTATTCCTTGAGAAATCTTCAAAAATATCTTCCCTTTTGGCTTATGGAGCCACGGGGAGTGGTGAGTTCGCAACGAACTCCAAGGTAAATTTCATACCTTGTTTTGGCTTCATTTCTGTAGATAAGATATGAGGAGGTTTACATTTGACACATATTACTTCAGAGTCTTCTCTTTAGCTGACCTGTCAAAATGCGTTTGTTTGCATTCCCATTGGCTTCAGTAGAGCAAACGCTAAATAGTGATAGGAGAAGCAGGGAAAAGATAGCAGAGTCACGTGGATATATTATTTCGATACAGTATAGGGTGTCAGGCCTACCAGACAATATATTGTTAGTACACAATGTATTTGTTCAGTAATATTCAAATATGTCTTCCATTTTGGCCAAGGGAACAATGGGGAATGGTGTGCATGCAGCTATCTTGCCGGTACATAGAATAGCTTGTATTGACTTCACTGCTGTAGATAATACATGGCGAGGATACCCTTTACGTACATTACTTCAGAATTTTCTCTTGAGGTGAACCGCCAAAGTGCGGTGATTTGGATTCCTATTGGCTTCAATAGAGCAAACGTTGAGTACTGATATAAGAAATAGGAAAGAAAGAGAAGAGTCAAGTTGAGAGAATACTTCCAGACAGTTTGGAGTCAGTCCCGACAATACAATAACTTCTCAGTATTCATCCTATTCCTTGAGGAATCTGCCAAAACATCATCCATTTTGGCTAGTGGAGCCACGGGGAATGGTGTCGTCGCAAAGAACTCCAAGGTAAAAATCATACCTTGTTTTGACTTCATTTCTATAGGTAAGATATGAGGAGGTTTACATTTGACACCCATTACTTCAGAGTGTTCTCTTTAGCTGACCTGTCAAAATGTGTTTGTTTGCATTCCCATTGGCTTCAGTAGAGCAAAGGCTAAATAGTGATAGGAGAAGCATGGAAAAGATAGCAGAGTCAAGTGGATATAATACTTCGATGCAGTATATAGGGAGTCAGGCCTACCAAAGAATATCTTCTTAATACTCAATGTATTTGTTCAGTAATCTTCGAATACGTCTTCCATTTTGGCCAAGGGAACAATGGGGAATGGTGTGCATGCAGCTATCTTGCCGGTAGCTAGAATAGCTTGTATGGACTTCACTGCTGTAGATGATACATGGCGAGGTTACCATTTACGTACGTTACTTCAGAATTTTCTCTTCAGGTGAACTGCCAAAGTGCATTGATTTGGATTCCTATTGGCTTCAATAGAGCAAATGTTGAGTACTGATATGAGAAACAGGAAAGAAAGAGAAGAGTCAACTTGAGAGAATACTTCCAGACAGTTTGGAGTCAGGCCTGACAATACGATAACTTCTCAGTATCCATCCTATTACTTGAGGAATCTTCCAAAACATATTCCCTTGTGTCTTAAGGAGACACGGGTAGTGGTGTGTTTGCAACGAACTCCAAGGTACATTTCATACCTTGTTCTGGCTTCATTTCTGTAGATAAGATATGAGGAGGTTTACATTTGACACATATTACTTCAGAGTGTTCTCTTTAGCTGACCTGTCAAAATGCGTTTGTTTGCATTCCCATTGGCTTCAGTAGAGCAAACGCTAAATAGTGTAAGGAGAAGCAGGGAAAAGATAGAAGAGTCAAGTGGATATGATATTTAGATACAGTATAGGGAGTCAGGCCTACCAGAGAATATCTTCTTAGTACTCAGTGTATTTGTTCAGTAATCTTCAAATCCGTCTAGCTTGTATTGACATCACTGCTGTAGATAATACATGGCGAGGTTACCCTTTACGTACATTACTTCAGAATTTTCTCTTCAGGTGAACGGCCTAAGTGCGTTCATTTGGATTCCTATTGGCTTCAAAAGAGAAAAACGTTGAGTACTGATATAAGAAATAGGAAAGAAAGAGAAGAGTCAAGTTGAGAGAATACTTTCAGACACTTTGGAGTCAGTCCTGACCATACGATAACTTCTCAGTATTCATCCTATTCCTTGAGGAATATTCCAAAACATCTTCCCTTTTGGCTAGTGGAGCCACGGGGAATGGTGTCTTCGCAAGGAACTCCAAGGTAAAAATCCTACCTTGTTTTGGCTTCATTTCTGTAGAGAAGATATGAGGAGGTTTACATTTGACACACATTACTTCAGAGTGTTCTCTTTAGCTGACCTGTCAAAATGCGTTTGTTTGCATTCCCATTGGCTTCAGTAGAGCAAACGCTAAATAGTGTTAGGAGAAGCAGGGAAAAGATAGAAGAGTCAAGTGGATATGATCTTTAGATACAATATAAGGAGTCAGGCCTACCAGAGAATATCTTCTTAGTACTCAGTGTATTTGTTCAGTAATCTTCAAATCCGTCTAGCTTGTATTGACTTCACTGCTGTAGATAATACATGGGGAGGTTACCCTTTACGTACATAACTTCAGAATATTCTCTTCAGGTGAATTGCCAAAGTGCGTTGATTTGGATTCCTATTGGCTTCAATAGAGCAAACGTTGAGTACTGATCTAACAAATAGGAAAGAAAGAGAAGAGTCAAGTTGAGAGAATTCTTCCAGACAATTTGGAGTCAGTCCTGACAATAAGATATCATCTCAGTATTCATCCAATTCCATGAGAAATCTTCAAAAATATCTTCCCTTTTGGCTTATGGAGCCACGGGGAGTGGTGTGTTCGCAACGAACTCCAAGGTAAATTTCATACCTTGTTTTGGCTTCATTTCTGTAGATAAGATATGAGGAGGTTTACATTTGACACATATTACTTCAAAGTCTTCTCCTTAGCTGACCTGTCAAAATGGTTTGTTTGCATTCCCATTGGCTTCAGTAGAGCAAACGCTAAATAGTGATAGCAGAAGCAGGGAAAAGATAGCAGAGTCACGTGGATATAATATTTCGATACAGTATAGGGTGTCAGGCCTACCAGAGAATATATTGTTAGTACTCAATGTATTTGTTCAGTAATATTCAAATACATCTTCCATTTTGGCCAAGGGAACAATGGGGAATGGTGTGCATTCATCTATCTTGCCGGTAGCTAGAATAGCTTGTATTGACTTCACTGCTGTAGATAATACATGGCGAGGTTACCCATTACGTACATTACTTCAGAATTTTCTCTTGAGGTGAACTGCCAAAGGGCGGTGATTTGGATTCCTATTGGCTTCAATAGAGCAAACGTTGAGTACTGATATAAGAAATAGGAAAGAAAGAGAAGAGTCAAGTTGAGAGAATACTTCCAGACAGTTTGGAGTCTGTCCCGACAATACGATAACTTTTCAGTATTCATCCTATTCTTTGAGGAATCTGCCAAAACACCATCCATTTTGGCTAGTGGAGCCACGGGGAATGGTGTCTTCGCAAGGAACTCCAAGGTAAAAATCATACCTTGTTTTGACTTCATTTCTGTAGGTAAGATATGAGGAGGTTTACATTTGACACACATTACTTCAGAGTGTTCTCTTTAGCTGACCTATCCAAATGCGTTTGTTTGCATTCCCATTGGCTTCAGTAGAGCAAACGCTAAATAGTGATAGGAGAAGCTGGGAAAAGTTATCAGAGTCAAGTGGATATACTATTTCGATACACTATAGGGTGTCAGGCCTACCAGAGAATATATTCGTAGTACTCAATGTATTTGTTCAGTAATATTCAAATGAACAATGGGGAATGGTGTGCATGCAGCTATCTTGCCGGTAGCTAGAATAGCTTGTATTGACTTCACTGCTGTAGATAATACATGGCGAGGATACCCTTTACGTACATTACTTCAGAATTGTCTCTTGAGGTGAACTGCCAAAGTGCGGTAATTTGGATTCCTATTGGCTTCAATAGAGCAAACGGTGAGTACTGATATAAGAAATAGGAAAGAAAGAGAAGAGTCAAGTTGAGAGAATACTTCCAGACAGTTTGGAGTCAGTCCCGACAATACGATAACTTCTCAGTATGCATCCTATTCCTTGAGGAATCTGCCAAAACATCATCCATTTTGGCTAGTGGAGCCACGGGGAATGGTGTCGTCGCAACGAACTCCAAGGTAAAAATCATACCTTGTTTTGACTTCATTTCTGTAGGTAAGATGTGAGGAGGTTTACATTTGACACACTTTACTTCAGAGTGTTCTCTTTAGCTGACCTGTCAAAATGCGTTTGTTTGCATTCCCATTGGCTTCAGTAGAGCAAACGCTAAATAGTGATAGGAGAAGCAGGGAATAGATAGCATAGTGAAGTGGATATAATACTTCGATGCAGTATATAGGGAGTGAGGCCTACCAGAGAATATCTTCTTAATACTCAGTGTATTTGTTCAGTAATCTTCGAATACGTCTTCCATTTTGGCCAAGGGAACAATGGGGAATGGTGTGCATGCAGCTATCTTGCCGGTAGCTAGAATAGCTTGTATTGACTTCACTGCTGTAGATGATACATGGCGAGGATTCCATTTACGTACGTTACTTCAGAATTTTCTCTTCAGGTGAACTGCCAAAGTGCATTGATTTGGAATCCTATTGGCTTCAATAGAGCAAATGTTGAGTACTGATATAAGAAACAGGAAAGAAAGAGAAGAGTCAAGTTGAGAGAATACTTCCAGACAGCTTGGAGTCAGTCCTGATAATATGATAACTTCTCAGGATTCCTCCTATGCCTTGAGGAATCTTCCAAAACATCTTCCCTTTCGGCTAATGGAGCCACGGGGAGTGGTGTGTTCCCAACGAACTCCAAGTTAAATTTTGTACCTTGTTTTGGCTTCCTTTCTGTAGATAAGTTATGAGGAGGTTTACTTTGGACACATATTACTTCAGAGTGTTCTCTTTAGCTGACCTGTCAAATGCGTTTGTTTGCATTCCCATTGGCTTCAGTAGAGCAAACGCTAAATAGTGATAGGAGAAGCAGGGAAAAGATAGCAGAGTCAAGTGGATATAATACTGCGATACAGTATAGGGAATCAGGCCTACCAGAGAATATCTTCTTAGTACTCAATGTATTTTTTCACTAATCTTCAAATATGTCTTCCATTTTGGACAAGGGAACAATGGAGAGTGGTGTTCTTGCAGCTATCTTCCTGGTAGCTAGAATAGCTTGTATTGACTTCACTGCTATAGATGATACATGGCGAGGTTACCCTTTACCTACATTACTTCAGAATTTTCTCTTCAAGTGAACTGCCAAAGTGCTTTGATTTGGATTCTTATTGGTTTCAAAAGAGCAAACGTTGAGTACTGATATAAGAAATAGGAAAGAAAGAGAAGAGTCAAGTTGAGAGAATACTTCCAGACAGTTTGGAGTCAGTCCTGACAATACGATAACTTCTCAGTATCCATGCTATTACTTGAGGAATCCTCAAAAACATATTCCCTTGTATCTTATGGAGACACGGGGAGTGGTGTGTTTGCAACGAACTCCAAGGTAAATTTCATACCTTGTTTTGGCTTCATTTCTGTAGATAAGATATGAGGAGGTTTACATTTGACACATAGTACTTCAGAGTGTTCTCTTTAGCTGACCTGTCAAAATGCGTTTTTTGCATTCCCATTGGCTTCAGTAGAGCAAACGCTAAATAGTGTAAGGAGAAGCAGGGAAAAGATAGAAGAGTCAAGTGGATATGATATTTAGATACAGTATAGGGAGTCAGGCCTACCAGAGAATATCTCCTTAGTACTCAGTGTATTTGTTCAGTAATCTTCAAATCCGTCCAGCTTGTATTGACATCACTGCTGAAGATAAGGCATGGCGAGGTTACCCTTTACGTACATTACTTCAGAATTTTTTCTTCAGGTGAACTGCGAAAGTGCGTTGATTTGGATTCCTATTGGCTTCAAAAGAGCAAACGTTGAGTACTGATATAAGAAATAAAAAATAAAGGGAAGTGCCAAGTTGAGAGAATACTTCCAGACAATTTGGAGTCAGTCGTGACAATAAGATATCATCTCAGTATCCATCCTATTACTTGAGGAATCTTCAAAAAGATATTCCCTTGTCTCTTATGGAGACACGGGGAGTGGTGTGTTTGCAACGAACTCCAAGGTAAATTTCATACCTTGTTTTGGCTTCATTTCTATAGATAAGATATGAGGAGGTTTACATTTGACACATATTACTTCAGAGTCTTCTCTTTAGCTGACCTGTCAAAATGCGTTTGTTTGCATTCCCATTGGCTTCAGTAGAGCAAACGCTAAATAGTGATAGGAGAAGCAGGGAAAAGATAGAAGAGTCAAGTGGATATGATATTTCGACACAGTATAGGGAGTCAGGCCTACCAGAGAATATCTTCTTAGTACTCAGTGTATTTGTTCGGTAATCTTCAAATCCGTCTTCCATTCTGGCCAAGGGAACAATGGGGAATGGTGTGCATGCAGCTGTCTTTCCTGTTGCTGGAATAGCTTGTATTGACATCACTGCTGTAGATAATACATGGCGAGGTTACCCTTTACGTACATTACTTCAGAATTTTCTCTTCAGGTGAACTGCCAAAGTGCGTTGATTTGGATTCCTATTGGCAACAAAAGAGCAAACGTTGAGTACTGATCTAACAAATAGGAAAGAAAGAGAAGAGTCAAGTTGAGAGTTATATCCACTTGACTCTGCTATCTTTTCCCTGCTTCTCCTATCACTATTTAGGGTTTGCTCTACTGAAGCAATGTGAAGGCAAACAAACGCATTTTGACAGGTCAGCTAAAGAGAACACTCTGAAGTAATGTGTGTCAAATGTAAATCTCCTCATATCTTATCTACAGAAGTGAAGTCAAAACAAGGTTGATATTTACCTTGGAGTTCGTTGCGAAAGGAACCATCTCCCGTGGCTCCATTAGCAAAAGAAGATGTTTTAGAAGATTCCTCAAGGAATGGGATGAATACTATTAGATATTGTATTGCCAGAACTGACTCCAAAGTGTCTGGAAGTAGTCTCTCAACTTGACTCTTCTCTTTCTTTCCTATTTCTTATATCAGTACTCAACGTTTGCTCTATTGAAGATAATAGGAATCCAAATAAACCAATTTGGCAGTTCACCTGAAGAGAAAATTCGAAGTAATGTACGTAAATGGTAACTTCTCCATGTATCATCTACAGCAGTGAAGTCAATTCACGCTATTTTAGGTACCGGAAGATAGCTGCAAGAACACCATTCTCCAATGTTCTCTTGGCCAAAATGGAACGTATTTGAAGATTACTGAACAAATACATTGGTGCTAAGAGGATATTCTCTGGTAGGCCTGACTCCCTATACTGTATCGAAGTATTATATCCACTTGACTCTGCTGTCTTTTCCCTGCTTCTCCATCACTATTTAGCGTTTGCTCTACTGAAGCAATGGGAATGCAAACAAACGCATTTTGACAGGTCAGCTAAAGAGAACACTCTGAAGTAATGTGTGTCAAATGTAAACCTCCTCATATCTTATCTACAGAAATGAAGCCAAAACAAGGTATGAAATGTACCTTGGAGTTCGTTGCGAACACACCACTCCCCGTGGCTCCATAAGTCAAAAGGGAAGATGTTTTTGAAGATTCCTCAAGGAATGGGATGAATACTGATTAGATATTGTATTGCCAGAACTGACTCCAAAGTGTCTGGAAGTAGTCTCTCAACTTGACTCTTCTCTTTCTTTCCTATTTCTTATATCAGTACTCAACGTTTGCTCTATTGAAGATAATGGGAATCCAAATAAACGCAATTTGGCAGTTCACCTGAAGAGAAAATTCTGAAGTAATGTACGTAAATGGTAACCTCTCCATGTATCATCTACAGCAGTGAAGTCAATTCACGCTATTTAGGTACCGGGAAGATAGCTGCAAGAACACCATTCTCCATTGTTCTCTTGGCCAAAATGGAACGTATTTGAAGATTACTGAACAAATACATTGAGTGCTAAGAGGATATTCTCTGGTAGGCCTGACTCCCTATACTGTATCGAAGTATTATATCCACTTGACTCTGCTATCTTTTCCCTGCTTCTCCTATCACTATTTAGCGTTTGCTCTACTGAAGCAATGGGAATGCAAACAAACGCATTTTGACAGGTCAGCTAAAGAGAACACTCTGAAGTAATGTGTGTCAAATGTAAACCTCCTCATATCTTATCTACAGAAATGAAGCCAAAACAAGGTATGAAATTACCTTGGAGTTCGTTGCGAACACACCACTCCCCGTGGCTCCATAAGACAAAAGGGAAGATGTTTTTGAAGATTCCTCAAGGAATGGGATGAATACTGATTAGATATTGTATTGCCAGAACTGACTCCAAAGTGTCTGGTAGTAGTCTCTCAACTTGACTCTTCTCTTTCTTTCCTATTTCTTATATCAGTACTCAACGTTTTCTCTATTGAAGATAATAGGAATCCAAATAAACTCAATTTGGCAGTTCACCTGAAGAGAAAATTCAGAAGTAATGTACGTAAATGGTAACCTCTCCATGTATCATCTACAGCAGTGAAGTCAATTCACGCTATTCTAGGTACCGGGAATATAGCTGCAAGAACACCATTCTCCAATGTTCTCTTGGCCAAAATGGAACGTATTTGAAGATTACTGAACAAATACATTGAGTACTAAGAGGATATTCTCTGGTAGGCCTGACTCCCTATACTGTATCGAAGTATTATATCCACTTGACTCTGCTATCTTTTCCCTGCTTCTCCTATCACTATTTAGCGTTTGCTCTACTGAAGCAATGGGAATGCAAACAAACGCATTTTGACAGGTCAGCTAAAGAGAACACTCTGAAGTAATGTGTGTCAAATGTAAATCTCCTCATATCTTATCTACAGAAGTGAAGCCAAAACAAGGTACGGATATTTAACTTGGAGTTCGTTGCGAAGGAACCATTCCCCGTGGCTCCATTGGCCAAAATAGAAGATGTTTTAGAAGATTCCTCCAGGAATGGGATGAATACTCATTAGATATTGTATTGCCAGAACTGACTCCAAAGTGTCTGGAAGTAGTCTCTCAACTTGACTCTTCTCTTTCTTTCTTATTTCTTATATCAGTACTCAACGTTTGCTCTATTGAAGATAATGGGAATCCAAATAAACTCAATTTGGCAGTTCACCTGAAGAGAAAATTCTGAAGTAATGTACGTAAATGGTAACCTCTCCATGTATCATCTACAGCAGTGAAGTCAATTCACGCTATTTTAGGTACCGGGAAATAGCTGCAAGAACACCATTCTCCAATGTTCTCTTGGCCAAAATGGAACGTATTTGAAGATTACTGAACAAATACATTAGTGCTAAGAGGATATTCTCTGGTAGGCCTGACTCCCTATACTGTATCGAAGTATTATATCCACTTGACTCTGCTATCTTTTCCCTGCTTCTCCTATCACTATTTAGCGTTTGCTCTACTGAAGCAATGGGAATGCAAAC